>VWZV01000256.1:0-119053 GCA_013397155.1 Irena cyanogastra
TTCATTAATACATTTGAAAGAATATCAAGACACACCACATAACACATTCATACACTTAACACAGAAAGATCTGTGACAAGAGCAATATGTGCTTGATAAAAAACAAAATCAAACTGGTTGCTAGAAGACTATCAAATGCTTTAAGACTGATTTCTTAACTGAAGAATGAGCTGCTCAAATATATTACCAGGTTTTAAAAAAATCTCATGGATGTACAGAGAATTATACATAAAATACAAATTCTAACACAAACGTGCTTACATATAGACTAACAGGAAAATAAAACTCAAGTAGTACACACTCCATCAGTAAGTGTATCTTTGGCATGCAGATGTTCTCCTTTGGGAAAAAGAACTTTTTCTTCAGGCACAGTTTTTCTAAAACTCTAAAGCCCTTCAAAAACTCTAAAGGTACTAAAATTAATCTAGGTAATCTTTCTAAGGCTTTTGAATGCTTTAGATGAGAGCAAACATTCACACATAACACACAAAAACTACATTTATCATATGTATTGTGAACACAAGAGAAGTTAGGAAAAGAGGACAACAGCACAGAACTGGTTAAAGTCCACACTCAGAAGATGCTGTACCTTTTGCTGGGGGAGCCACCTCCTTTTTAGCAACAGCAACTCTCTTTTCTGGAGCAGGTTTCTTAGGGGCTTCAGGCACTTTGGAAAACATTGTTAAAGTAAGAGAGCTTTAGTTTTGGAACACTAATCCAGATTTGAATAATCCAAGATTGCTTTATACAATGAAGACAGTGGTTGGACAAGGAGCTGAGCACTGCAACTGACACAATACAATGTACAGCCTTTTGGACAAATATGGACAGTACAGGAAAGTCATTATGGTACAGTATAAAACTCCTATGTTAAAATCACTGCACCAGCACCTTTAATTTTACTCTCTTGAAGTAAAAACACTCTGCAGTTGCCTGCAAAAGCCACACAACTTAAATAGAAATAATAAGCACAAGATAGTTAAGAAAGAGAAGACCCCAAGCTGAGACAAATTCAAGCTGTAAGCTAAGTTATAGCACAACTGAAAAACTGAAATTGTTCAACGGAGACAATGCAAAAATCAAATAATGCATATGGAGATAGTGCAAAAACAAAGACACACAGAGAGTAAATTCCTAAATATATGCAAGAAAACATGAAAAACAATAGAAAGAAAATTTGTTTTGGCTTTGCTTCTTTCTTTTTTACTAGAGCAGTAGAAATACCTTTAGCTGATGGAGGTTCTGTTTTAGGGACAGGAACAGGCTTTCTTTCTTCTGGAACACGCCTCTTTGGTATCTCAGGCACTTTAAAAGATAGGTGGTGATCATTTAGGAGACAGTTAAAATAATTGGTAAACCACAGTAGGCTACTCTTAACATGGTGTACAAGCAAACACTAAATGTCAAAAACTAATCTGTTTTATCAAACAGATACGACAAACTCATCTCACAAAAAGCTATTAAAGGAATTATTTAAAGCAGTCACGAAGAAGAATAAGATAGAAATGAAAAAAGGCTTGAAGCTTTGAGAGCAGAGCCATAGAGAAACTGCAAGATCTCAGTTCTGATATGCTATCCTTTGGTAAACAGTGTTACAGAGAGATAATGTGAAAGTTCAGAAAAACAGAGCAGATGTTGATGCAAAGACTTTATTCACCTTCAACGTGAGAGATCTCCAGTTCCGTAGAAACAACTTCTTCCTCCTCCTCAACCTCTCTATGTGCTACAATAGGAATTTTAAAGATGATAAATGTTGAGATAGAAAATATCAATGTCCATAGTAAATCTGAAAAACTTTAAGAAGATATTTTGTGTGTACAGTACACAATCATTACTGAAACCTAAATGTTAATATGTAAAAAAATTTAATCCCAAAAATGAACATGCAAATTTCACAACGAGTTTTGATTCAAATTAAAACAAACAAACAAACATACATATTAGACTCCCATCCTTAATCAAACTACCTTCAACTGGGTAAACGGCTTCAAAGAATCTTTCTTCAACTGTTTTCTCATGCTCTGTTGGCTCTTCAAAGAAAAGTATTTAAACAATATTAAGATAAAATAGTTGAAATATTTCCATCTATTAAGCTAAATAAAACTAAAGCTACATAACACAATGGACAAAAAAAGCAAGGCATACTGCAAGACAAATGTACAATATGTCTAAATATGTAATTTGCCACACATAAAAATAGATCAAAAGAAAGTATAGTAGGATTGATAGATTGTTTTGATTTGGGTACACAGACTTTTGGTTTTGTACATACCTGTAACATCATATGAATACTCTTCTTCTCTGTGGACAGAAACTGACATCTTTTCTTCTGAAACAGTCCATGTTTCTACCGTTGGTACTTTAAAGATAGGACTTTGTTTTAGTATTTAATATTCTAGATCCACATTAGTGGTAGTCAGCATGTGAGTTTTTATCAGGTCTTTATCTGTATTGCACATTAAAGTCTTAGACATATTTAGACAGTCAGTATTCATATTCTAAAATACTGAACACAGAACAAGCACACAAGTATAATATTTAGTATTTGTTAAAGACTAAAGACACAGACACCTTTAACCCAAACATTTGAAACAAAATGCATGCACAGGCTTTTGGAAACAGTACATCAGAAGAATTCTAAAGGTGGTTCTTCAAAGATATTTTTGGGCATGGGGACACAATTACACTTATTATGTAAGGATAGGCCAGCAAGCAGAATAGATGAAAAAAAAGCTAAGTCACGCTGCAGTGTGACCATAGGCTCTTCAAACAAGAACCAAAAGGCTATCCACAAATATGTTAAAAACAGACTTCATAAAAAACAAAAGCATGGTAGACATACTAATTAAACACAGAGCAGTCACAGCATGACTACTACTATGGATCCAGATACATACACACAGGCCCACATATTCTAAAGAAGCATAGAAACACATTGGGTGCTGAAAAAAAGTGTAAACTGCAATTCAAAGATGCTGATCTGTACCTTCCTTTTTCATAACTTTTTCCTCAACGACCCTTGGTGTAGGTTTTGGTGGCAGAACTTTCTTGGTAACTGTTGGCGTTAGAATTTTGTTACTCAGTCAAACATTTAGCAAAGAGATCAAAATAAATCTACAGCAATCTATCAATGATGTTGAAAATACAATGAACAAGACAAAGAATCTAACTCAGCAGCTAAGTCAGGCTTCTTGGAATCACACAAAGCAACATAAGGAATATGCTTGTTTCTTTTTATGGCTATGTTGTAAATGCACTCAGGGCATTTAGCACACAGGGCATTTCCTGATACTGATTAAATTGCAGCTGACAGAATCCTGCTGCAGAATGGGAAATGCTACACAAAAGGAAGTAGCTACTAGAGAATAAGGGTGCATCTTTATTTTATAACCAAAGAATCAACCAAAGCATCTTGATAGATGGGTCAAAATGGAAAGCTAAGCAAGATGGGGATTTCACATCTTCGGCTTAGAATGAAACACACTATTGCACCCAGTGCAATTTTATACACACTTCCTTTCTTAAAACATTGGTAGTTAATATTTGCATTTAGTATTTTCCTCTAAAAAGTTTTTAATCTTCTTTTTAAAGAATTCAGCAGAAGCTTTTATTAGATGCTTCAAAGACTGAAAAATTGATCAGACCATGTTAAGTAAAGACAAAGCATAGGCAGATCAGTTAAGTAACAAAGGCACAACTTTCATGGAAAGATGAAATTAAGATAACTAAACAGTATTTACCCTCAGCCCTTTTGACTTTTTCTTCTGCAACCCTCTGAGTCGTTACCTCCACTTTTTCATCGACAGGTTTCTTGACAACTGCAAGTAATTCAGATAGATTTATTGTTTAAGTAATCTTGCAAATAGTTTTCTGGATACAAACTAGATAGAACTGGTTGGTTTTTTTTTTGTTTAGGATGTTATAAACCTTGTGCACCCTGTGCTCTGTTCAGTGCATTGTTTACTGGTGCTGAACAGTGATGGCAATGAGGCCCACCCTGTCCTGGGAGACATGCAGTGAGCTAAGTGGAAAACACTTCTCAGAAGAGCATCACTTAATTTCTTAAAAGTTACACCCATGCCCAAGGCTCATATACAGGGAGAAGGAAGGATAACTAAAGCTCAGTTTGACTTTACCATCAATTCTTGTTTTCATTCAACCACCTTTGAGCAGAGAGCTCAGAAATATGAGGTGGGAGAAGAGAGTTGCCATGACCCTTGCTTATCTCACTGTCCAACATAAAGAAAATTTTCTTCTTTCCAAGGAAATGTGAATAACCGGCACCATTCAGCTTGAAGGAGATGCATGAGAGATCTTAATCTAATCTATCTAATCTTAATCTATCTTGATCTGTTCCTGTTACTTTTGTGGGAAAGGCATACCTTTTTGAACAGTTACTTCCTTCTTTTCCTTCTTTTCAGCGATAATGGCTGGTGGTTTTCGCTCAGGCACAGGTTTCTTAGGAACTTCAGTCACTTAAAAAAAAACCATCACTTAATGATAAAAAATATGTTGTCAAAATGCTCTGTATACAGGAAGGTATTAGTTATGCCATTACAATTTAATGAATTTTAAAAACACAGAGTTTTGGAGATGCAATTGTTGAAGTGAAATGTTTTGCTTATTTCCAAGTTTCATTGTTCTCATCAGAGCCAAATTTTGTACCTAGAGGCATACATGTTACTAATCCCCAAGACAGTTATAGCATGTAAGAAATTGCAAAATACAGCCATTAACATCAATCAATGAATGTGTGAAACATTTAAGTAAATCAAGTTTATCTAGACCACAGGAAAATTATAGAAGAAATAGCCAAAAACCTAAAAATTACACATATCCAGACTACTAACTACTAACTCATGTTAGGTTTTAAAAACCTGCAAAGTTCATTGGCAATTAATTCCTAATATATCCATTCCTATCTGCACCCAGACCTGGTGATATCTTGTGTTATCAAGTGTCACTTAAAATTTGTCAGCATATTATAGTTCCAGATATTTTAGCAAAAACAAAACCAAAAAAATCTTGCCTAGTTCAAAATGTTGGGGCCTTAATAATAGATATGAGAAAAAATAAGAAATAAAATGACATGATAATTCAAGTACCTTCTTCATGAATTATTCTTTTTTCTTCGTAAGTCACTTCTCTTTTCTCATAAGCTTCTTCCCATTCCTCTTCCCCTTCATCATAGCCCTCTTCCTTGACATAATATTCATGGTCTTCACCATAATCTTCTTCCCATTCTTCGTAAATTTCTTTAGGCATTTCGTGTATTTTCTTTTCTTCATGTATCTCTTCTCTCCTTGCCATGGATGTTATTTTGATCTCTTTGGGCTTCTCTGGTAGCACCTCAGGAACTTAAAAAAATTGATTATTCATATTATAGTCTGGAATTTGCAAGGCATATTGGATGTTCACATTTAGTGAAAGTATTTCACCCTCACATATGGTTTAAAGAAGGGACTATTTTTTAGGCAGTCACAATCAGCTTGGATTTTAAATGTGGATTTTTCACATAAAGCCAGAAATCAAACAATTGTGATAGATTCAAGTCATTGCAAAACAAAACACTTTGTTTCCACAAGGTAATTTTACTATTTTAAAAAAGTTTTCAAACAAAGGAAAAAATTTACCTTTAGGTGGTAGGACTTCTTCAGGAGCTTTTTTAACCACCTTTTGGGGGACTTTCTTTAATGGGACCTTTTTCTCTGCTTAAAAATAATAGATTTAAAAATTTAAATTAAAAAACTTTAAGAACCCCTAAAAAGCCAAACAAACAAAAATCCAAAAACCAACTGTCATAACAAAACATTAACGTAGTATTCAAATATTGTAAGGACTTTTACCTGGCTTTTTCTCCTCTGGAGGTGGAACAACAGGCAGAAGAATGGGAATAGGGGCAGCTTGTAGGAAAAATGAAATATTTAGAACAAAATTTAAGTTTGATATTTTCTTGTAAATGAAGAAAAATCCTGGTTTGGGAAAATGGATTTTATTGCAGCTGCAGAATAAAAGCAAACATGGTGCTTATTCTGAGAGTTTACAGCAGCTGAATAAATATAATTTTAGTGGGAATCCCCAGTCTACTTTATTTGAACCCTGAATGTCCTCAGCTTTATTTTCATTGCTGCCATCACTCTCCTATCTTTGCTGATAACAATTAATCTAAATATCAGACCTTTCCCTTACTGCTGCCCCTGCAAGCATTTACCAAATTATCCTGGAAACAAACCCAAGACGTTCAAACTGCTGACGTTTATACTAAGCTACCTGATGTAAAAGAAATATAAATATTGTTTGTAGTCTGTAGTGCAAAACCAGAGCCTGGTGGGAGACCGTTTGCCATAAACATGAAATCCAATGTACAGCTTTAAAAGAATATATTTTAAAGGCAGTAATTAGGGCAGCTTGTTTAAAAGATACTTTTCGTGGCAAAAAGAAGAGATGAAAATTTAAAAAAAAATTATCAGAGAGGGAGATGGAAATAAAAGGCGGATCAAATGAATAACAGACTAATAGAAAAACACGATGGAAAAGACTCTTTTTAAGAGAGTTTTCACCTTCCACACAGCAAAGAAGCCTATCCAAGTCAAGTCTTGCTCACAGGGACAATTAACTAGATCTTATAGCTGAGCTAAGATTTTTGTCTGAGGTTCCCACTGGCCTTCTGGTGCAGTGCAGATACGGAACAAATATGGTTTGTTACCCTACCTTCAGCTGGTTTTTGAGGTGGAACTGCAACCTTGGCATCAGGAACATCTAGAAAATCAAAATGTTTAATTGACTTCATAAATACTACCAATAAAAAAAATTCAATGTGCTCTCCTCAAGAATAGTAGTTGATGGTGCTTTAATCTTTCTTTTTGTAACATACAAGGATTGTAGCTTACTCTTCATGTACAAACCAGCCAACCGATAGATAACTAATTGTATTAACCTTTCAGTTCAGCCAGCAAGTACAATGTTATGTTTTACTTCTAAATAATTCTTGCAACATTTGGAGTAGACTCTTAAGAACATTCAAAAAAAGAAGATCACTACATATCATAAGGAGGTGATTTTTACTTATTTTGCCTCCTTGGTTATTTTTTTCAGTTGCTCAGAGAAGATTCTATCTATTAATTGGTACATCTTCATTGTTCCATTCCTTAGCAATTCAAACAAAAATAAACTTGTGTGTTTTAGAGAATGGGGAATTCCATATTGTTCAAAATAAGGTCTTTATAAATGTCACTGATTATGGATTTATCTCAGTATTCATTGCCACTATTTACTAGAATAATAGTTCCACACGTCTGTGGCTGAGGAATACCTTTTCAGGATGTAGGTTATACTTACTCTAACCAGGAAAAAAGATTTGAAAATAATAAAACAGCAGAGCAATGCTTTAATTTTATGATAGAGTATAGACAAGATCTTGGGCCAGTCTTGCTCCAGGACCTTACCTGGTGGCTTCAACTCTAGCTTGATTTCTGCAAAGGAATATTAGATATCTTTTAGGACCATTGATTTTTCCAGACTCATGTTTCAAACAAAGAAATTTGCACATGGTTATGATCACAAATTTGTTTAGAAAACTGGCTAACCTTTGGTTACAAGATACAGCTCTGCAGTGCTTCTTGCTTCTCCTCTTGGTTCAAGACGAGCAATTACAGAATACACACCTGCAGCAGCCAAGAATGTTCATATTTATATTCTTCTATCATTTAAAACCAGACAAAAAAAACCCCCCAAACAGATAAGAAATGGCATCAGCACAAATGTTTCATGCATTTTTACCTTCATCTTCTGCATTAACATTGTGAATAGTCATATAATGACAACGACCTTCACTTCTGAAGCTGTACTTGGGGCTCTCTCTCAGCTCAGTGGGGCCTTTATACCACGTCACAACGGCATCATCAAAAGACACCTCGCACTCGAAGGTTGCGGACTGGTGCTCGCTCACAACGATGTTCTGTATGCTCTTGGTGAACTGAATTGGTTCCGCTGTTTTTAGAAAGAAAAAATACATCAGCTGTTATGCACCACCACAGCATTTACTGTATCTGAGTCCTTCTCATTGTTGTCATCAAAATAGCTAAATTTTAATGAGCTAATAGCAATAGGTCTTTAAATAGTAGAGGAAGAAAAAAAGGATTCCATCTTCTACGAAGATAAGAATGAAGATTAGAAGACGTAAGAGTTCAACTATAACAAGACTGCTGTGCAGATATCATTTGTAAGAGAAGCCATTAAGGAAACTAAAGATAGAGAATAATTAAGAAAAAGTCCAAAGAAAATATAAGAGTCCCAAAGAAAATAGAAGCTAGTACAACTCAGATTGTTTGTGGGGTACGGGACATTATTAATTATGGTTTAGTGAGGAATACCAAGTTACACAAGTATGTCACATGTTGTTCAAAGAGAAAGGACAGTAAAATTTCTTATTTAGTCTGTTTCCATGTTTTGCAATCTGTCTTTCAGGAATTATTTATATTTTCATTTGTTCTGCTAGTGAAACCTCCAGAAGCTGTCATTATTGCAAGAAAGAGATTCTATATCTTTACAAACCTTCAATGGCCAGATCTGCCGAGGTTTCTAGACTGTCAAGCTTGCAGGTATACTGTCCCTCGTCTTCCGTTCTAACATCTTTGATGATGAGTTTGTGCACTTTGTCAGAGACTTGTGTTGAATATCTCCCTCCAATCTTAATGGGTCTCCCATTTCTATACCACTGAGACTTGGCATTTGGGATAGAGAACTGACAAGTCAGTGTGCATGTTTTTCCTTCCTTGAAAGTAGTGTCATGAAGATGCCGCTCAACTGCAGGTTCTATTAGCATATTAAAACATACATTTTAACAGAGATCAGATAGTTGAATAAATAAAGTGTCAACTAATTCAAATATATACTTCAGAAGTAGACTTACCAATCACAGTTAGCTTGGCACTGGCAATATGTGGTCCACACACTATTCTGAAATTTCCTTGATCTTCAGGCTGGCAGTTTCTAATTCTCAGTATGTGGCGATCACCTTCAAGTCTAATTTCATATTTGTCATTGGAGTCCAGTTTCTGGGTTCCCTTGTACCATGACAGTTTAATTTCTGGATAGTTAATCTTAATCTCACATTCAAAGATTGCATCCTCATCTGCTAAAACCGTCTGATTTTCAATGTCTCTGATCAGAGTAATAGGCTGGAAAATATTAGTTTAAGTTACTTTCAAGTTCCCTGTTATAGGTTTGAATATTTCATAAATCAGTCCAAAAATGTTTTACCTCTGTTTGTGTGAGTCGTTGCTGAATAAAAGCTACAAGTTCATCAAACTCCTGATCTTCCCTTTGAGCTTTCTCTGTGAGCTCAATTTCCTATAAAAATGTAGAATATACTTAAAGATTAAAGATACTAAATGTCAAGCTGCCACATTTATCCAACACAGAATTCATTTCTACATCAAATTTTATGTAACTGTACTGTAATCAGTATCTTCCCATTCTAACAATTGCAGTCAAGTTATGAAGACAGAACCTACTTAGCCAGAAGGCCCATTTTTTGTTTCTTGCATTTGCGCATGCTAGAAATTGAGAACTGCCAGTGAAAGATCTAAAGAGGAACCAGAAATTTATCCACACATCATAACTTCAGAGCTTCAGAGTGTGGAGACCAGGTCTCTTCAAGGGAAACACTACTCCTAAGAGAACCAATGCTGCAGTCACACTGTATCTTACCAATCTATGGCTTTCTTCTGCTTGGGTTTGCTTTAGTAACTCAAAGGCTTGCAGGAGGCCACGGAAATCTGTAATTCCATACATGCGAGCATATTTCTCATATTCTTTGGGATCTACATTTTTGAGAAGTTCCAAGATATCAATAGGTTGCTCTTCCTCTTCTTTTCTTTTTGTTGGAGTGCTATTCAAATCAATAACAGAAGTTAACTATGCAGCATTTCATTCCCAGAAAGCTGTTTAATGAAATATTGAATCGCTTCAGAGCTGTTCTGTGCAGTAGAATCCTTTAGCTTAGTCTAGTCAGGTGCTTTTATTTTTAGTATCGTTATTCCTATTTAATGAGTTTTTTAAAATAATACCTTGCCCTGAGATGTATAATAATTTATTTTTTCTTCTGTGTTGATAGCAAATTAATCCATAAAAACTTTCAATATACCTTTTTAGTTTTGCCCTGAGATCTCCTTCAACAACTTCTTTCTTTCTTTCTTCAACTTGCAGGTTTACACTCCTCTCAATTTCACCGTGTTGGTTAAAAGCAACACATTTGTACATGCCAGAATCAGTTTTTATTGTATCCTTTATTTCTAGTTTGGCTTCATCTCCTCTCTGCTGGATTATAATGCGACCTCCCTGGTTGAGTTGCCTCCATTTTCCCTTCATCCACTTAACATTTGGAATTGGATCTCCTCCAACTTTTGCAATAAACGTTGCAACAGTCTCTGCAGAAAGATGCAAATGAGGAAGCTAAGTCTTTCCAGTTGTTTATGACAGAGGGACATAATCTCAAACAAAAGGTGTAGGCAAACAGACGACATTGTACTGTTTTGAAAAGAATTCTTACTTTCCATGACTTTGATACTCTGAGGCTCTGACACAAAATAAAGTTTGCCTTCCACTTCTGCTTTCTTAGCTGCTGGAGCAGCTGCTGGTTTTTCTGAAAAAACAGAGGCAGAGAGTTACAACAGATGGCTTCATGTAATAGTTTCTGTTCGTAGGCAATGATGCTTCTGAAGGAATTGTAAAAGAGAAATTAATTCCTGAGATGGAAGAAAATACTATGCAGGAGGTAAAAATGCAAAATACTTTCATATTGTTTCAACCAACTTGCAGTTTACTTTCCAGATGAAACTGCTCACAATGGGCCATACTGCGCTGTTCTTTTACTTCAGTCAGGCCATTTATATTCTCCATGGATGCAAATCCATAGATTGATATGCAAATAGAAAGCCTCATTTTCTAAAATGGATATTTTTTTGGTGAGGTTTTCTCTTTTCAGTCTATTTCTGGATATTATGCCCTAAAAGTTACTTGCAGTTTTTTACCAGTGATCTGTTAAATTCTCCTGTTTTCCTTTGACTTAGTCCTTAGCCTAGTGGCTAACCATGTAGTGAAAAAGACTATTTGTGCATACTGCTGGGCTCTTGTGTCCTTTATGCAGTGGAAAAGCAAGAACTACACAGAAGGACTCATGTTTAGACACTATTTGCTTTCAGCTAAAAGGTCAGAATGTCTTGGAGCTGTAATAGTCTTAAAATGATTAAAAAATTAGCCTCTAAGGCCATATGCTCAATTTTCTTCTGTATTTTCCTTTAATAAACACCACTTTTCACATGCTTTCCATAAAATACGCATGTCCAAGCAATTTCATCCATTTAACTTGCATTTTTCTTAAATGTCATGTTTATATTTAGAAAATAAATTCTTAATCTCTTTGGTAGGAATGTACTATTGATTTGACACTGATCTTTCAGCATTTATGTCACTATTGATATATAAATTATTGTTAAATACTCTGTTTTACCAGATTTTATGATTTTACAAAAAACTAAAAGTAAATAATTGTTTGTTATTAGATTACTAACTTTTTTGTTTCACAGAAAAAAGTGGGATAGAGTTTCGGTTGACATTTTTGTCATATGCCTTATTTTCTCCATGTTACTGTACCTTTGACTGTCACTTTAGATTTGCAAGTATCAGTGCCAGCTGCATTTGAAGCTTTGCACACATATTCTCCTGAATCTGATTTGGTAACTGCAGCAAGTTCTAGAAGAGCTACTCCATTAGCAAAGCTGAAGCTGCATTTGTCTGAAGCTCTTATTTCTCTTCCTGCCTTCAGCCACTGGATCCGGATTGGCTGCGATCCCTGGACATGACAGCTAAGCTGTATGGTATCACCTTCCTCTGCTGCTGCTGGCTGAAGAGGCTGGTCAAAAACTGGAGGCTTTTTAGGTTCTGGAATATGAAAATGCTTGAGTGAATACTGAGGAAAGTATGATCAAGAACATAAGAGAAAGAGAGATACATGTGATTCCTAGGGAGGCAATGGCAAGGAATGGAGGATGAAAAACATGTCTGAGAATGTCAGTCATAATGTTATAAAATGAATAAATATCAAGAGTGCATGACAGCATATTTCCTATATAAACATACAAGAAATATCTTTAGCCTCTCAGCAAAAACCTTTACATGCAAAAAATAGTATGAGAACAAAAGCACCATTAGGCTGCTAAACTATATAAAAATTTTTAAAGAAATAAACCTGCAATTTCCTGTAAGACTATTATGATGAAGTGTCATGCTACCACAATGCAGTGTCAACACTGCCCAAGCTTAGATTTCCCCAAACAAACCCCCTGTTACTCCACTGAAAGAGAATGATTAAAAATTCAACAGAAATTTCACAAAGATTTCAATATTCACTTTAAATCAGTCATAGCAAATGGTGAATAAAAGCTTCTTCTTGAAAAAAAAAATCATAAAAATAAAAGAATTTCTTGACTTTATGTCCATGTGGATATAAAGTCAAGAAATATGTGGTTTATGTCCATCTCTGGACAAATCACTGCTGTTAAGGTAAGCAAAACCAGCTCACAAGAGAGAAGCTATATACTTGCAGCTAAATAAAACACAGAACTTGTTTTTAAGTGAGAAGCAAAGAAAAACAAGACTTCAACCAACCTCTGATAACAACAGAAGATGTACTCAACACGCTTCCTGCTTCATTGGACACTTTACAGGTATATAAACCAGCATCTGATTGGTCTACAGTCTTTATATGCAAAAGCAAGGTATTGTTTTTGAAAGACATTTCACAGCGAGCACTTGAGTGGACTTCCTGGTTATTTTTATACCAAGCAACAGCCAAAGGCTGAGAGCCTGAAACACGACCCTCAAGTTTAAGTTCGTTCCCTTCTGTTTCTTCTACTGCTTCAGACAGTTTCTTAGTAAAAGTAGGAGGAGTTTTTCGTTCTGTAAAAAGAACATAAATTCCATGAATCTATGTTGAGATGAAAAATCCTAAAGACAATGCTTCAAGAAAAATTTGAACATTAAGGAGTTGATATTTACTCTCATTTAAAATGGATATATTTTAAAGTGAAATTATGCTAAGATAAACAGCAGGAGTCTTGCTCTTACAGTAATTGTCACTTTATTCCCCTGTTTGAAAAAAAATTCTCTTACATTGATTTAAGTCATACACCATTTAAATAACCCCAAGAGTTTAGTCAAGTTCTTAGGAAAGAAAGAGGCCAGAGCCTACTGAGAAATTAGGCCAAAGAAAATGTTGGGTTTTTTTTATCCTCCTATTGCTGTTAGTGACCCTTCCTAATTCCCTTAAAAGATTCATAGGTATCTCAGATAGGTACTCTCAGGCTACATCCCAAAAGTTTTCTCAGTTATCTTGCAGTAATAAGTCCAACTTCCTTTATAACTGAAGGAAGGAAAATATAAACACAGTGTATTATCTATTCAGTACCTTTAACAGCCAGTTGAGCTGTGCAAGAGTCCTTTCCAACTTCATTGCTAGCATAGCATGTATATCTTCCAGAATCTCCCCTGTCAACTCTCAAGATGGTCAGATGGGCTGTGTTGTCTACATAACTGATCTGATAGTTCTTTCCTGTTCTAATTTCTTGGTCATCTTTTGCCCAAGTGACTCTAATAGGCTGTGTTCCAGAAACATGACACTCAAAATCAGCACTTTCTCCAATAATGCCATCCACAGGTGTAAGTGGGATGTCAAAGAATGGAGGAGTTTTCCCTTCTGAAGAGTGAAAGAAATAAAAATCCATCACTTAGAAATCTCAATTTACTTTAAAACTGTGTGAAATAAGAATCTCTTGTACAGTATTAAATCCATATATACAGCAAAACTCAGTTTTAAGACATTTCCATTAAATATTTCACAGCCCACCAACCTGTAAGGACAAGCCTGCCACTAGAAGAAGCAGTCCCAATAGCATTGACAGCTGTGCAGGTGTATTGCCCCATAAGGCTCCTATCTGTCTTCACAATCTGGAGAGTTGCTACATTATCTACAAAGGACGTATGAACATTGTAGTCCTCTTTTACACGCACGCCGTCTTTAAACCAAGATACTTCGATGGGTTCTGAGCCAGCAATGGCACAATCAAACACCACTGGTAAGCCAACAGTTTCGTGAATGTCTCTTAATTTTCGTGTAAAAGAAGGAGGAAGTTTACGCTCTGTAAGAGAACAAGTATGGTACAGTGAAGTCTTTCAGAAGACACGCGCCTCTTGCTGTACCCACCCATAATCACTGACTAATATGCTGTAGAGTATGGTGGATTTTTGATCATAACTTCCAATTAAAAATATTATTTGTCATGTAATTTATTTTGAACTTGCTGTAAAGAGCCCGGTGCATATGGCTGCAGGAAGAGAGGTCTCTTTTGGTTTTTTTCTCTTAGACCCAATGAGCCTCAGGACTACTAATACCGGAAACAATCAAAGGAATATCCTGGACAGGGACGGAAGATACAGAGCCTTGTAACACCGCAGAAGAGCTGTGGTCAGTAAGTGCTGTATTTCAATTAGCTTTACTGGTAGGCTTTTGTTAGTAGAAGACAGTACCATGGGGTACCTTACACATCAAGAAACAGTAAAGTGTTTTACGACGAAGAGGCGATTGTTGTTTTTTAAAATAGCAAAGCATACTTAAGAAAAATAGGCCATTTCCCTATATTTAAAATTTAAATATTCACCTTGAACTGTAAGCAAAGATGATGACGAAGCCTCCCCAACAGAGTTTTCTACTTTGCAGATGTACTCCCCACTGTCACTACTGTCTACCTGGCTGAAAACCAGAGTAGCAATTTGGTTTCTAAAGTGCATTTTCACAGTAGCAGTTCCTCTCAGCTTTGTATCGCCTTTGTACCATGACACCATCATTTCTGGAGTTCCAGCAACCTGACACTGTAAGGATGCAGAATCCCCAACAGTCACCTGCACTGGCTCCAAGGGTGTAATGAAGTAAGGTGGTTCTGAAGGACAAAGACACACCATTAGCATATAAAGACACTGCACGATGACCATTAGTAGTTCAAATAACTCTTGTTGAAGTGCTGCTGGCTTGACGCACCTAGTATTGTGATTGTACCGTGACAAGTGTCTTTCCCAGAATCATTTTCAATATGACAAGAATATTGCCCCTGATCTTCTAGTTTGCTGCTAGGGATTTCCAGTATGGCAGATGTGTCTGTAGTGGTGATGCTACACTTTTCAGAGTGTATTATTTTCACTCCATTTTTCTTCCATGTCACTGAAATCGGTGGAGTACCCATATATGTGCATTCCAAGATTAAATTTTTCCCTTTCTCTACACTTAAATCATTCACCTTCTTCATAAATTTGGCTGGTTCTATAATGAACAACAGGAAGAAAAGAAATTAAATAAAGCCAAGAGATCATCTTTAAGAAGCATAAGAAGCAGTAGTCTGGACAAACCTTTGATAAAAAGATGTGTTGTGCAAGAAATTTTCCCTGCCTCATTAGAGACCTGGCAGGTGTAGTCTCCACTCTCAAGTGGATGTACATCAAACAGCTCCAGTTCTGCAACTGAATCTTGCAAGGTGATATTGCATCTGGGTCCTGGTACTAGCTCAACACTGCCTCTGAACCATTTAACTTCCAATGGAGGGGAACCTTTTACAATACTAGTAAAGGTTATGTTTGCCCCAGATAAAACATCCAGTGGTTCAGGTTTCTTCACAAAAGATGGTGGTTCTAAGCACACAAATAAAACAAACAGAAAAGAAGTACATTGAACTTCTTTTGAAGATCACAGTAATCAGAAATATTCAACAAAGAAAAAATTGAATCTTTCTGAAATTAAATTTGGACCCTCTGATTCTGGCTTCTTACTGATACTGACCTCTAACACTCAAAAATGCGCTGCATTCATCAGACCCAGCTACATTAGTAGCTGTGCACAAATAAGTTCCCATGTCAGACTCCTGAAGTCCATTCACTTTCAGAGAACAGGTATTGTCTGTAAGAGTAGCCTGATACTTCTCTCCACTGGTAATCTCTTGTCCATCATGAAACCAGGAAACCAGAATGGGTGGTGACCCATAAACTTTGCACTCCAGTACAGCAGAAGAACCCAGCTGACCATATGTTTCTTTCAGTTTTCTTGTGAAAGAGGGAGGTATAATACGATCTGCATTTGTTTCAAAATTAAAAAAAAAATAGAAATTACCATGCAGGGTTCTTAAAATGCATGAAGTTCTCTGTGCATAATAAAATTAGTGACATTTTGCTGTATTTCTTTGGCAATATACTCTGAAACGTCTAAGTATTTGAAAAATAGCCAATGATTAAGGATATGCTGGAACTTTAATCCACAATCTTTGAGGAACACCTTTTGTTTCTTCCATTATTTTTCATAAGCAACAATATTGCACCAGCTGTCCAAGATAACATGTAGATTAAAGCTGAAGAAATCAAGTCCTTTCAATAATTCCTGCCCCTCAGATTTTAGGTAGTCATCAATTCTTGATGCCTGTCAAAGTGGCATGCCAAGTACTCCTAAGATTATACAACTCTCTTAGGTTGCCAATCACAACCACTTTCCTATCTGAAGGCTTTGTAAAGGAACTAAAGGATCAGAGGTGACTCAGAAAGAGTAGTCAACTAACCTGAAACATGCACTGAAGCTGTGCAGCTGCTTTTACCAACACTGTTTTTCACCTCAAAAGTATATTCTCCACTGTCTTCTAGTGTTGCATTGAGGATCTTAAGCCCAGATACTTTGTTGAAGAAACTGATTTTATACTTATGGTCAGTGGACAGTTCATTACCATCCTTAAACCACCTAGCAGTAAGCTCTGGTGTGCCATCTACTGTGCATTCCAGAGTACAAGAATCTCCAGCTGTAACTTTCACTGGGCCTGGCTTCTCTAAAATGACTGCAGGTTCTGCAATGAAATGCAAGTCAGAAAAATTTTTAGAACAACGAAATAGCTATTATTAAGATTAAAATTTAAATTTCAAAGCATCTTAAAACACATTGTGTTTTTTATCTCATGCTACCAACCTAGCACTTTCAGCATGGCAAAGCATTCCTGAACTCCAGCATCATTTTTTATCTGACAAATGTATTTCCCAGCGTTGGTTGGTTCTGCATTTCCAATCTGCATAGTTGCAATGTTTTCTGAGTAGGAGATCCAAAGATTATCACTTTCTCTGATGATTTCCCCTTTGTCTTTCAACCACAGAACAGAAATGGGCTGTGATCCTTGTACTGCAGCCTGCAGTTCAATCGACTCCCCAACTACGACAGTGAGATCACTCAGCTTCTTCACAAAGGTTGGTGGTGCTATTTAAGAGAAGATATTTAACAGTAAAGAACCCTGCCAGGAGTGGAAAAGTAAGAGAAGAATTTCAGGAACAAAGAAATGTGAAGAAGATGCCGATCTTTGTACAAACCTCTTAGTGTTACAGAGCCAATACAGGAGTCACTTCCCACATCATTTACAGCCTTACAGTGATATTCACCAACATCTGCAGTATCCACATTGAGAATGTGAAGACTAGCCATGTAGTTCTCAGACATGACCTTATACTTCTTG
Organism: Irena cyanogastra; assembly: GCA_013397155.1. NCBI lineage: Eukaryota > Metazoa > Chordata > Aves > Passeriformes > Irenidae > Irena > Irena cyanogastra. The sequence goes on from VWZV01000256.1 coordinate 17,586, forward strand.
CTGCTCCGAATTTCTCGTTTGTCTTTATACCATGAAATCTGGAATGGAGGAGTGCCCTGAAGCTCACACTCCAGGTGAATATCAGACCCTTTCAAGGTCTCAACTGGATGGGGCTTCTTGGTAAAAACAGGGGGTGCTGGAAAAAAGAAAAAAGAGTTATCATTTGTGTTATTTAAGCAAAAGAGATTAAAGAAGACAGAAGATTGAAGTAACTCTTCTGATGCGAAATAGCGAAGACAAACAATAGATAAGAAAGATCCGCCACAGAGATCAAAAACAGACAAGAGACTTGCCATCTAGTCAGGCAGGTTTTGGCCTCTCTGACAAAAGAAAGTGGTATTTAAGAGTTTTTCCTAAAGGAGGACCCTTAATGTTAGAAAGGGAAGGAAAGAGCTGAGATTCTGACCTTTTACTCTCAGTGTAGTACTGGTGCTTGCACTACCCGCTGGATTCTGAGCTTCACAAGTGTAGTCACCACTGTCTTCAACACTGAGGTTGTGCATTTCAATGACTGCCACTGAATCCACAAAGGACATTCTGTATTTTTCACTGGGATGGATTTCAGTTTCACCTTTGTACCAGGTGACTTTGATTTCTGGAGATCCACCTATTTTGCATTCATACGTTGTGGAATCGTGCTGTTTCACAAGTTTTGAGGAGTCTAGCTTCTTAATAAACCTTGGTGGTTCTGAAAAGCCAAAAAGGGTTGATGATGCTTTAAACTGCACTTATTGTTTGAATAAGCAGGGACATATGTAACTGAAACTGCAAAGTTTAGGGACTGAAGCAAAAATTCTGATTTTGCAATTGCTATGAATTTCTTTTAGATGAATTCAAGTTGGTCCAAAATCCAGATTAAGAAGCAAATAAGTTTTCTATATACATTTCAGTGAGTTTCTCCTTAGTTTACTGACTCACTGTAGCTCCTCTTGTATGTATTCACTACAGATTAGTTGAGACGTGTGGTTTTCTTTACAAAATATGCTCTTGTTACACATGAGTAAGCAAAATGTCTGATGCAAATGCAAGAACCCAACTGTTCAGCCAAAAAATGTTATTAAAAGCATTTATGTTGAGTATTATAGCAATTGCTTTATATCCTGTGATTAATAATTAATATAGTCAATGAATGTATCTGCATTATAACCCCTCACACATTTAATGCACAAGCAAACATAAAGTTGCACACAATGAATAAAAGTTAACGAGCTTAGATAGCAAACAAAAGAGCTTAGAAATAATCATGCTGAGGAGAATTGAGAGATGGCTGGTACTACAGACATTGGTGTTAAATGTCCTGTGATTGAAAAGTAAAACAAATGGTTACATTTTGTTCCATAAGGAGGGGAAAGGAGTGGAAGTTTGATACTTTTCATCAAAAGTACCATCTAGATGATTAGAATCACAAGACTGAATACTGATAGACCAAAGATATAAAAGTAAAACCAAGAGGGGGTAATGTGGGCACAACAAACAAATCTCTCCGCAAAACAGGACAGAGTGCCTCTTTGTGCAACTGTCTGTAAAGTGTAGGAAGAATATCTAATTAATTGTGGATTATTTCAACCTGTGGGACAGTTGCAGAACATCCTGTGTTGCTAGAAACAAAACTTCCTGAGTTTCTAAAAATATAAATGATGATTTGTTAACATCAGGACCCTTGGAACCCTAGCAATTTACTATCAGATTTCACTTTGAGATAGAGTCAATTATTTATCTGCATGCTAACAGTTGCTGAGTAGTCACACTCTGATTCCATTCCTTTCAAAAAATTAGGGTATGCACATAAGTAAGGTATATATTTAGAATGCAAAGCAGTTCTAGAACATGAAGCAATTATTAAAACTACAGTTTGGGAACATTAGATGCTGGTGTGAGAAAGTTAATAAAAAGCTGTGTGGTTTTCAAGGTCAATGAAAAGAAAGAAAGATCTTAAAAGAATGATCTTAATTCTACAAACAAAGGCTGAATGTCACAGAAGTGAGACAGCACATGCTCAAATTAAACACATGCAGATCAATGCACCCAAAGAGATTGCCCTTCCAAGTTCTACAGAAATTGGCTGAAAACAATCAACATCACTAATTTTACAGCCCTGGGGAAACTGTACAAATTCTAAAGAATACTGACAGTAAAAAGTGTCAGTAAATTCAGGATCAAAAAATAATAATACTGAAAAAACTCCTCAGGATTTTACAAATTAAGATTTGAAGAGTAAAAAAATAAATAAGGTCAGCTGGGATCATTTTACAAATGGCAACTTTGTTAAAATAAAGCTATTTGCAATGACATAATAATAAACAGAATTATTGTGGTAGAAAGAAGCTTCAGATTTTTCAAAGTGGTTTGATTTCTTGCTACAATTTTTCAATGCATTTTGGAAATCAAGCTACATAATACAGCAGCCCTACTTATTACTGAATCCAGGTAATTCAGCTTTATACACTCTTTCCACCTCCACCAAGAAAAATGCTTATGGCTGGAAAAAACTTGATATATAAAAAACATTTGACAAATAATTAATACAAAATCTTGCTACCATTAGCTCAGTTTTCTGTGTTACTTGTCTTAGACAGTAAAAGGATTTACTCTTGGAATATTTCCCCCCCTCGCACACTCCGAATTCATACAGAGGAAAGAGGGGAAAAAAAAGAAAAAATAAGAAAGAAAGTGCTAAATCAACAGTGACCTTTTAACTCAGCCATAATCTAAGCAGTGTATGTTACATTTCTTCTTTTATAAAATCAGAAAGATTGAAATATCCGGAACAGCTATAAATATGTTTCCACCTACATTGAGGAAATTGCACTAATACACATGTGTCACTTGCACCAAGAGAGTCTGAGCCGTTCATAAATTTAGATTTTACTTTTAGATCCACACACTATAAGGAGGTGAAGTGTTGAGTGGGATGGATATTTGTCACCAAATGTGCTCTCAGATCCCCTAATTTTGCTGTTTAGAAGAGCAATTTTCAATGTTTTCAATCTGTGAAAGAGGAAAGCTATTTGCAGGAGCTGCACACACAGTAAAAGTACTTTTAAGCCTCATAAGTGAACTGAATTTCTCTCAGTTTCCTTTCACTCCCCTGGGCAACCTAGTGACTGTCACTGCTGGAGAAAGACTTTAGAAAGACAGATTTTGTCGTCCAACAGAACCATTCATAAAGGCACAACAAAGTATCAAGAGAGAGTTAATGTTTCAATGGAAGAATCCCTTTGATAAGAAAAATCAAGTATGGTACCAAAGCAGAAGAAATATGAGTAAGTATTTAAGTATTACAATAACATTAAAGTAAAACAAGACATCTCAGAGTAACTTCTTGTAAAGATTTGTTAGTCGCACATGTCTGCATTTGGGACTGTGTTTTCCAGGTGTCTGCCTTGCAAAGAAAAAGCTGACAAACCCCAGAGCCCACAGCAATACCTTGTACAGCCAGCTGAGCTGCGCATGTGTCCTTTCCAACACTGTTGCTGGCAGTACATGTGTAGAGTCCAGCATCCCCTTTACCAACTTTTAGGACTGTCAATCTGGCCATGTTTTCCACCAGTGTCATTTTGTAGTTGCCACCTGGACGAATCTCTCTGTTGTCTCTGGTCCAAGTTATCCTCATGGGAGCAGAACCAGTCAGGTGGCACTTAAAGGTTGCACTTTCTCCTAGTGCCACATCGATAGACACTGGCTTGACATCAAAGAAGGGAGGTTGTAGGTGTTCTGCAAAGAGGAAAGAATGGCAGGGCTCACCACCAAGCCTGCCTCACCACACCATGGCCATTGTCCCTGGCCACCATACAATGAGTAGAGTGGGGAAAAAGGGTGGAGAAGTAAAAGAGCAAAGACATACAAAAGATTTTCATTAAAGTGTGATCTACAAACCTGTAAGGAGAAGTTTGGCACTGGTAGAAGCAGTCCCCAGAGCATTTTGGGCTGAGCAAGTGTATTGGCCACAGTAATCCATACTAGTTTCTAAGATCTGTAAAGTCGCAACATTGTTTAAGAAGGCTGATTGCATGTTATCAGTGTCGCTTAAGAGAACCCCGTCCTTGTACCAAGACACCTGGAGAGGCTCTGAGCCAGTTATGCGGCAGTCAAATGTCACTGGGGCACCAACCACCTCCTGAATATCTTTAAGTTTTCTGGTGAATGTAGGGGGAAGTTGACGTTCTGCAAAACAATAACAATCACTACTATCAGTAAGAAGCCAATCTAGAATTAATTATCTTTGAAATTAATAAAACCCCCTTTCTGTAGACAACAAAGAGTTCCTATGAACTACCCCACAAAAGAGTGGCTTTTGGCCCATCACCTTTAACAACAAGCAAAGCTGTGGAGGTGGCAAAGCCGATGCTATTTTCTGCTTTGCAGATATATTCTCCAATGTTGCTGTCCTCTACAGCAGAGAATGCCAGTGTTGCCACATTGTTCTTGAAGTGCATTTTGTAAGCCTGTGTTGATCTGAGCTTGGTGTCATCTTTGTACCAGGACACCTTGATTTCTGGTGAACCACCAATCTGGCATTTTAAGGTCAAGGGCTCGCCAACCTTCACCTCCACACGGTCCAGGTGTGTGACAAAATAAGGTGGTTCTAGGGAAGGAGAGAACATGGTGAGCAGAGGAAAAGTGTCACTGGGGTGTGTTAGGGGAATCAGGGGTCATGAATACCTAAGATGGAGACAAGGCTGTGGCAAACATCCCCACCCGCCTCATTTGCCACCTCACAGGTATATTCGCCTTCATCATTCTTTGTGCTGTTGAAGATTTCAAGAATTCCAGATTTTTCAGTAGTTGTAACAGCGCAACGTTGAGACTGAGCAATGGGCATGCCATTTCTTTTCCAGGTGACAGAGATGGGAGGGGTGCCAATGTAGCTGCTTTCTAGCACAATGGACTTCCCCTGCTCCACACTGAAATCACTTAATTTCTTCACAAAGACTGCAGGCTCTGTGGGGAGGTATAAATTAATATAAGAGGGACAGATGTGGAAGAGCTGCAGGCAGGGAGCGAATGAAGATAACTGTGCATTCATGCACACACCCAAACACACCTTTCACAAAGAGCTGTGTTGTACATGAGGCACTGCCAGCATCATTTGTGACCACACAAGCATAGTCCCCGCTGTAACCTGGCTCCACGTTGTACAGCTGCAGCTGTGCCACAGACTCATTGAGAGAGATGGAGCAGTTGCTGTCTGGCACCAGCTCCCTGATGCCTCGGAACCAGGTCACTTTGAAGGGAGTACTGCCCTTGATGTAGCTGGTGAATGTCACATTTGATCCAGGCAAAACTTCCTGGGGATCAGGTGTCTTCACAAAAGAAGGTGGTTCTAAGGATCATGCAAAGAAGTGAAAGAGGGAGAAAGATGTTAATAGCAGGGTCTCTGTGGAGAGGAAAATGAGCAGGGTTGAGTCAAAAAGAAAAAATAAAAGAAATCATGGGAAAAAACCCCAAACCAAACAAACTATGAAAAAGAAACCATTGGAAACCAGAGAAAAGAAAAAGAAGAGGGAAGAAGAATTTTGTAGAAGGCATGGCAGTATCCTTCCACTGACCTTGTACAGTCAAGAAGGCACTGCATTCATCAGATCCAGCCACGTTGGCTGCCACACATGTATATGACCCTGTATCTGTGACATCCAGGGCATTCAACTTCAAAGCACAAACATTATCCAAGAATGAGATTTCATGTTTTTCTCCACTAACAATCTCATTCCCATCTTGAAACCAAGACACAGATATGGGAGCTGTGCCAGACACTTTGCACTCCAGCAGCACAGAGGATCCCAGCACCCCATTTGTCTCCTTTAGTTTTCTTGAGAATGAAGGAGGAACGAGGCGATCTAAGCAGGACAGGGCAGAAGAACAGGAAGACAAGTGTTGAGGTTTCTTTCAAGGGAAAGAAAAAGGGAAAAAATTAAAAGCTTTCTTTAAAGATAAGAGTGAACAATAAAGACATAGAGCTGACCTGAAACTTCAACTGAAGAAGTGCAGCTGCTGTCCCCCACTTCATTGTGCACCTCAAAAGTATACAAGCCTCTGTCACCCCTGTCTGCAGAAAAGACTTTCAAAGTGGATACATTGTTGAAAAAGGTAATTTGGTATTTGCGGTCACTCTTTAGTTCCCTGCCGTCTTTGTACCACTTGGTGATAAGCTCAGGCGTTCCCCCTACTTTGCACTCCAAGGTAAAAGGATTGCCAGCCATTACCGTGATCGGCTCGGTCTTCTCTAAGATGACTGCTGGTTCTGAAACAGGAAGGGAGGGGTCTGTGTGTCACAGGGAAATCTACCCACAAACCCGTGAGCACAGGGTGTAAGCAGAAGGCAAAGGCTGGTAGAGCAGCTGTGCAAGCTGTAAGACACAGCACCTATAGTGGAGTAGGCTATACCCACCTAGGACCTGTAAAAAGGCAGAGCACTCCCGCATGCCAGCATCATTTTTGATCTGACAGATGTACTTTCCAACGTCAGTTCCCTCTGCACTGGCAATCTCAAGAGTCGCAATGTTGTCCATAAACCACATTTGAACATTTTCACTCTCCCTAATAACTTCACCCTTATCTTTGAGCCAGACAACAGAAATCGGTGGGGATCCTTCCACTACTGCCTGCAGGGCTGTTGGCTCCCCGATGAAGATTGCTGTGTCACTCAGCTTCTTGGCAAACCGTGGAGGTTCTGATAGCAAAAACAAGGAGGCAGAGGACAGTTAATCATACATGTTTGCTAGGAAGAGCGACAGCCAGGAGATCGAGAAAAGAGGGCAGTGATGTTGATCCTCTAGCATACAAACCTTTGAATTTTACTGGGCAGGTGCAAGTGTCACTTCCCACCTCATTCATAGCTTTGCATTGATATTCTCCAGTATCTTGAGATTCCAAATTGAGAATATGAAGACTGGCAACGGAGTGCTTTGCTGTCACCTTGAACTTCTTGCTGCTCCTGACCTGCCTCCGGTCCTTGAACCAAGCCACCTCAAAGGGTGGGGTCCCTGCTATCTCGCACTGAAGGATAACATCTGAGCCTTTAAGAGTGTCCACAGGGCTTGGCACCTTGCTAAAAACAGGTGGTTCTATAAAAAAAGAATCACATCATAATGTGTGAGCTTCCTTCTCAGGGTGGGTTTCTGGACAGTAGCAGGAAGGAACATATTCAGGAAGGGAGCCTACGCTTATATTGTAAACACATATTTAGCTTTTAAATATGCAGCCTCACCTCAAAAAAATCCCAGCACTCAGAGTCCAAAGGGCAGAAAATGTGATACTTCTGCACCTGTTTGGAACCAGTCCTCAGTGTCCTTCCCCAAAAGCCACTCTCCCTGCACCCTAGGGTTAGATTCCATCTTACATTCCATCTTTCCCCCTGCTCTTTCTAGTCATGAAAGCTACAGTCAGTGAAGTTCAGCTACACAGCCTCCTCTTCCGTCTTAAATTTCATTCCTGTCAGTATCACTGTGTATAAAAAGGAGGCAGAGGGATGGCTAAAAAGTATTCCCAGCCTCCTCACCATGGCTGGTGTTCCATCTAGTCCATGCTTCCGTTGTGATCTGAAAAGCTTGCCTTTTCATCCTGCAACTGACTTAAATTGGGAGATGAGGGAATGACTGCACAGTGCTGAACACCCACCACTATTTCCTGCCTGATCTCTGCTGCTTAAACACATCAGCATTTAAATGCAAGGGCAGCTGGAGAGAGACTGGCCCAGCAGGCACCAGCTGCTGCAGCAGCAGTGCAGCTGGGAGCAGGCCTGGCAGCCAGGGACTCTGGCAGAGTGCGGAGCTGTGTGCTAACCTTTCACTGTGACTGCAGTGCTGCAGCTGGCTGTGCCTGCAGAGTTGTGGGCTTCACAGATGTAATCCCCAGCATCTTCAGCAGTGGCACCCAAGATGGTCAGCGTTGCCACGGAGTCTACAAAGGACATGTGCAGCCTGTCGCTTGCCTGGAGTGCCTGATCATTTTTGTACCACACGATTCTGATCTCTGGTGTGCCACTGATTTTACATTCAAGCTGAACTGTGTCCCCCTGCTTCACAAACCGCAAAGCTTCAGGTTTCTTGATGAACTTGGGAGGTTCTGCAGAACAGAATAAGTGCGTAGAGAATGACAACATGTTTGCCATGTGAAATTTACAGTGCTGAGCAAGAGTTCTGGGAGGCACAAGAGTACTACAGCACAAAAATAAAATTGTTACAGAAGTTGGCTGCATCCCAACCAGAGTTTCCTCTCAAGGACATATAGAAGATGAAGAAAAGAAGGCAAAGATAACAATCAAAACTATATTCTGCCAGCTTTGGAACCTACTGCATCAGACAGTTGAAGCTGTAAAAGATATACAAAGAATGATTGCTCCACCCAATTGAAATTTTCTGTTACCTCTGAGTGGTAACAAGTAACATGGTTCCCAAGCCAACATGAAAGATTTGACAAGCCCTTCATCCCTGGGAGCAACAGAAACACGGTAGGGATCATTTCACTTGCTTATGCATCTACAAAGTATATTTCTGCATGAAGAAATTAAGTGATTCATAGTCCAGATTAAATCAACAATTCAGAACTCCAACTGAAATCTTTAGCAAATTCGAAAGAGTCGCCTATGCAGGCCAACAAATGCAAGGTAGAGCTGTATTTACTAGTCATTTTCAATACAGCAATTGCTATGAGTGGCTATCACAGTGACTATAGTTATTAAAGTGAAAAGCAGTGTGAGTGCAACTCTCCATACAAACAGGTTCACACGGGTACCTTTCTCCTTGGAGATTTTGCAGGCACACGAGATTTCTACAGTTACACAGTATGATGGGAGAAGGTCATTACATGATTTATGTTTGCAGTCTGGAAAGCAACTTTCTATATATTTCTAAACTAGATATGGTAGAAGATCAAAGACAAAGAGATCTCTTTACCCAAGAAAAAGAAAATGCACAAACAAAGGTGACTTAATCTTAATACCTTTGACACTGAGTTGGGCTGAGCAGAAGTCTTTCCCAGCTTCATTACTAGCTTGGCAAGTATATTGGCCAGAGTCTCCTTTACCCACTCTGAGCACTCGAAGGTGAGCTGTGTTGGCTGTGAATGTAATATTGAAATTTCCTCCAGTTCGGATCTCCCGACCATCCTTGGACCACGTTATGTGTATTGGCTGGGCTCCCGTAACATGGCATTCAAAATCAGCACTTTCTCCAAAAGGCACATCAATGGATTCTGGTTTGATGTCGAAGACAGGTGCTTGCTTGGGTTCTAGAAACACAAGAAAGCCATGTAATGCTCATACCTCAGAAAAAAGCTAATCCAACACACAGATACCATTGCATGCATGAAATAAGAGGCAGGAGCCTGTGATCCAAGTAAAAGTTTTATAAGCCAACACACCTGCCACTGTGAGCCTAGCACTTGAGGTGGCAGTGCCCACAGAATTGGTGGCTGTGCAGGAGTATTGCCCAGTATGATTCATCTCGGTTCGCAGCAGCTGCAGCACTGCAACATTATCTACAAAGGATGTGTGCACATTGTGGTCATCCTTTAGCAGCACGCCGTCTTTGTGCCAAGTGACAGTAATGGGCTCTGAGCCATTGAGCCGACACATAAGCTTAAGGGGGAAACCAGCAGGGTGCTCGATGTCCTTTAATTTTCTTGCAAAGGAAGGTGGCTGTTTGCGTTCTGGAAGAAAGCAAGTAAAGGATAAATACACCCCAGGAAGCAGCATTTTAATAGTTTTGTAAGACAAAAAGAGTTTTAGCACGCTAATATAAAATCATCACCTTGAACTGTTAAGAGAGCCTTTGTAGATGCAGTTCCTACGCTGTTTTCTGCCTTGCAGATATATTCTCCACTGTCGTTGCTAGCCACTTTGTTGAAAATAAGTGTAGCAACATTGTCTTTAAAGAACACTTTATACTCAGGAGTAGACCTGAGTTTTGTATCACCTTTGTACCAAGACACAGTAATTTCTGGTGTTCCAGCAACGTGGCATTGCAATGTTGTGTAAGACCCAACTGACACCTCAAGAGGTTCCAAGTGTGTAACAAAGTAGGGAGGTTCTAAAAAAAGAGAAGCAATTAGACAGGCTTATTGTGTGCCAGGTTTTGGAAAGCATACACTTGAAAACAAAGGCAAGGAAAAGACGCAAAGGGAGCACACACCTAGGGTAGAGACTACAGCCTCACAAACATCTCTTCCTGCCTCATTTTCAACGTGGCAAGTGTATTCTCCTGCATCTTCTTTGGTGCTGTCAAGTATTTCTAGGATGCAGGACTTCTCTGTGGTGGTGATGCTACACTTGGGAGACTGTGTGATGGTGTGGCCATTCTTCTTCCATGTCACAGAGATGGGCAGGCTGCCTGTGTAAGTGCCCTCTAGGATGATGGGCTTGCCAGGCTCCACATACTGATCACTCAGTTTCTTTACAAAGACAGCTGGCTCTAATGAAAGTAAGTCACAAATGTTGAGCACAACACGCCAAATGGAGAGAAGGAAACAATAATTTAAGGTAAATGGAGAGACATCATCTTTACAAACCTTTTACTGTGAGGTGTGTTGTACAATTTACCCTGCCAGCATCATTAGTCACTACACAAGTGTACTCTCCGCTTTGGGGAGGAGTTACATCAAATAACTCAAGCTCCACAACGGACTCCTCCACGTAGATATTGCATTTGTCCCCTGGCACAAGTTCATTGGCCCCTCTAAACCAGTTAACCTTAAAAGGAGGGGTTCCTCTGACAACACATGTGAAAGTGATGGTTGTGCCTGGCAATACATCCAGAGCCTCTGGGGTCCTCTCAAAAGAAGGTGGCTCTAAATACACAAAAGAAAAAGATAGATAAGACAAATTGCTGCAGCATAGCTCTGGTATTTCCACAAACCTACTGAAGATAAAGAGCAAAATCTTTATTTTTCTGTCAATAATCTTCCCCAAGAATATTTACAAAAGACTGCAGATAATGTCAAGAGAGAAAGAGAAAAGAATAGCTCAGAGCTTCCTGAACATCATATACTCACCTTGTACAGTCAATACAGCACTGCATTCATCTGAGCCAGCTGTGTTGGTAGCTTTGCAGGTGTAAGTGCCAGTATCTGAGTGGCTCAGTGAATTAACTTCTAAAATACATAAGTTATCTGAGAAGGACATTTGATGTTTTTCTCCACTAACTAGCTTAAGTCCATTTTGGAACCAGGCAACAGAAATAGGAGGTGAACCTGACACTTTACATTCCAGCAGTGCTGAGGAACCCAGAACACAAGGGATTTCCTTTAGTTTTCTTGTGAAAGAAGGAGGAATGATTCGGTCTGCATAAGAAAACATAATAAATCCATGGTTAGAGAGAAAACGAGTAAAGGGATAGAATAAAGGACAAAGAATGGCCAAACAAAAGCTTTTGTAAAAGAAAGAAGACAAGATACCCAACCAACCTAAAACATCAACCGATGCCGTACAACTGCTTTTCCCCACGTCATTTTGCACAGCAAAAGTGTACAATCCACCATCTTCCTTTTCTGCATCCATAATTTTAAGTGTAGATACATTATTGAGGAAAGTGATTCTGTATTTTTGGCTGCTGGTCAGTTCTTTGCCATCCTTGAACCACCCAGTGGAAAGCTGTGGTGTGCCTGCTACTTTGCATTCCAAAGTACAGGCATCTCCTATAGTGACTTTCATTGGCTCTGCTTTCTCTACAATGACTGCAGGCTCTGGAAGGAGAGATGGGTAACATATATCATTAAAACAGGGTTTGATTAGTATTAGCTGTAAGTATTATAGCACTATGAGATGGGGTTTACACATTTGATACTAAGGAAATTTTGATTTGTTGGGGTGTGGAGTTTTTTACAGCTGTTTTTTCCATCCTTTCTGTTACTCTAAACTGTAAATTTCAGATGCTTTCCAAAATTAAGTAAAAATATTTAAAAATATTTTAAATAATTTAAAAGTATATTTTCATTTAAAATATAAAATATTCTAATCTCCCTCTCCAAGCATGAGCAGAAGACATGACAGAAATACAGAGCAGTTCCTCCCAACTCTATTGCTGGACTACTAGAAATATGGAACCTGACTTCTGCTTGTTGGAGAGAGAAGGAATCTCTGTTTTGTTTGTTTTGAACTCAGAAGCATAAGCAAAGTATACAGCTGAAAATAAATAGCCAAGTTTCTAACTTTAAAAAGAAACTTCTATGAATTTGCACTTTTTACCCACCTAGAATAGTTAAGGTAGCCATACACTCGCGACTTCCAGCATCATTTCTGATCTGACAGGTGTATTTTCCAGCACTGCTTGTCTCTGTGCGCACAAATTGCAAAGTTGCGGTATTTTCCATAAATGTGATCTTTGTGTTCTCACTTTCTCTGATAACTTCCTCTTTATCTTTGAGCCACTGCACAGAAATTGGCTGGGAGCCCTCCACTCTTGCTTGTAACTCTACCGGTTCACCAACCACAACAGTCACGCTGTTTATTTTAGTCAAGAATTTTGGTGGTTCTGAAGAAGAAATGCGCAGTTATAGTAAATACTCACAGTGTTTCCGCAAGGAAGAGCAAGGCAGCGCCCTTGGGAGCACTGCAGAAGATACATGTACCAGTACTTTACCTTTCAGCTTCACAGTGCAAATGCAAGTATCACTTCCTACATTGTTCTGTGCTTTGCACTGATATTCACCAACATCTGCAGCTTCGACATTAAAAATGCGCACGCTCGTGTGGTAGTTTTTGGCTGTAACCTTGTACTTCTTACTACTGCGGATTTGTCTCCTGTCTTTGTACCAGGCAACGTCAAATGGAGGTGTTCCTGAAATCTCACACTCCAGGCTAACCTCAGATCCTTTGACAATGTCTACTGGAGAAGGCTTCCTGCTAAAGACAGGAGGTTCTAACAAGGGAAGAAAGGAACATTTAGAAAGTAGTCTGAAGCTCTTTTATTGGCAAAGAGTCTACAGATACCAGCTTCTGGAAAATGGCACTGCTGAGAATATCTAAAGAATGGGTGAAACTTCCCTCTTTTTCTGGGCACAGTATGAAATGAGCTTGCACAAAGGTGAGCATTAAGAGCCCTTATCTCCCCTTTAGAAAAGTTAAACAGAAGGGTGACCTCTGGCAGAGAGGGTACGGATCTCATTTAGCTGGTAGTAATCTCCCATACAGAATGTAAAACTGACACTAGTCAGTTTGTGTCTGTTCTTTCTCTTCTTATTTTGGCTCCTTGATATAGCAATTCTCACTACGAACTGTCTTGGATATTAAAAAAAACCAGAACTGGGAAAAACTAGCTTAGGACTCATCTGCATTAAGAACATCATCTCTCTTGTTTAGACATGGCAGAGAAGATGAGGGGGCTTCAAGAAACAAACATGACATGAAGAATAGGGCAGTCTCATGTTCCTGTGAATTTCTAAGGGACACAGCCATCAGGGGAAAAATAGGATGCAGTCGGAAAACAAGAGGACAGCTAACCTTTCACAGTGACTTTGGTGCTACAGCTGGCCTTGCCGGCAGGGTTGTGAGCTTCACAGATGTAGTCACCGCTCTCATCGGTACTGAGATGATTCATTTCAAGCACGGCCACAGAGTCAATGAATGATGTCCGGAATTTTTCACTGGCAACAATTTCATGGTCATTTCTGAACCACACTACTTTCATCTCTGGAGATCCACTTACTTTGCACTCAAGCCGGGCTGAGTCACCCTGCTTGACTACTTTTGCCGCCTCTAGCTTCTTAGCAAACTTGGGCGGTTCTAAAAAACCAAAAAAAGTGGGGTCAGGGAGGTCTGAACTAATACTGGAGAGAAAATGGTGAGAAAATAGCCAAACAACAGTGGGTTGCAAACACAGGGCAGGGAATTCACTTGGCAGTGTATCAAAGATCACCAAGGTGGGCTTGGCAAAAAGAAAGAGAAGGAGACAAAAAGATAACACAACAAGAAAGAGTGCACACCTGTTACCAAGAGTGTTGTAGTGCAAGAGTCACTGCCAACATCATTTGAAACATGGCAAGTGTAGTGCCCACTCCTAGAAGAATCCACTGAATAGAGGGTTAAGAACCCAGTTGAACCTTCAATCCCAATGAAACAAGTTGGACCAGATACAAGTTCTAAATCTTCTTTGAACCACTTTACTGTAAAAGGTGGTGTTCCTTTCAGTGTGGCCTTAAACTCCACTGTGGAATCTGGTATGGCTTGCTGTCTTTCAGGTTTTACTAAGAAGCTTGGTGGCTCTGCAGTTTTTAAGGAAAAGACACAGTTACATCAGAAATGTCTAAGAATGAAGAAAATCAGTGAGGCAAGAATGGAGATGAAGTTTTCAGTGTTAACGTTAAGATGTATAAGAGTGTTAGCATAAGATTTAAGATATTTTCCGAGCATTTATCATAGATAAGAAGTAGTAAAAGAGTTTCAAACCTTTCACAGTCAGGACAGCACTGCAAGAATCGTTTCCAGCAACATTAGAGACACTGCACGTGTAATTTGCACTGTCTGCCAGCTCTAGGTTAGCAATCTCGAGTGACATAGTGTTCTCATGGCACAGGCTTCTATATTTTGCACTGTCAGTTATCTCTTTTCCATCCTTAAACCATTTTGCAACAATTGGGAGTGACCCAGAGACTTTGCACTCCATTTGGATAGAAGATCCCAGAATGGTATCCTTTTTGGTTAGCTTTTTGATAAATACAGGAGGAATGGATTGATCTGCCCAACACAAAAAAAAAATTAGCAAAAACACACTATTTAACTTCTTGCTTATCTTTCACGGAGATTATTTTTCATTCCCTCCCTGATGGATTGGTAATACAAACCTAGCACAGTCAGAACAGCTTCACAGGTGCTACTTCCAAAGTCATTTTCAACCTTAAAACTGTATGTACCACTATCCTCCTTTGATACAGGTTCAATCCTGAAACTGGCCACATTGTTTTCGAAGCTCATTGTGTAGTATCTACTGGGCAGGAGCTGCTTGCCATCTTTGTACCATCTTATTCGGAGCTCTGGTGTCCCAGCCACAGTACACTCCAAAGTCACGGGGTCTTTTTCAGTGACTTTAAGTGATTTAGCCTTTTCTATGATCTGTGCAGGCTCTGATGTATAAAGAGTACAAAAATTACAGAAGTTAGCTACATAGATAGGGAACTGACTTTCAATTTCCAAGTACTCATTGAGGTTACACCTTGTACACACCTTGTACAAAAAGCAAAGCAAAACACTTCTCCACGCCAGATTCATTCTTTGCCTGACAGGTGTATCTCCCTCTGTGGCTGAGGTCAACATTAGTAAGCTTCAGTGTAGCCACCCTGTTCTCAAAGGTAATGTGGTGGTGCTCATCATCTTCTAGTATTTTCTCATCTTTTATCCATGACACAGATAGGGGTTGAGCACCTGCTACGACACACTGAAAGAATGCATCGCCTTTCAAAATGCTAGTGACGTTCTCCAGCTTCTTGACGAAGGATGGTGGTTCTGTGGTGTGAGTTTGTTTGTTGTTCAGAAGAGAAGTTGTGGAAAGAGAAGGGGAGAAAGAGAGATCATATAAAGTAATCCCACTTGCTACACTTTAGCTGGGGCATATAATGTTTGAGGTGTGCTTCCTAGAGGACTGACCTTTTAAGCTGAGTCTTGTGCTGCAAGAACAGCTCCCGCCTTCGTTTGATATAATACACTGATATTCACCAACGTCTGAGACATCACAGTTAGTCACATTAAGAGTAAATACTGTTTCTTTGGTGGAGATGGTATATTTCTTGCTGCTGAACATCTCCTTATTGTTCTTCAGCCACTTCACCTCAAATGGAGGGGTACCAGTCACCTCACACTCTAGTGTGGCCTCTGTACCCTTCACTACCTCGGTGGGACGCAACTCCCGAACAAAGGTTGGAGGCTCTATAAAGAAGAATGAGGGGAAAGTAGATAATAACCTCAAATAGTTTTGAAGGGAGAAGAAGTATCTCCTACTTCCTCACCCCAGATATGTGACAGAGATGACAAGATGTTCAAAACCAACCTTTTACTTTCAGCTCGACGCTGCAGCTCTCACTACCTGCATCATTGTGGGCTTCACAAACATAAATCCCACTGTCTGCCACTCTGGCTTGAGTGACTCTCAAAGTGGCTAAACCATCTACGAAGGAGATGCCGTACTTAGCTTGGTCAGTCACTTCATTCCCATCCAGGTACCATGTAATGTGGATCTCTGGTGTGCCTACTACCTGGCACTCCAAAGTGGTGGACTGTCCTTCACGCAAAGCTACTACAGAAGTTGGCATCTGAACAAATCTGGGGGGCTCTAGAAGATGGACAGAGAAGTTGAGGCTTTATAATATTCAAGGCAGGAATAAAAAAACCCCAGAATTTAAAGAAAAAAAAAGTCTAAAAGGCCTCCTCTCCCTCCCACCAAAACTGCACAGAAAAATCAGAACCCAAAAAATTAGAAGATTGGGTTGCACACCTTTTACAAACAGAGTTGCTTTGCAGGTTGCAGTCCCCACATCATTGCTTATCTGACAAGTGTAGCTCCCAGAATCAGATGTCCTAGCTGAGAAGAGCTCCAGAACACTAGAAGTGTCATCCTTCCAGACAGATCGACTGGCTCCAGACAGGAGCTCCTGGCTGTCTTTAAACCACTTTATCTGCAGAGGAGTAGACCCTTTCACCAGTGCTTTGAACTGAACCCTAGCATTGGGCACAACCTCTTGAGACTGGGGTTTTTCCACAAAATATGGTGGCTCTATAACACGCAAAAAGGAAGAAAGGGGATTACTCTGAGATGAGGAAATCCAAAATTATGAATGAGAGATCTAACGCAAGACAAAGAAGGATCTCAAACCTTTTACTGTTAAGAACCCGCTGCATTGGCTGCTTCCTGCTTTATTTGTTGCTTCACAAGTGTAAGAGCCACTGTCTGTGCCTTCCAGTTTATTTATTTCCAGAAATGCAGTATTATCATGGAAAGAGTATTTGTGCTTTTCACTTGCTGTTATTTCTTGGCCATCCTTGTACCACTGGATACTTATCGGATGTGAACCAGACACTATGCACTCCAGGTGGACAAAAGACCCCTTAATGCTGTCCATTTTCTTGAGTTTTTTGGTGAATTTAGGTGGTATAATGAGATCTATCCAAGACAGAGTAAAAAGACAAAACATAAAAATTCAACCGTGATTGTGGCACATGTCAGCTCAGAACAAACGAATTGGTATCTAAAAGCAATAATAAGAGAGAGAGCCCATACACACCTAGGACATTAATGCTGGCAGAACAGCTACTGCTCCCAACATCATTTTGAACCTCAAAAATGTATTCTCCACTGTCTTTCTTATCTGCATAAAGCACCTTTAAGACTGAGACGGTATCTGTGACACTGATCTTATATTTTGGGCCCAATGTCAGCTCCTTGCCACCTTTGAACCATTTGGCTGTAATAGGTTTTGTTCCTGAAAATTTACACTGCAAGGTTGCCGGGTCTCCCTCAGTCACATCTATTGACACAGCCTTGTCCACAATTGTAGCAGGTTCTGTTGTAAACAAGGAGATAGAGTGTTAAGTGCATCTGTAAAAATCACAAGGGAACCGTCCCAGACCATTGCAAGCCCTCAGGGTAAGACCAACCTTTGACAGTCAGCAGAGCAGAACACCTCTGAATTCCTGCCTCATTTTTAGCCTGACAGAAATATTTCCCATCATGTTTCAGCTCAATAGATCTCACCATAAGAGTGGCAACATTGTTCACAAAGGTCATTTTGATATTGTTGTCTTCAATCACTTCATCATTGTCTTTCAACCAGGACACAGTGATGGGCAAGGAACCTTTAATGGCAGCCTGAAACACAACTGTTCCCCCTCGAAGGGAGCTAATGTTTTCTATCTTCTTCAAAAACTGCGGAGGCTCTGCCAGGAAGAAAATGGTTATGTAAGTACAAGTCTGGTGTGCAACAGTGTGGCATGGAAAACCACACTGGGATAAGAGCATGCTAGTGGTGTTCTGCACCTTGCACTAACCTTTCAGCGTGACCTCTGAACGGCAGAGGCAGCTCCCAACATCGTTTGTTACTCTACACTGATACTCCCCAACATCAGAAGCATCAAACCTGAAAACATGGAGGCTAATCAAAGATTTCTCAATGCTTATTCTGTGCTTCTTACTGCTCCGCATGGGTTTATCATCTTTGACCCAGAACACTTCAAACGGAGGTGTGCCAAGCACCTCACACTCCAAAACCACATCAGAATCCTTCAAGACTTCCATAGATTGAAACTCCTTGCTAAAATAAGGTGACTCTACAGTGCAAAAAAGAAAGTGCAATTTGCATTAATCATACTTTTGAAGCCGGTACCACTGTACTGAGTCAAACAAAGATACAAACTGCGTGGCTGGACGTCACACACACCTTTGACTGTAACAACACTACTGCAGATATCTTTTCCAGCGTCATTTTTGGCTTCGCAAATGTATTCCCCACTGTCTTCAGTATCAACCTCTGAAACATGGAGTATTGCCAAAGATTTTGTAAAAGATATCCTGTGTTTGTGACTCTCTTTTAGCTCTCTATCATCCTTGAACCACGTGATTTTAATCTCAGGAGTACCAGTGACTTCACAGGTCAGCTCAGCATATCCACCTTTCTTTACGAGATGAGCTGGCTCTAGCTTCTCCTTAAAGGCAGCAGGTTCTGTGGATTTAAGAAGAGTGTTCAGGACAAAGAACACAGGAAAGAGTGCTGCTGTGTTAATCCAGCAGCTAGAATTTTAAATAAGAGTAGCAATGCAAACCTTTCACAAATAAGTTTGCACTGCATGTTACTGAACCAGCTACATTGGAGACTTTGCAGGTGTATTTTCCAGAGTCAGTTGGTTTGACTGCATAAAGCTCCAAGTAACTTGCTAATGCTTCTGTCATAATGTAGCAGGCTCCTCCTGTCACCAGCTCAGTATCACCTTTAAACCATTTCACTGTCAGTGGTGTTGTGCCTTTAAACATTCCTCTGAAATGTACAGTTGATCCAGGCAATACATCTTGAGACTCTGGTTCTACAGTGAAGCTGGGTGGCTCTGGATTGCGTTGAAAGGAAAAAAAATGTCAAGAGTAAGAGAGGGCTTGTATTTCGGGAAAGAAAAGTATTATCACAAGATAAGCAAAATTCCAAGAAAAGTGAAACAAATTGCCAAACCTTTTATAAACAAAGTGCTACTGCTCTCTTTGCTACCAGCAGAGTTTGTGGCTCTGCAAATGTAGACTCCAGCGTCATTTGCATCTAGGTGTTTTATTTCCAAAGATGCTGAGCCTTCTGCAAAGTGTACTGTGTACTTGGCACTGGAAGTGATCTCAGTATCTTGCTTAAACCATGAGACAGTCATTGGAAGAGAGCCTGAAATTTTGCAGTCTAGGCGGCATGAGGTGTTAATGATGCTGTCAATATTCTTCAGTGGTTTAGTAAAGAAGGGAGGGAGAGTGCGATCTGTTGAGAGTGAAAAAAATGACAGAAAGGAACACATCAGCAAAACAGGAGTGCTGTTCTGCTTCTGGCTCTGTTGGGCACAGAGCAGAACAACAGGGCTCTTTGCAAAGAGGCAGTACCAACCTAGCACAGTGAAGCTGGTAGTACAAGAGCTGATGCCCACATCATTGGATATCTCAAAGGTGTATTCACCACTGTCCTGCATTTCAGTGGCATAAAACTTGAGCTGGGCAATGTTATTTTTGAAGCTGATCCTGTATTTTTTGCTGGCAGGTAGTGGCTTTCCATCTTTGAACCATTTGGTTTTCAGCTCTGGAGTGCCTGTGACAGTGTACTCCAAAATAGCTGGCTCCCCAGCTGTAACCTGTATCATTTCAGCTTTTTCAATTATTTTGGCAGGTTCTACAACAGAATTAAACAACTAGTGTTAAGGACAAAAGGAAATTTCTTCTCCTCTCAGGTGGGAGACTGCAGGGATCACAGAACTTCTCCACTGACCTTTCACTGCTAGTTCACCAAAGCAGGACTGACTTCCTGCATCATTCTCAGCCACACAGGTGTATTTGCCACCAGAGCTGAGCTGGACTCCAGTAATTTGCAGTGCTGCTAGACCATGATCAAATGTCACTCTCACATTGTTATCATCTTTAATAATGTCTTTGCCCTTCATCCATGTCACAGAAATAGGCTCTGACCCTTTCACCACGGCCTGTAACATAACACTATCTCCAGCCAGAGCTGTCACATTTTCGATTTTCTTAACAAAAGATGGTGGTTCTAGTTCAAAGAAGACAGACAAGAAAAAAATACTCATCTACTATTACATAATGGCATAAAATCTGCTACTTAAAGACAGTTTTGTAAGACAGTATGTGCAGTACATGTCGCAATTCAGCAAAAGAGCAGGTAAGTCGGAAAAGTGCTCTCTCCAGCTGGGAGCTAATGGCCCATTAATCACAATGTTCTTCAAATTCACAGGTATGATGCCAGATAAGACTCAAGATATACACAGAATTTTAAGAGTAGAAGATATTCTTCATCCCCGGTCTCCCCAGCCTCCCACAAATCCAAAGAAAAGAGGTTTTCGCCTCTTCAGTAAATGGAGTTTTCTTTCTCCCACTGACCTTTCAAGATGTATGTGGCACTGCACATGCACTTCCCAACTTCATTAGCTATCACACACTCGTATTCACCGACATCTGCACTATTAAATGAGGACACCTCCAAAGAAATAACAGCCTTCTGAGAGGTCAACCTGTATTTTTTACTACTGCGAATCTGCTTCTTGTCCTTGTACCAGCTAATCTCAAAGGGTCCAGTGCCAGCAACCTCACACTGAAGAATGGGGTTTGTTCCCTTCACTAGCTCTGCAGGTTCAAGTGTTCGGATGAAAGATGGAGGCTCTATAAAAGCAGTAAGAAAGAATTAGTCAACCATGCCAAAAAATAAAAAAGGAAAGAAATTTTTTCTCAAGAATGTGACTGGCAGCAACAAGAAGGACAGACCTTTGACAACCACTTCGGTGGTGCAACTGTCACTTCCAACCTCGTTGACAGCTTCACATGAGTAGGTCCCAGTGTCATCAACTTTCATTTCCAAAATATCTAACACAGCCACAGAATTGACAAAGGACATCCTGTGTGTGTTACTTTCATGGATTTCCTTATTGTTCTTGAACCAAGTAACCTGGATTTCAGGAGACCCTTTGATTTTGCATTGAAGGCGTGCAGAGTCGCCTGGGGTCAGTAAATAAGATGGATCGACCTTCTTCACAAAGGATGGTGGTTCTGAAAATGGGAAGAAAAGGGAAGAGAGGGGAAGAAGGGGAAGAGGAAAGGGGGGAAAGGAAAGAAAGCTGAAATACAAAGCTTTGAAAGATTGCTTCGCAGAGCAAGAGCAAAATACAACTTCACAAGACATCAGCATAATCTTTGCTGAGCTGCAGCTTCTGAGGTTTTGCTTTCCTTCTTCATCCATCTTTCCCCTGCAGGCAGGAGCAATTCTTGATTTTCTCTGGTGAAAGAAATATTGAAGTAACACACGGTGCACTTTAAGGCAGCAGGGGAAAAGACTTTACGAGGAATGGACCAGGTGGCAAGTCTGAGAAGAATTCACAGTGTAATTTCAGCCCAAAGAAGTCTTTTGCCTGTGAAAGAAGAAATGGGGAACCCAAGAAGACAAAAGGTAAAGGGAGCATAGAGCTATCTTACCTCTGACTGTGACGCTGGCAGAAGAGGAGCTGCTTCCTGCCTCATTTGAAGCAGTACACACATAGTGGCCTGAGTCCTTGAGCTTAGCCAGAGGAATCTCAAGTGAGGCTATTTTGTCTTCAAAGTAAATCTTATAATCTTTGCCTGGAGGGATTTTGTTTCCATCCTTTGTCCACCCTACAGTTACTTTCCTGTCTTCATCTACCTGACATTCAAGGCGTATTTTTTTATTAACTGCTGACTGTACTGACTGCAACTCTTTAATGAAGTGGGGCTTGTCTATAATGACCATTTCAGTCTGGCAAATATCAGCCCCAAACTTGTTGGAAGCTTTGCAAGTGTAAACCCCTCTGTCACTAGCGGTAAGAAGGGAAATTTCTAAAACATGTTTATTTTCGACTTTGGAGATCTTATGGTGGTCTGAAGGTGAAATAGTTGTTCCATCTTTCTGCCAGGTGATGTCGATGACTGGAGTGCCCGAAACAGTACACAGGAACTTGGCACTTTTGCCAACAAAAGTAGTAATGGGTTCAGGTCTGGTAAGAAACGTTGGCGGAAATGCCTCTGCAAAACAAAGGGGTTCAATGTTATCAAGAGGTGAGGAACAGAGCCACATTTGCCAGAGACAGAGAGCAAGAGAGGCCAGCTTCTCTCTGGACACTCTTAAGCAAAAGAAAACAGCAGTGAAGGAGATAAGAGGTGTTAAAAATGATAAATTTTGGCTTTTGGTTTTGTACTTCAGTCTATGTATTGCTACAGAGCTTGAAGGCATTTTGAATCTCTGGAGCAATTTACAAACTAAAGGAAAATAAACAAAAAGCCAGAAACTCCTCCCTCAAGACTGACATGTTTTGCACTGTTTTCTCAAGATGGGCAAGTTTGCATTTCACTGTTCATGCACCTTTTTCTAGTCTCTAGCACCTAGCACTTAGCAAAGACCACAGAAGGACTCCTCCCAGAAAGTGAAAAGTCAGAGTAAAAAGTCATCATACAAGAAACACCCAAAAGATGGGTTTTTTTGTTTCCTTCTTTTTTTTTTTAAGAAAAAAACCTGCTGCATAGCTGTCGAATACAAAAAGTTTGCAAATGGAAACCCTTTAAACCTTGTTTTGTTTAAGAAGATCTATTTCCCCAGTCACAGAGTTCCCCTTTGGCCACGGCACAAAGATGTTCAGGTATGCAGATCTGCATAACCTGCGTCGCAAGAACAGCCGCAGGATAAATTTGGGGTGCTAGGATAATCACACAGTGACTATTACACCAAGAAATCAGATTTAGAAGTGTTTCTTGTGGTCTGGAAGTCCAATAAACCTTCTTCAAGAATGTATTCACAAAGCAATCCTATGCTGTTTCTTCCTGCTCTCTTTCCCCCTTCTTTCTTTCCCTCTGAAACTTTTTCACACTGATTCCCTTCTCTTCATACAGAAAGCACCTAAAAACAGCATTCTCAAAAGTTATTCCTTTTCTATGCTTCTGCCTACCAAAATTAGGTATGGATTATTTATTATAATGGCAACCAAGAGTCCTACCATAAACATGTGCAAGTACAGCGGTGAAAGCATTACAATACACCAAGATTTTATGGAAAAGGAGAAGTGGTTGCAAGTCTGTACTTACCAGTTACTGTTAAAACAGCTGTGGAGCTTACACTGCCATGCTGGTTGGAGGCCTTACAGCTATATTCCCCACAGTCAACAACTTGAGGCCTTGGGATCTCCAGCGTGGAGAGGTAGTTGGAGGTGCGAATGGAGTACTTGTCCCCGTCATAGATCTCTCGTCCGGCTTTGTACCACTGGAACTTGACATTGGGAGCCATCTCTACCTCACAGGTAAACTTGGCCACATGATTTACAGCCACTTCCAAGGGTTCAAGCCTTCTCCTCAGGATCGGAGCAACTGGAATTAGAAGCAGAGAGTAACTCAAAACCCTGCCTGCTGACATTCTGAAATTAAGTGATTGACTGACTGAAAAAAAACCCAAAAAGGTGACATACTTGCAATTCACATAAAGTGACTGTAAAAGAAAAAATATCGGTAAGAAATGAAAGGAGTACTAGACTCAGTGGACAAACAGTCTTACAGTGCATAACGACATCAAGAAACAGTGGTGATACTGGAAAAACAAAGTGCAATAGCAATGCACAATAGCAATAGGATATGAATATATAGTAATCTATCCCAGAGTTGTGAGAAATTGTGGTGTGAACGAAAAGTGCAATGACTCTAAGGAGTGAGAGGGGGTGCAGCAGTGAGAAAAATGGGAAGAGCAGGTCCACTTCTCAGGCAAGAATAGGAGAAATGGTTGGGATTGAGATACAGCTTTGTCCTGACCATGCTAGTGCAATGAAACAAAAGGTTCCTGACCAAAGACTGTGGTAATGGAAGTGGGAGGCCTTGCAATGTGGTAAAAGGAGACCATCAATCCAGAGAGAAAGAGGGCCCTCTGATTAGTGGCATGATGGTATTAATATTGTATCTCTGTCCAAAGATGCACATAGTAGGGGAGGTTCATTAGTAGAGCAGTGCATTTAAAAGATTATTTTATCCCCATAATCCAACCTCTTTTAACAACTGTGAGTTTTGCTGCTGTTGCTCTTTTTCCACCTTGATTCAGCGCCTCACAGGTGTACTCTCCTTGGTGAATCTCCCCGCACACTTTGCTTATTACTAGTGTGTACGTGTCCTCATCTTGCAAACACTTGAATTTGTTGCCTGAAGAGACCAGTTTACCCTCAAAGTACCAGTTCACCTCTGTGACATTTGTTATGACAGACACCAGCCTGACACTCTCCTCTTCCTCTGCAACAGTGTCAACCAGTTTGCTGTGTATGATGGGATAACCTTCTTTGCCCAGCTCATCCTCTTGCTTTCCAGCTATACTTTCCAGACCCTCTCTGCCCTCTTCCTCAGACTTTTCTTCCCTTTTCTCTTTTCTTTTCACTATTTCTGTGGGTGTCTCAGTAAAAACAGCTGCAGAGGCTACATCAGCAGTGGCTACAGCTGCACCCACATCCTTGATTAGACCATGCTCAGCCACAGTGTTGATTACTTGTGCAGACAAAGGGTGTTCCAGTGGTATTTCTGCCTCCATAGTCCTCTCAACCTGCTGGGGCTCTAGCTCAAAGATTTCATCATAGGATTTTCCTGAGACAAGTGGACTGGCAGAGAATGGCAATGCTTTGGATTTTTCACCAGTCAGGGAACATTTATTTTCACAAAGAAAGGAATAGAAAACTTCCTTCAAGATGGTTTTCTGATCAGTTATCTGAATGTTGACTTCTTGCAAGGAGATTTGGATTTCTATGGGACTGCATCCTCCTGTACTCACAGCATACGTGCACAAGGTATGTGTATTCTCCTTGGTGATGTTTATTGCCTGTACTTTAACATCTTCCTTATCAGCCAACCATTCTGAAAACAAGAGGTTTTTATCACTTACCACTGCAGCTTTCAGTGCATTTCTGATTTGAGAATTTATGTTTAAGCTGCAGCTCTTGGGAACCAGAGCCGAGAGGTCACTGTCTTTGTTGAGGACTTGGCTTGGCTGGAACTCATGAGAGTACCTTGTTTCATGGGATTGTCTCTCTGCCCTCTGCCACTGCATAAGTGGCTTGGAAAGATCAACATGTTCTTCCTCCATGGACTGGTTTTCTTCCAGCAGCAAGGGAAATCTCACAGCCTGTCCCTCGTATATTCTTGCAGCAAAATCTTCCTTTGTTGATTCCAGGAAAGAAATGTTCTCCAGGGGGACAGCTTGGCCCTCAGTGAAAGCCGATTCAGAGAGAAATCTGGGTTCAGCCTTCAGTTCACCTTGTGCTATCTGAAAGCCCTCAAGGATCTGGATTTGGTCACCATCCATGACATGGCTCTCAGTGGTGCTTGGCACCTGTAGAAGGGTTTGGGAAGCCTCTGTCTTCAGAGCAGCCAGTTGCTCTGCTGCCTTGGGGATGATTTTCTCTTTGGGCATGAGTATCTGTGCAGCTACAGTCCCAAGGCAGCCTGCCAGTTGTGTCTCCATCACTGCTGCAGGCACCACACCCTGGGGGCCAGCAGGGAGGATTTCCAGAGGCTCTGCCAGAAGCCCGCTGCCCTCTTGTATTGTGGTCGCCTGGGTGAGCATCTCTTCAACACTCCGCACTGCCAGACAGGTTGGTGGCAGGCCAGGAAAAACGTCCTCCCTGGGCAGCACGTACACTGCCTGGCTCATCTGGAGCTGAAGGAGGGTTGAAGGCTCCCTCGTGGGCTCAAGACTCAGTGTTTCTTCCACTGCAGGAAGCTCACCAGCCTCCTCGTAGGAAAGGGGGCTTTGGTCCTCTGCCACTGCAGCGTGCTGCAGGGCCGGGCTCTGCCTGCACACAGCACGATCCTCGCGCAGCACCAGGAGCTCAGCAGAGCAGGCGGCCTCACCCAGGGCACTCACGGCCCTGCAGGTGTAGAGCCCAGTGTCCTCCTCCACGCAGTCCCACACTGTCAGAGAGCCCGAGCCGTCAGGGTGGTGAGCGATGGAGTGACGCGCATCAGACAGGAGCCGCTCGCTCCCCTGGGACCACAGCACGTCGGGGCACGGCTCCCCCACCACTGCGTACTCAAAGGCTGCCGTGGGGCCCGGAGCACACCGCACGCTGCACGGCTCCCGGGCAAAGCTCGGGAATCCCGGCTTCCTCTGGCGCACGTGGAGCTGGGCGCTGCAGCTGGCCTCACCGTGCACATTGCTGGCCACGCACAGATACTCACCCTCATCCTGCACACCTGCATACGGGAGGATGAGGCTGTGGTCATTGCCAGCAAATACTAACTTACACTCCATGCACGGGGTTAGCCTCCTACTGTTGAAAAACCACTGGATTTGGGGTGTGGGGCTGCCAGCAACAGTAACAGAGAGCCTAGCTACATCTCCCTGCCAGACTTCAACATCTGAGACCCGTTTGAGGAAAACAGGGGCTTTGCCCTCTTCCTCAATTTTCATCTTTGCTTTGCTGAAATAAACTGGTTTTTCAGGCTCAAATTCAAGTGTTTTCTCTCTATCAGGCAACTGAAGGCCGCTGCTGTAGCCTTCATTTCTTCCTTCCTCAGAAGAGGCAATAAGAGACCTAGTGATGTCTGTATGGAAAAAAATTGTTTAGTTTTACTGGAGTATTTATGAGAACACTCATAGATAGCAATACACAGTATTAGGCCATCTATTTTTCTAAAGCTGGAGGCTTTCTCAATACTATACAGCAGCTATAGTATACAATGGACAGGAGGTCTGTGTTGTCTCCTTGCTGTCACACCTGCCAAAATGAGTAAGACATGCTGTGTTGTCAGGTTGCTTAAGAATTTCCTATCTTGATCAGGATGGGTGTGTCTTTAAACCTGACATCACAGTATGGGTTAGGCATATCCCTCCAGAGTGCACTGTGCAAGTAACAATCAAGCAACACTGATGCATTTCACAGATATAATTAAAGTGGTGTGCGTCATACACATTTGTATGTACACCTATGCAAACAAGTACAGCAGAATAGTGCTAAAACCCTGATATAATTCAAAACACCAACCAAAAAAAGCAGAATGACATAATTAGGATGGAATCCCACCCCACCCCCCCAAACCAACCAACAAACCCACAATCTTTTCAGCACAATAACCTTTCTTCTGATGCATAGGTTATCTCTTTAAACTCTATCTTTTGTCTAGCACACCAAAAGATTACCTCTACCTTAACAGCTTTGTCTTGGTTTTGTCATTAGACCCTTAAGTTTACAGCATCATTATTACAAACACAAGTTTAAACCCTTGATTTAATATAACTGATTTAAATCTCTGCTTTTGAACTCCTCCCTTTCAAGATGTGGCATATTAAAACTCCCATAACATCAGAGAAAAAGAGAACAGACTTTTAAGATTTTTTTGTTTTCTTGCCTTTTTGAATTTATAGATACATGCATTAGACAACTTTAGTTCCAATAGTAGTTTAAAAATGAGAGGAAGCAGGGGCAAGAACATCTCTGTAGATGTTTGACAATAGAAACATCACTGAAATATGGAATTTCCAGGAATGGAAAAATTCATTAAAAGAACGATGAAAGGAAAACCTTTGGAAGTCAAATACTGTTGTCCTCACTGAGTCAGGTTTCTCAGTAAAGGCCCAGAGTATTTGATGCTGGAAAGAAATAAGAGTTTAAAAAAATAATAAAAGTGTGAGTGGATTAATGTCTCTAGGTACTGTAATGGTGAACCTTGATAAGCTTCTCAATTACAGCATTGTCAATTTTAAAACTTATTGAGAGATAAGAATTTTTGCTGCACTTCAACAACAGATACAAAAAAGAACAGACTCTGTCACCCAATTCTTTCTCATTAGTTTTAGTAATTATTAGTCTTGCCACAAATGCCATAATATAAATGACACAGCACAGTGCATGCAATGATTAACTGCAGAGAAGAAATGCTGAAATAAAAAAAACTACAGCAGTCCTTCAGCATTACTTACCAACCTTGTTAAAACAGTAATAAATTGTACAAGTAAATTTGAGAATGGGTGGCAGAATTAGGCCAATAAAATAAAAAAATTCAAAATATAAAAATTGCAGAGTGAAACCCATGCTAGCACAGGAGAATGCTTTATACACAGGAACGCGGCAAAAATTAATGCGCTTTTGTGTGTTCCTGGATATTTATGAGAGAAGAACTATGTAGATACTTCTTCATATTTTGGATATGTTTGTAAAATGAACAAAGTACAAGAAGCAATGAGCTTAAGTAATTTCATATTTATTTCACAAATTAACCATACATGTTAACATTCTATACACATTGATGACAAATAGACATATTTAATTCTTTTTTAAAGATACTTATTCTGTAGAAATGAAGACAACATTAAATCTGAAAATAAAATTGTGAGCTTTTTGATTCCTATGAAAACACAAAATTTTGAAAAGAGATAGTCAAGCTATATCAGTTGTCCCAGACTAAGTTCATTCAAACCTAGGATTACTCCAGATTTAGTAATTGTAGCTTAGGTGAACCAGTTGCTCCTGGCTAATGTACAAAACTTAAACCAAGACTTATAAATTTACACAAACCACAAACACCACTACATGGGTAGAGATAAAGATGCTTGGCCAGATATTTCAGATGTGAATATGACCTTGGACCTGTGTGACTTATGGCTCCAAAACCAAGTTATGGGCCTCCTTCTGCTACAAATATTCAGATTTACATGCAAAATAAACACACTTCACAACTGCGCAGGACCTAATCAAAGGGCCTCTGACCTCTTTGACTTTGGAACTAAAAGACCCCTCACTTCACAGCTGACATAGAGCATCAGACAATTCATGCCAACCTCCCTAAGGACCTCTGCTGTCTAATGAATCAGTTAGTGCTACACATCTACACAAGGAATGGATTAAGGACACATCATGGAGTAATTCTTTCCCAGCACAACATTGGGTCAGACAGTTATGCTTCTCTTTCCTACCACCATTACCTGTCAGAAAGCACAATTAGCTCTGCCTTTTCACATACAAATCTTAAATATTTATCAAGGGGTCATGACTGAGAAGACACTGAAGTGACACATTTGCATTAGCCTGAACACTTCAGTCATTTTGCCCGAGTACTGGGTCATTAGAACTTGCCACTCCTGACTTGAAATCTATATCAGGCAACACAACTGGGCAAGGTGAATCTTTTGAACAAAAATTACTGTCCCAAGTGAGTGATAGGATAGTCTTATAAGACAACAGATTCGAGACATGGTGGTCTCACTGTGAGGACACATCAAACTCAGAAATAAGAAATGGTATGAACATAACCGAACATACTATAGCAGTAGTTTTTATACTTAAAATCACCACTCTGCTTAAAGCTGTTTGTAAGGCAACTGACAGCAATTTGTAAATAACTGAAAGAATCTCATTAACAGGTACACAAAGTAAAACTAATTTTTGCTTAGAGATCTTGAACTCAAGATCTCACCTTGACATATAGGTGACTGGAAAGCTGGTATGTACATTAGAGAGTCATTTAGTTTCTGAGAAACATTAATTAATAACTTTCCTCCATTTAACAGATTTTCTTAATCAATTTATAATTGTTTATGTAAGACAGATTTACTTCTGATTTAATTATGTCAGCCACTGCTGATTCCTCCGAAATATTAGCATTACTTTAAATATAAAAATATATATTCGCATTGAGAACATTATTGTAAAAATCTCCCGTGCTGAGAAAATGCCACACATTAACAACTGAATATATTCCCCTTATTTCTGGTCATCTCGATACATAGCACACTTAACTGTTCTTAATAAAAAAAATGAGAGAAAGAAAAAAGGAATATGTAGAGATGTAGTTCTAATGTGAAACAAGAATATTGCATAAAAATATCTTACTTTTTTACTACTATGCATTTTTTACAAATGACACTGGAATACAGGGACAACCAAAATTATTTTAATGAATTTACAGTAACATAATTCATTTGTTATTATTATGCTCCCTTTCTCCTTTCCCTTTAACTCCTAAAAATACAGTAAAAAATATGCTTTCATGTTTATTACTTGGTAATAGAGAAGAAAATCCTGTCTAGTCTCTACTAATGCAAAATTTTCATTGTTCTCGCCATTGCTCTGCTTTTCTTTGCAACAGCATAATTTCATTACCTTAAAAAAGGCATTTAATTCCACGAAAGTGGCCCATAGATGTAAAAATTTTGCAGTGATAGAAACCATAAACAGGATTTGAATCACGTTCTGACACAACATTGTGAGAAGGGGGAATACCAATTAAAAGAGTTCTTTAACAGAACTATATCCAAACTAAACAGCAAGCATAAGTTAGTGTTCCATACCTTTAGGTCACAAGAAAAAGGTGGTGGCTACATTTTCAGGTGATTTCTAGCCTACATAAAACAATAGTGATTGCACTGTTACAGACGCACAGGTATATGTACATTATACAAAAAAATTAGTCCTACGCAAATGAGTGTCAATTAAAATATCTTTACAAGAATGAGCAATGAGTGTAGAAGGAGCCTGAAATATCCCTCAGTGCAGAAAGTGTGCACAAAATCTATGCATGGATTAAATCTCACTTAAATTCCCCAAAGAAGGCAAATCTAAGTGAAACACAAATATGCCCACAGAGTGGTTTTCATCCTTAAAGAGATGAAAACAATGCCCCTAAAATGAGTGCTGCATTTTTTCCTGCAGTGAACAACATCATAAAAACACTCAGTATTTCAAGACAGACTCTGAAATAAATTATGGAACTTTAGTATAATGTTAACACAGCACAAGTCTCAGCAGTTCCTGCCCTGTTAGTAGCTACACATTTGTACTGCCCACTGTCACTCTGCATCAGGTTTCCAACGGTAAGACTGTGCAGGCCGTTCTGCTCTTCCTGTGCACAATACCTATCCCCTTCCAACAACATCCCATCCTTGTACCAGCGGACACTTGGACGGGGGGAACCAGTCACAAGACACTGGAAGCACACTGAGGCACCTACAAAGGTACTGTAGTCAGAAAGGAGCCTCACGAATCTGGGAGGAGCTTCTGTGACCTGAAACTCAAAGCTACAGCTCTCTGAGTCCTCTGCCCTAAACTCAACCCGTTCCTCTTCGGATGGCTTTGCAAACACATCAAAACTAATGTTGACATGCTTCTCCCCTTCCACTTCCTGCTCTGGTTGAGTCACTGCAAGCAGTTGGATCGCTTTTTCTGAGTCGTCTCTGTGTGGCTCAAACTCAAATTCCAGCTCTATTTCTGACTGGTCGCCTGGGCTCACAGTCGTGCTCAAAAGCAAGTCGCGCTTCTGAGACCTGTGTGGTTCACAGCCTGTGACTGTCTCACTGCCCACTGCATTTGGTTCCTGCTGAGCCGTGACCACAAGGGAGCCTTTGCACGTTGCTTCTCCCAGCCTATTAATTGCCTGACAGTGATACAAGCCACTATCAGAAGATCCTACAGTTTTGACCTTCAGACTGTGAAGTCCCTCCTTCTGACTCACAACATACTTCCCTGTGCCAGGTGTCACACACGTGTCACCTCTGAACCACTGAACTACTGGGACAGGAGTACCTGTTACAACACACTCAAAAACTGCATCCAAGCCTTCTGTCACCTTGATATCTGTAATGGGCACGGCGAAGCGTGGAGGCATTTCAGTTACTTGGAAATCAATTTTTACATCCTCATTCTCCCCTGCTGCCAAGCCTGCAGCTTGTTCTAACAAAGCAAGTGGAAGTACATCTAGGGAAACCACCATGCTCTTCTTGTCTGGGCTAAACTCAGGACTGGTTATGATTTTGACCTGCTTCTCAAACTCTTTCACTTCATTTTCATCCAGCTCCACTTCCAGGAGGATTTCCTGTGGTGAGGGGGACCTCGAAGATGTGTTTTGCTCCATGTCGAAGTGTATAACATGCTGGTGGGTGACAGGGGGTGGCAGTGCCAGTGACCGTCCATCTTCAGGCAAAACTTCCACCTCCGCAACACTTTTAGCTTCCCCGACAATGTTCACTGCATGGCACAGATACTGCCCTTCATCAGCTTTCTGGACATTAGTGATTTCCAGAACATATGTGTCCCCATCCTTCTCTATTTGCACTCTCTCATCCAGCTCCAGCAGAGACTTATTATGATACCACTTCACTTCTGGCTTGGGCACACCCACCACCTCAGCCACAAACATCAGCGTGCTGCCCTCATACAACCTCCTCTTACTCAATGCCTTGAGGAATGCTGGTGGCATGTCCCTGCCTGATGGCTCCAGGGCTTCACAGGGGGTCATAAACCCATTTGACTGGGGCTGGTCTGGAGGCTGATGCCTCCTCTCACAGAGGGGGAGCATGGTCAGGGCATCCATATACTCCCCAGTGGGTGTCCGGTAGCGTTCTGGTGGCGTGCTGTCCCCTGATGCAGAGTAGGGTCCCTCAAAGGGTGTGAAATATTGCTCTGAGGGTGTGTTGCATTTTGAACTCTGGAAAGGTGTGGAGAAGTGCTCGGGGGCCATGCTGTACACTGAGCCCTCGGACGGTGTGGAGTAGCGCTCAGGTGGCGTGCTGTACCCAGAGCCCTCGGATGGCGTGGAGTAGCGCTCGGGTGTGCTGAGCGGCGTGTGGTAGGATGCTGATGAAGCAGTTTCAAAGATTTCCACGGAGGAGGGAGGGGTGTAGAAGCGGTCTGAATCAGGTGACTCCTCTCTGCTGCCACTCTCCAGCTCTATAGACATTTCTGACTCAGGAGAGAAGGGCCGGGCAAATTCCTGATGGTTGTTGTAATAATCATAAACCATGCTGAAGGTAACCTCCTCCACTTCCAGTGAAGTTATAGTTTCTTGCTGCTCCTTCTGAATTGTGCCTTTGAGACTTGGAGTTTCATATATCCCAGTGGATCTTAAATAATTGGCCAGGGACAAATCAGGCTCCAGCTCTGAGATTTGAACAGCACTGGGCTCTGGACCTGCAGAAGTATCCTCCCACATTTCTTCTCCATCCAGGCTATTCTCAGAGGCTTCTTCAGTGGGAGTCCTCTTCTTGTCCCAAGACTCCTTCCTTTGCACCTTCTGCGTCACAGGATCATCCATTACTAACCCAAGTATGAGTTTCCCAAAAGAGAAGCCCTTGGTTGTGTTTGGTTCCTGCTGGATGTCTCTGAGCATCTCCTCAGAGGAATCTGTCCCTTCCATCTCACAGGTGAAGCTGCTCATTCCTGGCCCAAAGACCTTTTCTGTCCCATCTTCCTCAGCCTGATGCCCAGCCTGAGGTTTTGTTTCATGTGCAGCTTTTTTCAAGTCCATAATGAAGCTGTCATGCTGGGAGTCTGTGGTCTCCAGTCGTTCCCCACTCTCCCACATATGTGTCTCCTGAACTCCTCTTTGGAAACCTGGTGTGGGCTCCACTAGAAATTCATTACTTTTTTCCTGAAGTGAGTCCTCCCCACAGACACTCATCTTTGACTCCTGAACTTCTTCAGCAGAATGCTCCTCTTCAGCAGATATCATGACACTGCCAAGGTCCTCGCTAGGAGTTTGCAAATCAGCTGCTGTGATTTCTCTTGGCTGTTCCTCTTCCTGCGCATCGACCTCCTCCTGCTGCATCTTGTAGCTCTGACGCAGCTCCTCACTCAGAGACATTTCTTCTTTAAGCACATCATGTTGGTGCACTGGGGAGATGATCCCAGCGATGATCTCCACACTTTCCAGGGCTGTGGGGGTTTGTGCCTGTTCCGTGTACACAGTCTCTGCAGCTGGGAAAGGCTCTGTAAATGTCTTCAGATCAAATGTGATCTCGGTGTCAGGCTCAGATGGCAATGGCTGCTCTCTGAAATGCACTTCTTCCAGATGAACTTCAGCTTCCTCAGTAAAAGCCTGACCTGAGTTTTCTATGCCAGGAGGAGTGGGGATTAGATCCAAAGAAGGGCTGCATGCATCAGATTCCGTTTCTTGCAGCATTTGCCTGTCACTTTGTATTTCCCAGTGTGTGGCATCACCATCATCAATCACTTGTTCTTTACAAAGACTGTCATTGGCTTTAATGTCCTGTTCAATACCAACTGATCTCTCTTGCTCCTTGTCCTGTTCCTCCTGCTGCTCTCCTGCATAGAATTCATAAAAGTCTAACTCCTCTTTTGTGGGGATGCTTGCAATGTGGTCCTGCAGGTGGGGCACACTTGGCTCTTCCATAAGAGGCACATCAGGAGTTACTGCCTCCCCAGCAGGACCATCACACTCTGAGCAGACATCACTTCTGTCTTGCACCACAGGTGATACAGGAATGAAAAATTCTGAAACCTTACACTCTCTTGCCAGAGCAGATTGCTCAGGGTCATGTGCTTGCTCTTGCACTTCCATAAAAGATAAATCCTTCCACTCCCCTTCCAGAGCAAACTGCTCAGGGGGATGTATTTGCCCTTGCACTTCCATAAAAGATAAATCCTTCCACTCCCCTTCCAGAGCAGACTGCTCAGGGGCATGTGTTTGCCCTTGCACTTCCATAAGTGATAAACCCTTCCACTCCCCTTCCAGAGCAGACTGCTCAGGGGCATGTGTTTGCCCTTGCACTTCCATAAGTGATAAACCCTTCCACTCCCCTTCCAGAGCAGACTGCTCAGGGGCATGTGTTTGCCCTTGCACTTCAATAAATGATAAATCCTTACACTGCCCTGCCAGAACAGACTGCTCAGGGGCATGTGTTTGCCCTTGAATTTCCACAAATGGAGACTTCAAGATGTCCCAGGACAGACTATCTGTATGTAGTAGCACCTTGCCTCCTTCAGGCTCCAGCTCCTCAGAAAAGTGACCTGAGTCCTTGGCCACCAATTCACATCCTTCCATGGATATAGTGGGATGCAATTCAGTGGTATCAATTCCAAAGCTGTGTTCCTCAGAGACAGCTTTTCCCCTGTGCTGCCTCATCTCAGAAATACCATCTGTGTAACTCACCCTTTCTTCTGTATTGCCCATTTCTTGCCTTGAATAAACTTCTGTGATATCCAGCACCATTGTTTCCTCCATCTCACTTTCCCTGATGTGAGGTGTTTCCTCACAATCTTCCAACTGCTCACCAGGAGGTGGAGACAACCTCAAGGACCAGGGTAGGTGGGCTTCCTCCTCCTTGGGGCATGCAATTTGTTTCTCTTCATCCTTTCCAAGTATGCTGAGACCTTGGAGGTGCAGACCATGGTCCATGGCAGGCAGCTCCTCAGTGCCTCCACCCTTGCTATACAGCTCGGGTGCCCTGGGCTGCACTGTCAGCTCAGAGGCAGCCTGTGCTGCTCCAGCCACGTTTGTGGCCACACAACAATATTGCCCAGCATCTGTGACAGAGACCTCTTGAAGGTGTAAGCGGTATGTGCCATTCTTGCCTTCTTCAAATCTCAGTCTCTCACTGGGAGAGAGGCTCTGGCCATTCAAGGACCAGCTCACAGCTGGTGGGGGCTGCCCAGACACACCACACTCCAACACCACTTCCTCTCCTTCATGGCAATGAATATTTGCTGGGGCCTCTGTCACAATTTGGGGTGGTTCATTTCCCATATCAAATGAGAACTTAAATTTGTGCTTTATGGTGGAAGCAGTTCGCTCTGCTGAGAATCGTGGGGTCTCCCTCACCTCTGTGTCTTGCTCCGGCGTTGGAGTGGGGGCAGTGATTTTGATTTCCACAGGCAATGACAGCAAGTCTGAGTCTGGAACTGCACTTGGCAGTCCCTTCTCTGCTGCAAAGGCCAGACCAAAATCCTCCTCCTCCTCCTCCTCTTTCATTTTCTCCTCTTCCTTCTTCTCTTTCTCCCTTTTTTCCTCCTTCACCTTCTCCTCTCTCTTCTCCTCCACTTTAATCTCCTCCTTTTCCTTCTTTATGTACTTATAGGCTGGCATTCGTTGTCTCACATGGAGTCCAGCTGAGGTGCTGACTGTGCCCAGTGGGTTGAAGATCACACAGGTGACAGTGCCACCATGCTGTGGGAGCACAGATGGGAAGGTCAGTGTGGAGCAGCACCCCGTGGTGTGAACAGCAGTGCCCTGGATGCGCCCCACGGGCTTGTCGTTGTTGTACCAAGTGACGGTGGGCTGTGGGCGGCCATGGAAGAGGCAGGAGAAAGCGCATCTTTGACCCTCAACAGTTTCCTGAGGCCGGATCTCCTGTACAAAGAGGGGTGGGCAGGGCTCCAGGAGCCCACCTTGCACCTGCCATCTCTCCCCCAGGGCCTTGGGCCTGGAGTATTGCTTCA
Organism: Irena cyanogastra; assembly: GCA_013397155.1. NCBI lineage: Eukaryota > Metazoa > Chordata > Aves > Passeriformes > Irenidae > Irena > Irena cyanogastra. The sequence continues at coordinate 53,944 of VWZV01000256.1, forward strand.
CTACCTGCACTGTGAGGGGCTTTGAGCCAACCATTTTGGCAGCCACCTTAAGTGGGCTGGGCTTCCCAGGAGGTGCCTCCTGGGGTGCGGACATGAGTAATTCCTGCTTCTTTTTCAGTGCTGCCCTCTTTGCTTCCCGCAGCCTCTGCAGCTTCCAACGGATCTCCTCATCCAGCAGCTCCTCAGCATTAGCCACTGCGCCCCTGTGCTCCCTACTGCGCGCCAGCCCTGGGCTCGCCAGCGGCAGGCTCTGGAAGCGGATGGTTCGCACCATGCCCCGGGCTGCTGAGGGGTCCCCAGGCTCAGCCTCCTGCCCCTTGTCAAAGGGCGAGCCAGTGCAGCGGAGCACCACCCGCAGCCGGTCCTCCCGCCGCTGCTGCAGCAGGCACTCCCAGCTCCGCCGCCTCCACTCCGCCTTGCCGGCCAGGGCCGGGCCCCGCCGCTCCCCTCTGCGGGCCACCAGCAGCGAGGCAGCGGACTCGGCTGAGCCCTCGCTGTTAATGGCGAATACCCTGTAGCTGCCCGCGTCGTGCTCCCGCACATCCCGCAGCTCCAGGCTGGCGCAGTGCGAGTGCTCCGTGCTCTCGGTGCGAATCACCTTGCGGCAGTCCTGGAGGACGGGCCGGTTGTTGTGGAACCAGGCCATGTGCGGTGCCGGGCACGCCACCAGCTTGCAGCGGAAGAATGCGGGGTCCCCCTCCAAGACAGACCTACACTTCAGTCCCTGTGTGAAGATGGGTTTACGGTTCTGGAGGCAAGCCAGCACCGCCGCTGTGCCGCGTCCCTCGAAGTCCACGCTGTGCTGTTCTGCAAGAGAAGGAGGCTGCGTTACAACGTGTCGCGCTCTGCCTACCAGCTGGTTGTAAAAAAGTAGCAATATATTGAAATAAAAAATGGGCATGCAACAGATTTCATCACACACCCAGGAAAAAAAAGTAATTCACTCACCATATTTGTTCGAATAAACGCAACGCCTTGCTCTGTTTTAAAGATTGACACGAAAATCGTTCGTTGTCTGTTCTTTCTTCAGACTGGAAATTTCTTCTTGAACAAGCAAAAAAAGAATTTCAAAATAACATGTTCTTCTGCGTGTGTGTTTTTGTTGCCTGGAAAAGCTGCGTGTCTTTGGGTGGCAAAGAAGAAAATCTTACCTGACTTGCAGACAGTAGAATAAACGCCCTTTCTGACCCCTCTGTTTGTAGATATTTTCAAACAATTGAAAAAAAATAGTTTGAAATATGTTTTTTAAAAAGTAAGTAACATGAAATGAGAAGGCGTTTATTCGAACTAATACAGCCACTAACTTCACAGTGTTATGCACGGGGGGGAAAAGCAAGCAACATGAACCACGTATGCTATCTGCAAGCCAGGGTAAGAGATGTATAATGATGAATTAATGTATGTAAAAAAGAGTGCGAGGAATCGATGGGAATGTGTAGCTTTCACATAACCCTAAACAACAAATGCTCCCTAGTATACTTCATCTATCCATCCAGTAGTGTCCATTGAACCAATTAATGTTAGGCTGCTAACTTGTTTAAAAGTAATACAATTTAGATTTGTATAACTTCCTTCTGAAGTAAACTATTCCATGCATTCAAAAGGAAATTGAACATATAAGAGCTCTGTGAACAGCTGCAAAGCATGAAGTAAAAGTTAAAAATATGGCTGCACCATTATAGATTTGAAGTTTTAAACATATTTTAAAACTTAAATAACCTTATAATGCAGGTAACCCTTTGCATATCAAAACAAACATGCAACATGTTCCAATATGCTTTAAAGTTTGTCTTTCCCCATCCAGACACTTCACGTAAGCTGATAAAACCTTTTCACAACATTACTAATTACTGGTAATAATTATTCTCATTGGTTATTGTACCTTTCACTTCCATTTCAACCTCTTCCTCTAGCTTCTCATGAACAATTTTTTCAGGAGCTAGAAAAAAAAAGACAAAGATTTTTGAGCTATAGTTGTTAAATGTGCCAATCAACACTTTATATAGTAAAAACATCCAATCTGTTTTGCAACTAGACATAAATCCACATGTACACACACACACATAAATGCATGCCAAACAATTCAAACACTTGATAAATTTTGAGAATAAAGTAATCAAATACTTTCAAACTTGTTTGCAATGTACATTTTTCTATAAGATTTGCTTTCTTTTTGCAGGGTGGGGGAAAGTTGCTACAACAACATGCCTTTATCATGCCGTAAATCCCTGAAGAAAACATTCAACAATCCACAGACTAGTGAGATACTTCTCGTTCTTTATCATCTCCTAGAGAATGAATATAGTGGAATGCAATTATGATGCTATGCATGAGGAATTGATACTTGGAAGGAACATGCAGTTGCCAACCTGTCACTTTCAGATGGGTGCTGCACTCGGCTTGTCCTGCAGGGTTAACTATTCTGCACTTGTATATACCCTCGTGGTCCTGACCAACTTTCACCAATCTTAAACTGCACAGTGGCCCATCATGTTTTATGGCACACAGTGCAGACTCCTCAACTATTAGCTGATTGAACAGCCAGACTACGCAAGGTGTAGGCACACCTTTCATTATGCAAAAGAGAAACACATCATCTCCTTCTTTTACAGTGGTTTCTGAAGGCAGAGTTTCAAGAAACTCTGGTGCTTTTGCGTCAGTTTCTGTGATGTCTTCACATGGCACAACATCAGGATAGTATACTCTGTTTCTTTGCTTCTCAGTTTCATGTGGTCTTTGGGATGTAGATATAAACAACCTTGAGGTTTTCTTTGAAGGCTCTTGCTTAACTTCAGATGCTTTAAACTGACAATCTTTGGCTGCTTTAAAGCTTTTAGAATCTGATTCAAGAGTAATTTTTGTTACTGCTTTGGCTTGTGCTTCTTTTGCTAGGTAAGAATAAAGTTAGGAAAAGGATTAGGTCAGATGTTTTGCAGGAATAAAAAAAATTCTTATGCTTATGGGGAGAAAACCCAGTAATTAGTATTGGTAGAATATGCCATATATTAGTGCTAAAACAGTGCTATTAAACATGAGTGATTGCACATTTAAGAGCTCTATTCCTGTTAGGCTAATTCTAGGTACCAGTTACTAGTTAGGCTAATTCTAGGACCTGTGGGCCTTTCATGGGACCAAGTCTTGATCCACAGTGATTAAAAAAAGCACATCTTTACTACTAATTTAGAGCCTTAGTTTAGAAAGTAGCAGCAGAAGATTATGTAAAGTGCTTTTGGCAGCTCTGTAGTGAAGAAAGAAGTTTCAGTAATTAAGAGCCAGATCAACAGAGTCAACACATTTTTCATTATTCATCTTGGTTTTCTGGTCTTGATTCCTTTGAACTCATCAGAAATACTATCACCTGTGGTAATAATACATTTTTGAGTCTTCACTAATAGTAACACCACTAACATTTTAATACATGGATGTAAGGAAGAGGTAGAAAGAGTTTGAGTAAAAAGTAAATACTTATATATTAGGAAGAGTGAAAGGTAGAAGACAGTTCATTATTGCAGTAATACAATACTTGCACCCGTTAAACCTTTCAAGTACATTAACTTACATTGCTAACTTTGGAATTGGAATCTTGGATTTGTTGGAAACATGCTGGACTTAGAAATGACCTGGTATCTAATTCAAAATTGCATCTGAAATTATTTTCTTCCTTAAACTCCTGCTTCAGGAATTAACAAAATACAAAAATTCCTATGAGCCTGTTTTGCTTTACATCTCACTGCATGTCACAAAGGATATGAGGAATAAAAAGCCTGAGACATCTGTGACTTTTTGGGAAGAGGCACAAAGTTACAGTACCAACTTCCCAGTACTGCACGTGTCACTTACGAATAGAGCTGTAAATGTGAGGAAAAACCCCAGAGCATTATTACTAGAGCTTTCTCAATTAAATACTGATAATAAAGCTAATATGAGTGAACTCTAGGCAGTTACAATGAAGCTGCAAAAAGTAAGTGATAATGTTAAAAGTCACATAACCACCTTTGACTGTTAGTATTGCAGAAGTTGTTGTCTCTCCATAGTCATTATACACAGTACAACTGTACAGTCCTTGATCTGACAGCTGGGCATTTAGGATTGTAAGCAGAAGAACATTTCCGTTTTGTGATATCTTCAATTTTTCAGACAATTCTATCTTTTTATCTTCATGGGCCCAAAGAAACTCATAGAATTCATTTTCTAAGGCACATATGAACTGAGCAGTGTCACCACATTTCACAGTTAGGTCTCTGAGTTGCAAGAGAATCTTTGGAGGGACATGTTTCTTTTCCTGAGAGGTTGTCACAGAGATTTTGGTGCTCTGAGATGTTTGAGAAAGGACTGATGTGTGCACAGCTTTAATTTCTTCAATTGATGTAGCCTTCATGGTCAAACTTTCTGATACACTTTCAAAAACCTGTAGACTCAATTCCTGTGATGGTTGTTGCACTGATTTAAATTCCTTTTGGTAAGTTTCAATGTTCTTCTTTGTGAGAGGAGAAACATGAAGTTCTGATATAGATTGTGACCGGATAGACTCTTTTACATCTTTCCCAGAACTTTGCCTATCTAGGGCTTGCACTGTGTAATCAAGTAACAAAAACAACAACATTAGTATCTAAAGAACTTTACTGGGCCATGCTCTGAACAAAATCAAACAGCATGGAGGATGAAAATGAATGACCTTCATTTGAAGACGCAGCATGCCAGACGTACTACTCTGTTGACACAGAAGTTATCCATTCACATGTATGAATGACAAGTGATGCCTAAGCTAGTCATGCAGTTGATACTCAGTTGGTGCTTGTCTCTTCTTTCACTAAAGTGGTCCATTTTAGTATTGGAAACTTATGGCACTTTTAAACGAGGTATTTTCTTTATTATCTTTTTTTCCCTACAGAACAGTGCAAAATACCTCAGTCACTGCTATAAAGATCACTAAATCACTTATTTTAAAATTCTGAATGCCTTCATTAAAGTGTTTCTATTCTTTGACCTATATTGAGATACAAACTTGAAAATTTCCAGATGTTACAGTTTAAAGACAAGAAATGAGAGTGGCTGGGTTACTGAGGATACTGTTAAAGTTAGGTGGGAAAGAAAAGGTGTGAAACAAGGAAAAATTAGTAACAGCATAGAAGTGTGGTATGCAACAAATTGAATCCCTTTGAAGTAAAAATGGGGCTTTACCTTCTGCAGTCACTGTAAGTGTAGCTGTACAGGTTGTTTCTCCAGCACTATTTCTTGCCTTGCAAGAGTATTGGCCAGCATGCTCTAAGAAAGCATCTACTATTATCAGTATAGCTGTGCCTGTAGACTCATCAAAGTGGAAAACTAAGTCTTTTTTTGGCAACATGAGCTGTTGATTATGAAACCACTGGATTTTTGGTTTGGGCCTGCCAAAGACTCTAGCTTGAAATCTGACTGATTCCCCGCTGCATACCCTGCAGCTTGAAATAGGCTGGATAAAGGTGGGCCTTTGGCCAACAGATTCCTCCTTAAGTGAAACAGATGAAGAAACATGCCAAGGGGACTCGGATGTAACTTCTTCAACATTTTTAAATCCTGAAAAGAAGCATGCCAACTTTTAATTTCTTACCCTACACTACAACAAATTTTCTCTCATTCAATTTTTTTTCTTATCTTGCAACTTAACAGCTTGAATTATTTTCATTCATCATTTATAAAATCTATTGCAAAAAGAAAACAAAATATTTACAGTTAAATAATATCAAGGACAATATAGAACAACAAATTCTCCAAACAGTATTTCTGCTCTAAAATTTTGACCAGTGTTTCATTAATTCATATGAATGTAAAGTATTTCTTTTCGGTTCCCCGAGTACCTGTTACATACCTCTATTTGAGATGTTTTTCAAAACTTTCAAAGTAATTTATTTTATACAAAAACTACTAGATTGTCTTCACAAGGCAAGTCAAAGAATGTGTAAGCAAAAAAAAATCCATTTGAAAGAAGGTTTTTACCATCTTTGGTCATGAGAGATTCTAAGACTGGAGTAAATGAAAAGGGGGCATGGTACGTGAAAAAAAATCTTGGAATACATTTTTCTGTTCCTGACATACATTTTGGAGACATAAATGTATGCTGTGGACATTGTAAATGGCGACAGTTAATTGCGTTAAAAGACAACATGACAGACAAAAACTCACGTGTAAGTGTCAGTGTATGTTAAGATGATTATTGGAATGTGAGCTGAACAAGACAACTTCTTTAATGGCACAGTGTACCTTCTAACTTCAAGGTAGCAGTGCTGGTCACTTGGCCTACAGAATTACTCGCCACAAAGGTGTAGACTCCTTCATCCTCTGGATAAGCTTCAGCAATCTCCAGCTGGTAAGTGTCTTCGAATTGAGTCATTCTAAAAAACCGTGAAGGCTTGATCTCCTTCTCTTTGCTGTACCAAGACACTTTCAGATCTGCTCAGGCAAAAGATAGAAAAGAAAAAGGTCTAAGATATGATATTATACTAGCAAGTAAACACTATTTATATATATATATCTTTCAAAAATCATAAACATCTAAATTTAAATGTGCCTAGTATTATTCTGGTAGAGTATGATGAGTGGAAAGTGACGTACTTGTTGCTTTAGGTTTTGATTTGTGCACTGGAAACATTTGTATGGCAAAACTGATTCTGGTGCTGATATATTATTGATTAAAAATCATTCTTCCTTAACTCTGTTAGTGTAAGAATTTTAAAATATTTTTAATATTTTTATATTTTAATATTTAGTATAAAATGTACTTTTAAAATATTTTTAAACATTTAAAAATTTTACAACTAAAATCAGAGAAACTATCTTTTTAAAAATGTCATTTTGAATGGTTAAACAGGCTATAGAGTATCTAGCTTGAGCTAGTCAGGTTAAGAAATTAAAACAGAACATTCTTCTGCTAAGCACAGTACCTTCCCTCTTTTTTGTTGCAAATATTACTGGTCATATTTCTCAAGACAGATTTATATATTCCTATATAAACGGTATTACTTGTATAGATTCTTGTAGACATAGGAGAGAATTGAAGCAGACTTTAGCTTTTCCTCTCCACCTTTCACTATACTACATCATGAATCGTATGTTACTCAAATAGTGTGCTATTGCTGTTATCAGAAGAGTGTTTCCAATAGCCAGTTGCACAATGCCTACCACTTAACAACTGCATTGCAATCGTTAGTTACCTAACATAATATAAAAGGTTTTTATGGCACAAGTGAGAGGTATGCAAATGCGTTTGGATAGAGTATTCGATAAAGGAAATTTTCAATAGGAAAAATTTCTTCTTCATTGCAAGGGTTGTCAAGCATTGGAACAGGCTGTCCAGTGAAGTGGTAGAGTCACAGTCCCTGGAGGTATTTAAAAGCCATGTAGATTTGGCAGTTAGGGACATGGTTTATTTCTGGACGTGGCAGTTCTGGGTTAACAGAACCTGATGATCTTTGAGGTCTTTTCCCACCTAAATGATTCTATGATGAGTGACCTAGATGAAAGGATCCTTATATTCTGTGCTATAAATGCAGCTCCCACATTCACATAAATACAGTTCTATTTAAAAAAATTACACTAGCATGCATTACACAAAGGGTGGGCCAGTATTTCGAAAATATATTTTCTGAAACAGAATCAGATTTGTTGTAAAGCTTTTTTTTTTTTTTTTAACCTGGACTTTTATTTCAAGGGATGGTAATGCAAATTATATATATTTGCATATATATGTGTATAACAAATTTATATTAATTTTTATAGAATTGCCACATATAATTATTGTTAAATTTGGGGTTTTGTTTATCTTGAAATAATTTTAAATTCTTTGGGTTGTGAACTGCATCTTACTCTGCAGTTTACTATGTGAATATTTTACTAGTAGTGATACTTGAGGCCATTTGCTAAGTGAAGAAAAGTAGCTTTATTTGACTGTGGGTTAAGGAAAAAGATATTTTAATTGCAGAGTGACATTCTACGTATCTAAATCAAAAAACTTACTTAAGTAAAATCTACACTTAAAAGGAAAATTAGCAAGCACTTTTAATGCTAGGATAAAGAAAGTAACCACAGTTTAGAGAATACTTAGGAGAAAGGTTGAGTCACAGTTTCAGTCAGTTAGAGTAGTTAAGGATGTGGCAGTGTGTGTCTTCAGAAATTCCTCATGTTCATTTGACACAGTACTGCTTTTCTCCCAGAAAACTCTATGTCTTACTCACTGACAGAGTTTTCCAACATCAGTTAGCATTGAAAATGCTGAGAAGTTTCCAAAGATAAATTATGAGAAATTATGAGAAACAGATCTTCTGTCTTCTTTTTAGAAACACACAATATGTTTATGACAGTTTGAAACTTCCATGCTTTGACATGCTTAACTGAAACTTGTTAGTAACACCTGGCTATGTGTGTGTATCAAATACCTGTATTTCTAGGGGAAGACTGATCCGAGCACATATATTGCTGAATTTTTTTCTGAATTCAAGATGAAAAATTTTGACAGATGGAAAGATGTATAGGACGTCATTAAACCCACCTGTTCCAGTAACTCTGCACTGAAAACAAGCAGAATGTCCCTCCGATGTAACAGTATCACGTAGTGGTATTATGACAGCAGGTGGATACACTGGCATTTCTAGCTCGGGAGAGACAACTTCTGGGACTAAAGAAAGAGAGAAAAAGGTGATTTTTAAAGATGAAGAATGAAAATTGCATTTCACAAACGTTGTTAAGAGCATGGGAAACTCACTTTCGACTGAAAGTGAAGCTGATGTTGTAGCTACTCCATAGTCATTTTTTGCTTCACAGGTGTACACTGCTTCATCTTCAGGGAAAGTTTCAATCAGCAAGAGAGTATATTCTTGTGCATCATGAAGAAATTTGCACTTGAAACCTGGAGAAAGCTGTTGATCATCTTTGTACCAGGAAATTTTGGGCTGGGGTTTGCCTGATACAATAGCACAAAAGCGGGCAGGTTTGCCAGACTCCACAGTAGTTGGCTCCAGCTCCCGAATAATCTGGGGTGGCTCTGGAGCTGGAAATTGGGGAGAAGGGAGGTGCCAAAGAGAGATAGGAGAAAGAAGGAAAGAGAGAGAAATGTCATTGATATTATTAGTGATTGAAAACTATTTGCAAAGAATTAAACAAACAAAACAAACCCTTATTATTCCTAATATTTTGTGTAATGAAAATCTGCCCTCATCTTTGATACAGGGGGATTGATTTAGCAGCAAGGGCCTTAACATAATTAGCTGTGTTGGTGTGTGTGTTTACGGCAAAATGTGTCCAAGAATTGTTAGTTTGATCACTCTGGAAAGGCATATCTGTCCGTATGAGGAAAGTAGTTTTATTTAGACTCAAGAATTTTCTGGTCTAAGTAAATACCATGGGAAAAGAACTGCTATGGCATTTTCATCCACTAGCAGCTACTTCAATAGGGCAAGAAACATCTGTGTACATGAGGAATTCGGTAGTGTTCCAAATGATCTCCTTGAAATTTTTGTTCTTTCAAGAGTTAGAATTCCAGGGAAGCCATATAAAAATCAGAAAACCACGGAGTAATAAAGTCAAAACATTGGTTGTGGGGCCACATACCATTCACATAGAGAATAACAGAACTCCTGTTTCGTCCTGCAACAAAAGTATATTCCCCAGCGTCAGAGTAAGTGGTTTGAAAGATGCTCATTCGATGGACTCTCCTTTCCACCACATACTTGTATCTTTCCTCATATTGGAAGTTGATCTCAATACCATCCTTGTACCACTGTGGTTCAATATCATCTTCATTGACTTCAAATTCAATTTCAGCTCTTTGTCTCTCAATGACCTTTGAAAAAGAATAAATAATAGAAGTAATATTGGTTTTTCCTCTGGTCTCACTTTCGAGTTTCTTAGGTGAAGGTTCTCACTGTATGATTACAGATTTTTGTGCTATGACTCTTTCTTCTTAGGTATTGTTGCTCTTCCCTTGCATTGTTCTTTGAGTGACAAAACTATGAAATATTTATTCATCTGTACAGGCCTTACCTGAATATCTTTCTGGGTACTTCTGATACGAATGTCACGACCTTCCACTATCAAATTGGCACTGGATGTGTTTCCACCTGCTACTACAGTGTACTGACCAGCATCAGACATCTTTGTGGAAGGAATGATGAGACGATGGACATATTTCTCTCTTTGAATTTTCATCCTGAGCACATCAGAGAAGAAAGTGAGCTAGATATTTCCTGGGGGAAAACACGCCCCAAAAGTCAATATGGTGTAGAAGCAATAATTTACCTATCACCAATCTGGAGTTCTTGCCCATCCTTCATCCACTGGACCTGAATGTCAGGTTCTGAAACTTCACATTCAAAAATAGCCCTCTTCTTCTCCACCACTTTGATGTCTTTAATATGCTTCCTAAACTCAATGTGACGAGCTAGGGCAGAAAAAAGTAGAATGAGTGCCATGATATTATTTAAGCCATGAGAAATCACTAAACAGACAAACCAAGAGAGCAAATACCTTCCACATATAAAGTGGCTGATGAAGCTGCTTTTCCAGCAACAAAAGTATATTCTGCTGCATCACCAAAATGCACATTCCTTATGGAGAGGGAGTGTGTAAGCTTCTTTGTTCGTATCTGGCATTTATCAGTCGATTTTATTTCTACTCCATTCTTTAACCATTTATATGAGATGCCTTCATAATTAACAGTAACTTCAAATGTTATTGTATCTTTCTCTTCGGCATTGATGTCTTTTAGCATGGAGGTAATTAGGATGGCTAAAAGGAAAGGAATGGACATGGTTTGCTGTTTTCTATTCTGTTTTACTTTATTTTAAATACATGTTAACCAGATTAGAGATGCTTCAACTTCTCTAAGATGATTTTGGAAATATTAAAAGGTACATTTTGTGTTCAGAATCAGTTTTACAGTTAAATGTCCCACAACTACTGAATGACATAGGAATTCAAATTCAGTGACCTGGCATTTAGGCATGTTGGCCTAAAGAGAACACAGGATGTGACTTTCAATTTAACCACTTCTAAATCTCTTTAAATAATGCTATTGAAGCTATTTACTGTTATTAAAAAAAAAAACACCTTTACAGCCTGCTGGTTTTGTCAGAATTTCATTAAGTCCATGCGTTAACACAAACTTGTTACCGGTAACTGCAAAATATTCTGGTTAATTTAAATTTTACATACGTTTTACAGTCAGGGTTGCGCTGACTCTATCATTTCCACAGACAAAAGTGTATTCTGCAGAATCTTCACTGCTTGTGTTCATGATATTGAGCTGATGGAGTTTCCCTTGGACAACTATTTTGAACTTTTCACTCATTTCAATCTCCACACCATTTTTCAACCAGACAGCAGGCACATTGAAATGAGAAACTTCACATTCGAAAGAGGCAGTTTTGGTCTCTGGGATCTCAATATTTTTCATGGTCTTTGTGATGTGTATGCCTAAAAGGAGGGGGAGGAAAAGAGAATTTTCTAGAAGTTGGTATGTTTGGAAGACTGCAAAAAACCAAGGGTAACAGGCTATGAAGTGTCAGGTCAAGTTGTGCAGTGTTGGTGTAACAATTCATATAATTTCTTTCTTACAATACTTACTTTCCACAAACAGCTTTGCTTTGCACTCAATTTGCCCAACAAGAGCTGTGTATTCCCCAGCGTCATCGGGAGATATGTTGTGCAGCATAAGCTTGTGAACTTTCCTTTGAGAGATCATCTTGTATTTATCACTTTGTTTAAGCTCAATATTTTTATGGAACCACCGAACTGGTACAGTATCATGGGAAACACTCAGTTCAAATGAGACAACAGCATTTTCCAAAGCAGTCACGTCCTTCGGCTTTTTGATGATCTTGACAGCTTGAGGAAAAAAGTTAGCAATATTCAGCACTGTGTATAATTTGAATTTCAAAACACACATTACAGCAAATAGTCAAACCAGAATGGCTTACTTTCCACATGAAGTCTGGCATTTGCTCCAATTTTTCCAAGTTTAAAGCTGTAAACAGACTCATCAGTGACAACACAGTGTTTGATTCTCAGTGTGTGAACAGTTCCTTTCACTGTAATTTCATATTTGTCACTTGATTCAAGTTCAACACCATTTTTAATCCATGTAGCTCCTTTCACATCAGGGTGGGTTAGTTCTACACTGAAAACTGCCTCCTGTGATTCTGTCACAGTCAAGTTCTTCAGTGTTTTCTTTATCTTAACAGCTAGGGGAAAAAAAGGAAGAAAGTAGAAAAAAAATACTTGACAAAATAGATCAAAATTAAAGCCTAAAATTAAATTTTAATAAAACTGAATAATGGTGCTTCATTTTATGCATATAGTAATTTATACAGTTTCCAGCAAAGTGGTGTGCTGGGAACACAGGAAGGAAGCTTTACTCATAGTATCCATGTGAAATGTTTGGTTTCTGGGTTTATTGGTTTATTTGGTCTATTTGTCTGTTTTGTTGATTGGTTGGTTGGAGATTTGCTTGTTTAGTTTTTGTCATTGTTGTTGTATTGGCTCAGGGTTTTGTTTGGGGTTTTTTTGTTTTATTTATTTAATTTTGCTTGTGTCTTAAGGCTTGGTCCAAGACACAGTGAGTGATGCTGGAATAAGTCTCAAAGACATCAGTTAGTTATAAAAAATACTGACCTTCAACCTTCAGCTTGGCAGATGTCTTTGAGCTTGCTATTTCATAGCTGTATTCACCCATGTCCTCCAGTTTTGTCGCAGGGATAACAAGCCTTCTCTTTACACCATCAGATTCAGCACGGTACTGATCTGTTGTAGCTAATGGTTTACCATTTTGTAGCCACTGGCCCTCCGATTCAGGATTTGCCACCTCACATTCAAAAACAGCTGTCTGGGACTCGGCCACAGTCAGGTCACTGAGAGGCTTTGAAATGGCACCGCCTGTTGGGAAGAAAAAGCATGTTCTTTTGTTGTGCTGCTGGTCAGCTTTCCCCCATACCGAAATTAAAGGTAAATGCTGGAATTCTTTGCCCTAATTTGCAGCATGCCCGTAGTCATTCTGAGCTCTGTGAAAAATCAGGAATATCACCTGAACATTACAAAAATATGTTTCTTATTTCTCTCCTAGTTATTCTCTTTTATTTTGTCATCAGCACAGGTATACTGAGAACATACAGGACAAGACCCCCTCTTTTTTATATTAATTACATCAAAAGCATAATACAGTGTTTCATACTCTGCTTCTGATCTAGTAAAATATATTAACACTTAACAGATTTGAAAATTCAAATTATACTAATCACAAAAGATAAGGGGATAAGCAAGGATAACATTAAAAAAAAGGATAAATTAAAGACAAACCCCCACTGGAACAGCACAATTGCTACAAGTCCATTGGGTACTTTCTAAATCACAGTGAAATAAAAACCTTGGACTTTAACCCTACTAACCTGCTACTATAAGCTTCCCAGATGTTTTCTTCTCGCCAGCATAAAAGACATATTCTCCTTCATCATCTTTCATCATCTTCACCACTGTCAATTTATATATTTTGCCATGTGCTTCAATTTTATATTTAGGACCAGCCTTTATGGGTTGGCCTTTGAAGTGCCAAATTACATCAATCCCTGAATGGGAGAGCTCGACCTCAAAGGACACATTCTGTGTTTCAGTGCAGGTGATGTCATGAAGACCTCTAATAATCTCAATTTCTATAAAAAGAATAAATTATAAATTTATTAGTTGTTTGCACTAGTTTTGTTTTCAAAGAAATAATTTCACAAAGAACTGTGCATCTTAAAAGCACCAACCTTCAACTGTGACATTGCAGCTCGTTTCCACTTTGCCAACCATTAACTTATAGCGTCCTGCATCTGATGCATGGGTTCTGGTGAGCACGAGCCTCTGTTTAGCGCCTTTACACACAGCTTGCACTCGTTCATCAGGCTTTATTTGATTATCATTTAGGTACCATTTTGAGGAGGACACATCAGGTGCTGAAACTTTGCATTCAAGGATGGCTTTTGTTCCTTCAATTACGTGAAGATCCTCTAGAGGCACCACTATTTCCACACCTGCCAAGTTACAGAAATATTCATCGTGAGAAAAGCTATGCCTTTAAAAAGTAATCCTAAAGGAGCCAAAAATCAAACACACCTTCAAAATCATCATAGTGACTTACTGTACACTGTGATCTGTCCAGTGGTTGACAGCTCAAGATCAGGAACACTAAAAGAGTAAGTTCCACTGTCTTCCTTTGTGGCATCTTCTATGAGCAGCATATGTGATTGTTTATCCAACACAATGTGAATACGGTCACTTGACTGAATTTCTTGGCCATCTTTCATCCAGACACCTTCTGCATTTTCTAGGGAGACTTTGACTTCAAGTTGCACGATATCTCCTTCACAGACTTTTTGATCAGTAAGTCCCTGAAGAATTGCCATGGGACGAGCTGTGGAATTAAATGAAGTTAATTGATACTTACAAGAGGCAGAATATTGAGCATTAAAGCATTATGGGATGCAATGATATAGCTATAATACATGCTATAAAATAGAAAAACTATAGTATATAGAGAAGGCAAGAAATGCTTACGCTTCATCTTCAGTTTGCATTGAGTCCTTTTTCCATCAACAACATAACTATATTCTCCTTGATCATCTTTATTAATATCTTTAATAGTGAGGATCTGGCGACCACGGCGGGATGCAATCACGTATTTAAGATTAGAAGTGAGTTCAACATCACCATGATACCATTTCCCCTCCACGTCTTCTGGGAAAACCTCACATTCAAGTTCAGCTGAGAAGGATTCTGGCACTTCAACATCCTCAAGTTCTTTAATAAACTCAACTGCAGCACCTAAAGGCAAATCATTACATTTGTAAATAAGCTTGATTAGATACTCCTGAAGAAAAAAACTGTTATTAAATGAGCCTAAGGAAATGTATATAGATATATGGTGTAACCATTTTACGTAAATACATCTCTAAACTTTCATACAGGATTCCAAAAATATGAAAGCAGCTCCACATCTCTAAGAGTGTTACATGTCTGTTTAAATAGTTTTATTTCTTTCTGAGGCTGATTTCTCTTTAATAGTATGGCATGGTACAGAGCTGTATGCTTCTTACCTTCAACAGTAAGCTTTGCAGTGGTTTTTATGGATTCATCTTCAACCAATGCACAGCTGTAGTCATCAGCATCAGACATGTCAATTGTTAATACGGAAAGAAAGTGAGCCTTTCTGTCTGAGTGCATCCTGTACTTGTCTCCAGAATGAATCTCAATTCCATCCTTAAACCATTTCACTTTGACAAAGGGCTCTGATGTTTCGCATTCAAATGTTGCCATGGAGTCTTTTGCTTTAGCAACAACATCTTGTAACTTCTGGGTGAAGCTGATTAACTGCTTGGCTGCAAAATAATATATAACAATCAACAGTGCACTGACCAAACAGACTTAACACACTATGATGAGCAGTAGGATGAGTAAAAGAATTGAAATTACCTTGTACTAACAGGAAAGCATGGCTAGAAGTTTCACCAGCTATATTGACTGCTTTCACCATGATGCTGGCAGAATCATCAGCAGTCACATCCCTGATAACTAATTCGCAAACGTTGTCTTCAGGCCAGTACCAGTACACACGATCAGTCCTTTCAATCTGAACACCATTTTTGAACCACTGGCATTCAGGATCGGGTTTTCCCACCACTCTCACACGGAAGTGTACATCTGTTCCTTGGGCTACAGTCTGGCTTTGAATTCGTTCAAGTATCTTGGGAGCCTCCATGCTTGGACTGAGCTCTACCTTCTCTGGTTTGAATGTTGGAATGGTGATTTTGCCTTCAGGAGGAAGTACTTTCTTCTCTTCCTCTGGGATCTCTTTGGTCCAGTGGAGAAGTTCTTCTTTTGTCTTTTTTAACATTTCTTCGTATGATTCATCTTTTTTGCGAGATTTAAGTTCCACAGCTGTAATGGCTTCATAGTAGCCCTCTTCCGTCCTGCGCTTGAATTTACTACGCAGCTCTTCAGATTCCTCTGAAAGCTTTTCGTGAGTGATTCTTTCAGCCCTTTTCAGCTTCACCACTTCTTTGGTTGTTGCCTCTGCAGGTTTGTCTACCTTCTGTACCTCAAAGAGAAGTTTCCCAGGTTCTGTAACTACAGGCTCATGTTTGGGTTCAGGAGCACGACGAAGAACAGATCTGAAGTCTTCCCTCTGCTGGATCTCAAGTTTCACCTTATGTTCAATAAAGCCTTCTGGATTCTCTGCAGTGACTCTCACCTCTCCTGTGTCATATGATTTGCAGTCCACAATATCCAGGTAGTAGATTCCATCATAACGGAGTCTAAACCTTTTGCTTTTACGGATGAGCTGTCCATTGAGGTACCAGTTGACCTTGGGCATAGGATAGCCAGTCACACGGCAGCGGAATCGTGCTGTTTCACCTTCAAGGACTCTTGCAGGCTCAGGAACCAAAACGATTTCTGGTTTTTGTTTTTCCTTTTGGTCCAGTGCAACAGCAGGTAGAGCACCTTCATGGGCCATTCTTTCTAACTCTTCAATTCGCTGGAGTCCCCTTTTGCCTTCTGGCAACTGGGATTCTTCCACAAGACTTTTCTCGTCCTTCACGATCAGAGTAGCAGATGTATGGTCTGTGCCATATTTGTTAGTTGCTCTGCAAGTAATCACTCCACTGTCTCTGGAATAGGCTACCCCATAGTCCAGGCTGCAGTACCCAAACTCATTGATCATGCGGAGTCTATTAGCTGCTTCCAAGGGTTTGCCATCATGCAACCACTCCACCACCATGGTTGGGTCACCAATTGGTGTCAGCCTGCATTCAAAGTGTGCTGGTCCAAATTGTTTGAGCCTTAAAGACGTGAGTTTCTTCTTAAAAAATGGTTTCTGTTGCTTTTCTTTGTCATAGAGATCTCCTTCCTCCCACTGCTCTTGACCATAACGCAGATGGAGAGGTTCTAACTCTGGTGCTGCAATCTCCTTGGCTTTGTAAGTTCCTTTTGGAATTATTAATTTCCTTTCTGGTTCAGGTTCTCTGTGTTCAACTTCAACATTTACTTTGCAGCGGGTAGTGTCCCGTCCAGCTTTATTGATAGCAGTAGCAGTATACCATGCAGCATCTTGCCTGGCAGTAGATTCAATTTTGAGAGCAGCTGCCCCTTTGGTTCCCTCAATCCTGAAATATGGAAAAAAAGATTAACTATTTTTCCCTTCTTTGTCATTCATTTTTGCCCTTCTTTCAAATTAGTTCAAAGCCTCCAAAAACAAATCTCTGGAGGTAATAGACATTTTGTTTATGTTTATTCATGTTTGGGAGTGCAGTGCCTAAGAATCAAACAGAGAAGAATAATAAAAAACAGTCTTAAATTCTGTGGCAGTTTTGCTTGCAGAGGTCTTCAAGATCAGAGACAGAGAAAAGTTCAGTAAATCTCTGTGATGGCTTTTAGAAACTATATGAAAACACAGGCTGGAAAAAAAAGGAACAAATCCTACAAGATACTTCATGTCTGTAATCCTTGCTGCAATGCAAAAGCCCCTAGTGAATCCCTTCTGTGAAAGTGTAGGAAGCATTTTGGAGGATGGTGGTTATTTACTACTTAATTTATAGAAATATTTTAAATAAAATAAAATAAAATGTAAATAAAATTTAAATTTCAATAGATTTAAATATAATAAAAATCCTTACTTTATTTTGGGGTATTTATGAGGCACAATGATGTCACTGTTCTTGAGCCATACAATGTCAGGATTAGGGTTACCAGTAGCTTTCACTGCCATCTCCAGTCTAGACCCCTCCTTCACGCTGACATTTCTCAGCCTTTCCACAAAGTGTGGTCTGACTAGGTCTTCCTTAGCTGAAAGAGCAAATGTAAGTTATTACAAGAGGAAATGAAAAAGCTATGGTTTTAAATAAGAAACACTTATCAGATTGCTAAAAAACCCATGATATACAGAATATAATAGAAAATACAGAAGATACCTTCTACCGTCAGTGTCATTGAAACTGAAGCTTTGCCTGCCCTGTTCTGAGCAATGACAGCCCATTCTCCAGAGTCTTCAGGCATTGCAGGAACAATGATCAATGACTGGGTGCCATCTTCTTTAATCACTATTTTATGGGTGTAGTCATTAATCACTTGTTGGCCTGCAGATACAGAGGAAAAGGAAAGAGTTGCAATCAACACAGTCTCAATGAGACATAAAAGACTTTTTAAGAGATAATTTCTTTATGAAAATGAGGCTGATGTACCATTATGGAACCAGTAAGTCTCTGGCATAGGTCTGCCAACAACTTTTAAGTCAAATCTTGCTGTCTGCCCCTGTGAACATTTAAATGATGTCGGTTTCAGCACAAAAACTGGCTTATACAGTCTCTCTAATTGCCCTTCATCAGTTTCTTCTAATCTCCGGGCAGGAGAGCGAGAAGGAGAACTGCGGGCAGGAGACCGGCTTGGAGACCGTGGAGAGATAGACCTGGAAGGAAGAGATAAGACAGAGTGTATGGCAATGTCATATAGCAGTGGACTGACATGATAAACAGATTTCAACCTTTGACTTTCTCATAATTTATTTTAAAGAGACAATTTATCTATCTGAGAAATTGGGGAAAAATTATTTTTTATTTGTAGTCAACTTTCTTTAGGTTTTTGACAGGAGTTTTAAAGTTGATAGTGTTAGGATACACTATGGCCAAGGAAATTTTTGGGTTTTGGATAGTACACGGATCAAAATAGCATAGTGCAATCCTGTGTACATTTGTGCATGGGTGTGTCTGTGTATGGAGACTGAACACGTGACATGGCAATGCTTAATTTTTCTGTCATAGAAATACAGATATTTCAAGGGCAGGAAAAAATACTTGCATACCACACTAAAACTCCAAGTGTAGAAGGTATTTTTTCAAAAATGTGAGTACTTTAACAAATAAATGTGGTTATTGAACTTGTAAATCTGATAGTGTGTCTGGAAATGCATCTAAATGATTGTACTCTGGGAACTGCATTGCCCATTAAAAGGCAAAACCAGACAAAAAGTTAGCACATAAATCTATATGAGTTATGAAAACAACATTTAGAAGTTTTCTAGAGGTATGCAAACTCCAATAGCTGAAGCTTATTTAGCTGATATGTAATGAGCTTTTGGATTATCACAGCAGATTGAAGTCTCACAAAATTATATGATTGTGTACCTACCTATATCTTCTCATAACTTCAGGTCCTGGCATATAACCTGGAGTTGCTGTAGGTGCAACTGGCTCAACATAGAGTTTTGCTGAGCAAATGGCATTTCCTTTCATATTACTGGCAAAGACAGTATAAATTCCTTCATCTTCAGGCAAAACAACAGGTAAACGCAGAGTGGCGCTGCCGTCTTGCAGAAGTTCCATGTGGTAGCGCTCTCCATGTCTTATGCGTTTGCCGTCTTTGTACCATGCCACCTGCATGGAGAGAAACAGGAGACTGCTATGTGAACTGTCCTAAAGACAAAGATCCAGTAATGACTAGTACGTAGAAGATGCCACAACTTGCTATTTTTCAGCTGAAAAGCATCACAGCCCATATATATGTGTTAAACATTAACATTTTTACTTGAAGTGTAAGATAGTTACATAGCAACCTGAAAGACAAGTTTTGGAGCTCAAAACAGATATAAAGCCCATTTTGATGAAGAGCAAAGTAACCTTGACTGAACTGCTACTGTGTTCCCCACTGGTCTGGGCTACCTCAGAGATACTCAGAATCAAGACCAACTTATTTGGTAAATCCAACCTACCTCTGAACTGGCTAACCAACCTAAATATATTCTACTAAGGGACAAAAGGCAAATCCAGCTTGATATCAAACCAGAAGACTTGATTTCTTTTGAGAGTCACTGTTTCCTATGCAGAATATAGAATGTCTGACAATGAGATATTAAGGGATTTTTTTCATGTAGATCATCAAATGATTTACGAAAAACCCCAAAAAGTTATACAGATTTGGAGTACCTTTGGCAATGGATATCCAGATGTCTTGCAATGGAAGGTAACTCCTGTCCCTTCAAAGGTTCTATAGTTCTTTAATCTTAAATCGAATCCTGCTTCTACAGCTTCAGATTCAGAAATATCAACCATCATCTCCTCTCCATCTTCTTCGAGAAGTTCATGTAAGGTAGTCTTAATAATTCTGAGCTCAATTTCCTTGATAAGTCTTTCTTCAAAAGAAGAGATATGGAATTCCTATATAGAAAAGCAAGACCATTAGTTTTCTGTGTCAAATAATGACCTTACAAATAAATTATTTGCACAGTAAAATGTTGGTACCCAAAATTAGTATTGAGGGATAGACATACCTCATCTTCTACAAAAGTTCTGACCATCGCTGTATCTTTTGCCATTTTCTTCCTAATTAGAGCTTGTTCTTTCTCATACTCTTTTTCAAAGTCACCATAGGAAATGGGTGGGGCTACCTCAGCCACTTTAGGTTCTTGTACATATGCAGTCATTTGAGTTTGGTACATCGTTTCTTGTTGCGATTTTATGTAGGCTTCGTAATCAGCTAAGAATTGAGAACAGATTAATTTTGATAAATTTTTTGGTTTTCACTGGATTGAATGGAGAAAACAAGTACAAACTTATTTTACTGGTTTTGGTGATTCAAGCAGATTTTCTACCTGTTTAGCCAATAAATACAAACAGCAACAAAATGCAAAGACTGATGTATTAAGATGAGTTTTATAAACAGGTAGAAGTCTTCCTGTACTATTTAGGTGTCCTAGTTTTTGAAGTACACACATCTGCAGAGATTATTTTATAATTTCTTCACCATGACCCGGTCTCCTGAAAATTTTTGGACATTTTTAGAGGACAAATAAAAAAATTAAACTAGCTTCTTTTCCTTTAAGATAATAACCTATTAATTGATTAACCTTCTTTTCCCACATCCCTCTCTGAATGTCTTATCTTGTCATGAACATGGCATGTCAACAGAGGAGGTTTCTACAGCTATACATTCTAGCAAAGAATAAAGTCCTTCAAGGGCCTGATGTCAGATACTCTATCTTGCAGAAACAGAGCCACCAGATCTCCCTTTATGTTTCTTGAACTGAATAAACTAAGCTGCAAAGAATTTGCAGCACAATTTAAAATCTTTTTTTTTCCCATTCTGAAGTTAATTTTAAGAAATATTGTTCCCATTTCCTTAACCAAAAATGTACCTTCTTCTAGTAAGGAGACCGTTGCAGAAGCTTCACCGAGATTATTACGAACAACAATAGTGTATTCTCCGGCATCGTCAGCAAAAGTCATGGAAATTTCAAGTTTGCATTCCCCGGTTTCTTTTTTGTAACTCACTTTGTATCTACAGAAAACATAAAAGTAAAAAGTCTCTATAATTCTGGACAGAATTTTTTGTTAATTTGCTTTTAGTTACAGCTAGACACACTTCTAACATATACAAGGCACAAAAAGAGAAAATTTACAGGCAATTCTCACTAAATGAATAAGCATACAGAGCAGCATATGAAAAATAACCATGCTGAAACTAGAGTACTGGTCACCTTTTTGTTGTCACTAAATAAATAGGATCCAAACACCAGTACTGAAATATCAGAGATCTAGTTATCAGACACGATATAATGGTATATTCTGTGTGCGCAAAGTTTTTCCTAGTATGGGTCATCATACCATGATCATTTCAAGAATGCTACAAATGTAATATTTTTTCTCAGCTAGAAAGTGTGTTGCTTTCTACAGACAAGACTTACATAGAGAGAATGCAAACATTGTGCAGACAGAATAAAACAAATACAAAACTTCTTCCTGATTTGTTTATAACATATATATTATTTTATAGTCTTTTGAATATTTATATTTTAAAACTTAATGACCTTTTAAAGTCACACATAAAGACATAAGCCTATAATTTTTACATTAAAAATCATTTATTTCACAGAAATCAGGATATTATTTGGCTCAGCATAACTGAGGAAATAAAATTATGACATTGCCAATTTAATATGCGTAAAAAATATGTTAAGATGCATTTTGGGCATTGTATTCAAAGTACCTGTAGCCAGTCGTTAGAGGAACTCCACCTTTTTTCCAGTAGACGTGTGGCTTTGGGTTGCCCCCTACTTGGCATTCAAAAATAATGCTCCCACCTTCAATTAATTTATGCACCGTGGGTTTTCTTATGAAGAAAGGAGGTATGGGTTCTCCTGATACTTCCTCTGCTGCAGCAGAGACATCTTCCATTACAATGTCCTTTGTCTCCACATAGCTGAAATCAGATTTCAGTGTGGGTTAGTGAGCGGATGTCTGAAGCTCTCATAAAACAGAATGCAAGAGCGTAATGACTGCAATAGGAGCAGTCCGTTTAGGAAAGTAACTTTACCGTTTCTCTTCTGTAACAGTCTTCTCAGAAATGGTTTCTCGAGTCTCAGTTTCTTCAGTAACTAAAAGGCAAATTTGATAGAGTGGATTTAAAAATACCTTAGCAGGCCTTAAGCAATGTATTTAGTTGACATAAAAAGAATATGTAGTTAGTTGGCTCAGAGGGCTAGGTAATTCCACTGAGGAATCAAGTTGAGTCTCCCATTATCAGTCCATTATAGGTCTTTTCCTCATATTCTTACATCCCTTTTACCTAATAACCCTGGAACACAACTCAAGCCACATGTTTTAAATGTCTAAGGTATGTTACAGGCAATATACAGTTAACAAAATTATTATTTCTGCAGTGACAAGAAGGACTGTCCTTGAGTTGCACCAAGGGAGGTTTAGTTTGAATATTAGGAAACCTTTCATCAAAAAGGCTGTCAAGGGTTATTAAGCATTGGAACAAGTTGCCCATGAGTCATCTGGGGCTGACTTTTTAATACTTTCTCCATCCTGGAGGTATTTAAAAGACATGTAGATGTGGCGCCTAGGGACATGGTTTAGCATGGACTTGGCAATTTTGGATTAATGGTTGAAATCAATGCTCTTAAAGGTCTTTTGCAACTTTAACAGTTCTATGATTCTATAAATATACTTACCTTTCACGTGTAAGTGGCAGGAAGTGCTGACACTCCCAGCCTTATTGGTAGCAGTGCAGGTAAATCTTCCACTGTCCTCTGCAAAGGCTTCACGAATCACAAGGCGAGCAAGTCCTGCTTTGAAAGTGATCTGGAAGTCCATTGAGCTCTCAATTTTGTAGTCTTCCCTGTACCATGTCACTGTAGGCTGAGGATGACCAGATATTTGGCACTCCAAAGTGACAGATTCACCTTCAGTCACAGTCTTATTTTTGAGGCCCTGTATGACAAAAAATGAGTAGCACATTTTAAGAGATACTTAAATATCTAAAACCTATTTGAATGGAAAATTTAACATCTAGTTCAAAACACTGTTCTGTGAAGCAATGTATGCAGGAAAAAAAAAGGCATTTTCGGAAGGAAACTGGCTTTTAGGATCTCTGAACACTGCTGTTATTAACAAAATGAAAAGGTAGATTCACATCTATGCAGATAGATCAACCTACTATGCGACATAAATGTGAAGAATCACTACCATAAAAGACATCAAGAAGACTTTGTATCAGAGATAAATTATGTGGCTGAGTAAATCTAATTCAAAGTTAAAAATATTAAATAAAGCCAACTTTTAATGGTTAGGTATTAAGCAATATAAATTAGAAAACAGAATGGGTGAAAATCTAGTGTAACTCCCCTACGTTACATACAAATCACTTACTGAGACTAGGGTGGGTGGAGTAGCAGGGATTTCTGCAGGCACAGGAACTCTGGCAGTTTCTGTCACCTAGGTTGTTTAGAGGAAAATAATGAACAAAGTCAAGGACATAGCATAATCTAAATAAGAAAATAAATCAGGTAATGTGAACTCTTTGCATTTCTTAAGTAAATATTAGGTCCTTACAAGGATTTGTGTAAAACAAATTAAAAATAAAAGGCAGCAGAATGCCTTAGAAGTGGAAAATTGTGATAAGAAGACAGCAAAAAAGTGAGGCTATGCCATATTTTTGAGATGAAAGCCAGTCAAAGTGACAGAAATTTCTTTAAAAACATACCTTTGCTTCACCTTCTTTATGCACCAAGTGTTCTGTGCGCACTGCTTCACTTCTAATGCTTGTCTCCTTTTTAGTCTCAACATCGTAGTGACTCTTATACGTGTCTGCAGCCTCTCCAAAGGGAAACTGTGGAGGGGCAACTGGCTCTGCTTTTGTCCTGACTTCATGAGGCTTTAGCTGAGGTGGTTTCACAGGCTTGGTGATCTTTTGCACGGCAGAAGTAGCTGATAACTCTTTCTCCAGAGTAGCCATGGCAGTTCCAGCTATTGAAACCTAGGGAACAGAAGAAAAAGAGTTGCAGCTTTGCTGTTGTCTTGTTTTCAAAAGAGAGAGTGCGTTTCTTGAGCAGATTGCATATGCAGGAGTTGCTTCCTTAGTTACTTAGTTTTTACACTGCAAAAACTATATATTAAAAAAATAGTAGTTTTAGATTGCAGTAGTAGAATACTGGAGATATAAAATCCTTGTATTATTTTTGATCTGTCTAACATTTAAATATTTTCTTTTTCAAACAGAATTTGATCTTTAAATGGTCAAGAAGCTCTTAAGCACAGCACAAGAAATGATCTCTCCATTTCTTCACTTGAAGCCTTAGATTTCCATTTAATCTGTCTAATAGTACAAAAAAGAATACTACTAATTATATAACTTTCAATGATTAAAATAACTGAAGAGATTTCAAAATATTTTTATAGGTGGAAAAACCTTTTTAAAAAGACATCAATATTTAATAAAAAATATTTATAACTGTTTAATTGCATTTGGGGGAAAATAATTTTTAAATTCCAGGTGAAGACAAAAAGTATGTTCGAATGAGAAAATTAATTAACTGGAAAATTTCAATACTATTTAAAGGAGTCCAACAGAAAAGTGGAAGAATAACTTTAAAAATGGATGGTATCATATTACGCAGTCAGTCTGGATTTTTTCTATTTAAAAAATTAGCTTAGCATGTATTAATTAGCAAGGAATAAAAAAAGCAGTGTGTGAGTGAACTGATGCACATAATAAGATTAAAGAGGGATAATTCTGCTCTTTAAAAAATATAACTTGCATGAGAGATATCTACAATTTCACTGTATGTCATGAAGTACTGAAGCTGCATCCTCCAACAGTTTATAAGATTATTTAAATAAGAAATAACAACAACAAATTGCATTTTAGCAATTCATTTGTCTGCTTACAGCAGTGTTCTTTATTAGTCAAACAAGCCAACAAAAATAACTGCAAGGAGCATACAACTCTTCCTCCTGGGGAAGCACCACACTGGAGTGTGGGGGGAAATTCCAAATTGAATGGATGACCTACTGGCTATTGAAAATGAGCATGCTGCTCCTCTTGGATCCAATTTCAGCTTACCTCATACGTGTGGTCTGGTTTGGGAACAGCAACTCTGGAGACTGTAAAGTGAGGACTTGCTGTGCGAGGTCGCGGCGGTTCAACATGAACTGTTTTCTCAAGTTCTGTTGTTCTTTTTATCTACACAAAGTAATGAAGAAAGATTTTGAAAGTGATGGTGTTCTTTAAATAGATTTCACTAGGACATAGTTTCTGGAAAAGAATGTAATGCAAAAAAGAGCCTAACCTCTTTTGAGATATGAACTTCCTTCTTTTCAGGAGTTGAGATATGTTTCTCAGGAGGAACATAGACTGTTTTAACTTCTTTGGTGACAACATGACGTTCTGCTGGGGCCTCAGAAACACGGTCTGTTACAGTGTGCTCTTTATAACCATATTCCAAAGTTTTCTCCTTTACATAAGCTTCATCTGCTTGTTCTGGTTGCCAGGGTGATCGACCACGTGCCTGATCAACTGCTGCAACGACTGTAGCTACAGCTTCAGCCTTTTTTCCAGCGTGAGTCTACAAATAACATCAGCAGAATTTATACACATATTCGTCATTATACTGAGAACTTGTGTATATGACAAACAGTTATAATGTTCAGTATATTCCGAAGAGAGGTTGTATGGTTATGCAAGAGTCATGATGAAAAGATCAAAAGTATGCACCTGTAAATACACTTAAGAATCAGTAAGTTCAAATGCAAATGTATTCCCTAAGGGCTATCTCTGCACATTCAGAATATATCTGTGCTTCTCTGTTTTATACATATCAATATTTTTTTGCAAGCCCAATTTTAATACTTTTCAGCCACATTTGTGTCCACTTGTCTGAGTATGCATCTATGTAAATGTGCACATAGTTTTAAAGTATACTAGTCAGCTCCATATAACTCTTGCAGATGTAAAAAATGCATCTAGCATCTGATGTGAATGTATTTATTAAGTAACAGACCCATAAAAATTTTCACATCGTGTATATCTGTTAATTCAGCGCTGATCTATTTTAAAGGATTTTACAAAAGAAGGGAGACTGAGATGTCTGATAATTTGGAAATAATGCTTTTGTATCAGGACTTCTATTTTTTTCTAATAACTCATAAATACTGTCAACTTCTGTGTCATTAGGGTCCAAACTTCTGCCCAGTCAGACAGTAGATAATAGTGACTAGTACTATTGTTCATTATTGCTGTCATAACTGATCTGGATGTAGCAACAGAGCATACAATATGTATGCCTTGTAAATGGGAAAAAAGCCCCTAACAAATAATTTCATACTGATTTTAAAACTGTTACCAGCTTAAACTAAAATTACTTAGGTGACACCAAAATGTGATCATTTACAGAGATTTTGCTTTCTTATTAAAGTAGTGTTTAGGTATCAGAAACCTCTTATTCAGTGTTGCTGTCAGTTTCCAAATAATTTTTTATACTGTCTTTAATTTGGGCCTAAATTTACATCATATAAAAAGGGACTGAACTCACCTAGCAGTCTGACTCCTCTGAGGGAGTTTTATATGCTTCGCTCATTTACTTATATTTTATTGAAGTATTTTATGTACTACACTGTAGGTAGACAGATTTTAAATAACAGCTGTTGTCAACTATGCTATTCTTCCACATGTAAGAGTTCCTGGCTATATTGTACATCTTTCCTGCTGCGGGAATCCTACTGAGACAAAGCAGTGCCAACAGGTGTCTGATGGTCATAAGTAAGAAACTGGACGGACCCAAATGGATGTTAAAGTTTGTTTTGTACAAAGAACAATTCATACCTCAATAAAGAGAAGTTGTTTCATGTGACAACCATGAAGTTACAAGGAATCATCAAGTAGAAAAAAAGATTGCAGAGTCAGAAATTTGAACAAGGAAATATTACTTAAAAGCCACTGATAGACAGGAGATTGTCATGGAGAAATCAGACTGTAGCCTAAAGTAAAGACGTTTCCTAGCAGGGTGGGATATAAACCTCTTCAGCACTAGAAATTTAATCGTACTGACTCTGTTACTTGATGATCATCCCACTGAATGGGTATGTTTTTAGGAATTAATTTGAGAGCATTCTGTTGTGCCAAAGTAGGTCTTAAAACATAAGGTTTGCAGATAAAACAAATTGTAACAACAGTGCATTGGCTGTAATTTTTTTCTCCACTTCTGGAACATTATGACTGGTGCTTTGGTTTTAGAAGTGGCAACTATTTTTGGAACAACAGTAGTTTTCTCAGCTTCTTTTTTATTCTAGTTTTTATAGCAGAAATAAAAGCTTCAGTTCATTTAGTCTTGAAAGATATTTGAACAATGAGAAAACATTTTGAAAAGAGAACAGGGAAGGAGAATTGAAGGGTTAGATCCTTGTGCACTGCACACATCTCTGTGTTATGTGTATAGTGATAAGTATTGTTATACCCTCGCACCTATTTAAATAAAAGTAATGATTTTTAAAAAAAGTTAAAATGCGTTTCAGAAGTCAGTCAGTCCATTCCAAACATCACTCAGAAGATAATTATGAGCATCCTATTAAGGAAAACAAGAGAGGAAGATCAAGGTGAAATAATTTAGTCTAATTAGAAGTAGGTCTAAAAGTTTGTAAGTGGAATAATTGCAGAAAAAATGAGCTGGAAATGTTTAGTTAGTATTTTTTGAGGTAAAGAAGAGGTTTGTAAAGAAGAAAGGATAAAACCCAAATATATTCACAACAGTGCTATTCACCTTTTCACGTGTCATGCTCACTTGTTCTTGTTTGGTGGCAACTCTTTCTTTACTTTTCGAAATTATGACTGGTGCTTTAGGTTTATCAGTAGTAATTACTACCTTAGGTACAGAAGGTTTCATTTCTTCCCTTCTTATCTATTTTTTATGGTAAAGAAAAATAATAGTAATTGGTTATGCCTGTTCTCATGATTACACAAGTGTTTTGAAAAGCAGAATAATGTTTCTAAATGTATATCAAGAAGAAAGAAACATGACTTCAGAATTGGAGCAATACCTTTGTACCAGAGTTACAGCCTGTCTTATATGCTGAGAGAAGTTCATGCAAAGTCATTAACCTATTGCATTGATTTTTATTTGAATGAGAGAAGAAACTTTGTACTTTCTACTTTGCAATATATCATTATGTTTTGTAGAAACTGTTTGCATAGAAATTAGTATTATTGACTTAATAGCTAACCCCATCAGCTGAATGGTTCTACAATATGGTCTAACAGATGTATTCAATCCTCACACAAATATGAACTTCATTAAATCAAGCTCCACACTACATACCATACCATGAAAAATAACCTTTAAAATTTATATGCATAAATCTACCTTCAGAGATAAATTTGCCATTAAGCATCAGATGAAATTCTGTGTACTGAGGCAATAAAGGCCCTAATGCTCGAAGGATCTGTAAGAAGGACAGGTCACTCCTCTCCAGACAGAGCTGCTATGATGTCAGAAGAACTGGACCTGCAGAGGTTGTGGTCTGGAATACCTTGCTTCACAAAGCTTTTGTTTAGTAATCTTCTCTTCGTAAAGAAGGACAGTAAAGTTATTTACAGGTTTTATAAACCAGATTATCTCAATGAACTAAAGATTGTAACATTTATTTACCTGTTCATGAGCAATGTGCACTTGTTCATGTCTGGTAGATATTTCTTCTCTAGCTCTTGTTATTCTTTCTTGTTCTTTGGCTTTGTCTGTGGAAATTATTACTGTTGGTGCTGGAGTTTTCTCTGGTTCTTTTCTCACCTGGACATTTACAAATAAGGAACTTTTAATTTTTATTTTAAAATATAAGGTATGTGATTTTCAACGTATTTGGAAAAGAGCATAGAAATTAAAGTGAGCAAAGATGTCACATTCTGTGTTTTGAAATCATTTAGTCTGGAAACAACAATAAAAATATGAACGGACTTTATATAAAACATTTAACATAAACATAATAAAACATTGCACAAATGCTTAGTTTGCTACTGAAAGCAGTACTAAAAAAATGGCTCAGAGAAAAATGTCCTGCATTAAAATCACTTGGAGAAAGTGTAGGATATCAAAAATAAGTTTTACAAAACTTTCATTTGACAAGACTTCGAAGTCTAAGTTCAGATTAATGCCCAGGTGGATTTCTGTTTCTCTGCTTTAAAGAGAGGTTACATTTTCTTCCTCATGCATTTCTACTATAATGCAAATGTAACATTGGCTATAAAAGCTCATCTTCCATTGAATCAAATTCTTCTGATAAAATACATGTTAAAATAATCTGAATTCAAATCACTCATTTGTATTTTCAAAACTGATTTCAATGCAGAATGAGTTTTTCCTCCTTTTTTTCTGACCCCCTGTGCTGCCAACAGACAAAGCAGGCTACAAATGGCAAGCTTAGAGACAATATCAGAACACCCCCCAACACACATACCTGCCCCCCAATAAAATTTAAGAGCTATTTTCTACATGTCAATTCTTTAAATGATCAAGAATACTATCTAGTAAATTACTATATAATATATGTTAAAAAAAAGAGAAAAAAGAGTTTTGTTTAGGTTAATGTTTTGCAACTTTATCACATTTTTCAGGTATAAATAGTGAAAGAGAAATAAAAAAAGAAAGCGAGTAATCACAGAGAAGAGACAGGAAAATGATAGCACTGTAAACTGGAGGAGTGAACATATATAAAAGGGACAAATAATAACAGTATCGCATTTTTCTTCTTCATAGGCTTGTCTTTTGTATGAGATATCAGATTTTCAAACAAGATAGGGCATAAAAAATCTCAGGTACAATCTGTATTCACCTTTTCAGGAGAGATGTGTCTTTGTTCTTGTGAAGTTATAATTCCTTCTCTAGTTCTTGATATCACTGTTTGTTTTGTGGCTTTATCAGTGGTAACTACTACCATTGCCTCCTTTTTCATCTGATTTTTGTAGCAACAAACAAAAAAAAACCAAAGCCTTAGAATTCATTTTAAAAAATTGATCATCAATAAGAGGAGAAGGAAAAATAAGAGAGGAATAAGAGAGAAATTCAAGTAAAGGAAAAATACTAAGGGAGAATTATTTTATTTCTAGTGGGGAAATTATAAATGAGATATTAGAGAAAAAATTTCATCATTCTAAGAATAATGTTAGAGAAGAAAGGAGGAGAGAGAATAGAGGATCACTTTCAGAGAAAGCATCCTTAGACTTGAAAACAGTAATTAGTTCAATCCTGTTATGATGGAATGCAATGGTGTAAGTGAACCTGAGCATTCCTTTACAGTCTAGGTGTTCTAGATGAGCATGCATGCTTTGCAGTGCACTGGGCAATATCCTGTTAATTCCTCACGGTGAATCATGCCTTGTTTGCGTGTTGGATGAAGGGATAAAGGGAAATCATAGAATGTCTGTGCTCTGTTTCTACCTGCTCATGAACAGGCTGAACGTGGACTGCAGTCATTGCTGTCCTTTTAGCAGTTTGCTCTGCAACGCCTGGAGCTGGTTCTCTCACCATGGCTTGATCCACAGCAGCAACAACTGTAGCAATAGCTGCTGTTTTTTCACTCTCCTTTCTCACCTATATTAGTCACATCAAAAGACACTTTTTCATATTTTGCATACATTCAGAAGAAGCACAAAACAAGTACAGAGACAGAAGGCTGCAAAGAAGCATTTTCATATCTGCAGCAGAACTCTCTCAATAGCAGATGCGCGCAAGGTTTTACACATAGCCTCTCAGATTCCATTTAGCAGTGGTGAGACCCCACACAAACCAAACCCATTGCTTTTTCCAAAACCAGACTTTACCTCTCTAGCACCAGCAGCCGCCTCGCCAGCAGCAGTGCCAGTAACAGTAACTTGTTCTTGGACCCCGTATGTCCCCTCCCATCTTTCTTCAGTGACTTGGGTAGTGCTTGTAGATACTCTTGTTTCCTTCATCTGGGCTTCCATGGTTCCAGCATATCCTTCCTGCTTCCAAGGAGGAAGGACATCAGCCCCAGCTGTTGTCACCACATGTGGTTTACGGATTGGAGATGGAGATTTCACTGGTCTGATAGGTGAGGTGGAGATTCTCCCGGCAGGAGAAACTGACCTATTAAAACAAATGGAGCATCAACATCAATCTACTGTCACAGAGTGATAACTGTATAAACAGCTTCAGCCTGAACTTGAACTCACTCCCCACACAGGGTATCTCCAGTAATGTGTAGTTTGATTTTAAGACAGGTTTTTGAGAGGTTCTACGTGTAAATGACACTGACTTGTTTTTTTAACATTATGCCTAACTGTTGTCATTCTTATAACTTTAACATGTCTTTGTAGTAGCTTTGTTTCATAAAAGAAATAAGAACAAGTGGCAAAAGAAATTTCAGTCAACCAAATATATTTGAAATATAAAAATACATAATGATTTTGCATTTTCTCTAACCTAATTCTTCTAATAGGAATAATACAAAAGACTGTAAATCCTACATAATGCATTCATGGTTCAGTCTCTGTAGAGAGACAAAATGATAATTGTAACCAATCTTTAGAAAAATGTCATGTGTCAACCACCTAGCAAAACAACTGGATGTTTTGGATGTACTACATGTTATTTTCAGGTGTCACCCATATAAGTACTCATAATCCAGGCAAATTCCTTATCAGTGCCTAATATTTTTCCTTGCACTTACATTTACAGATCTCAGACACAATAATTTATATCCACTTGGAAAGTGCTAATTTCTAACTTCTGATGTTCCAAAAATTCAGTCCTAATCCTAGCAGACAGTTTTAAAGCATTTTCCAAAATTCTTAAACAGGCTTTCTAACTTATAATTTCTTTGAGTGGAATTTTTTGTGTTGTATTTCCCAGAAAATGTTAACAAATAGCAGCAGCAGGAGGCAGCAGCATCACGTTAATGTTTAGATTTAGTTTTTTCTAATGTGTTGTATGTCTAAAAGGGATCTGACTAGCAAGGGAGGGCAAATTTCTAGTTCCATATGTGCTCTAGATGTCGCTATTGAATTACTTTTTCGTTTATGCAGTTCGTTAGTTGCTGCTGGATGCTATCAATCCATTTATTCCTGTCCTTACAAGTTGTTATCAGTGGGGTAAAATTCACCAGCACACCCAGCTCTGGCAACTTAAATGGGACTCTTCTGAGCATTCAGCTTGGAGATATTCCTTCCATGCTGCTGGTGCTTCAGAATACTGAAACTGCAGGACTTTCCAAACACTCTTCACTTTACCTGCCCCTCAGCACAGACCTCATGGGGTCTCCCAGACCACGAGCTTGGCTCTTCAAATAACTCACTTTCCCTCTCTAGACCTTCTACACAGCAGAGATAAACTTCATTCTTCTATAACCACATTTAGCTTGCCTACCTTCGAAATATTATTTCTGTACTTCTTACCAGCACAAACATGAAACATGAGCTCAATTTTTTTTACATATCCTTTTATTCTGTTTGCCACTCATCAGTGTCACTGCTCTTTTCTCTGTCCATCTAAAATAATCAAGATCCAACTGCTCTACTGTTTTTTTCTGTTTCATCATGAAATGGAGCTGTGAGTGCTACATTGGCTCTGTGCAGAGCAATCAAACAGGTTTTTCTACAATAGGGTTTAGAAGTCTACATAGGTTACCCACACTTCTATAGCAGTGGCATATATAGCACATTACAGCTCACCATCAGAATAAACCCAGTCATTAATAAGTCGGTGCATTCTTTCATTTTATACTGTGCTCTCATTCTACAGCATTACTTCTATACGCATAAGTGATTCCAAAAGCAATATTGCCTGAAAGAATAATAATTTTACCTTACTGGTGAAGGTGTTGGTGCTCTGACATGTCTTACAGGTGATGGTGATTGTCTAACAGGCGATGGTGATTGCTGTCGTGCCATTTGTGCTTTTGCAGCAGTTGTTGGGGTTGGTGATTTTGATGTAGGTCTAGGAGGCATTCGTGGAGGTGCCTTGTGTGGGAGCTGTTGGGTGGCTGCACCTTCTATAACCATTTCAACACTTGTAAGTGATCTGGCATCAAAGTGGGCTTCAGTCTTCTAAAATGAAAAACAAGAAAAAGAAAACTAGCGTGAAGTACTGTAGAAGTAATCCTCCACATTTTAGCCATACCTGCTTTGTTTTTGAAAATTATACCTTTTCAATTCTGGCTTGTCTTGTTTGTGAAATCTGAGCAGTCGAAACAATTGTCTTTGTCTTTTTAGCAGGAACGGCTTCTTCCTCGCCTTTTGAAAGAAAAGAATTGTGGTCAGAAGAATTGCATATGGCAACAATCAATAAACAGAGAAATAAATGGTCAACTCCAATTATATAAAAATTTATATTTACAACAGAAAAATAATTAAACAATCACCTGTTTTGCCTTCAATATCTACAGACAGATAATTGTGAAAACAGTTGAAACGATAATATTGCATTACCAAGTCATTAGAAAAAAACTCAAACAAAGCTAAACAAAATACATTCATTGTAGATTCTTCATATCAGTTCTGGATCTGGATTACAGAGTCTCTAAGCCTGTCTGAGGTGAAATCCAAGCAAGATTGTTCTGGGTGGCATGATTCCCTGCCACAATTCTCTAAGAACTGTCTTCATCCTTACCAGTCTCCTTCACAAGACCATGTACAGCTATGCAGTCTAATATACCTATTCTATCAAAGACAACTTAGTAACAAAACTTTGAGAGACTTACAGACCAAAACAAGAACAACTCAAGGTATCCCACACTTTTTCCATCAACTATATCCTCTGCTTAAAGAAGACCCATTCTGGAGAAAAGGTCCTTTTAAATATCAGACAAAAATCTTTGGCAAATTTCATCAAAGACACTGCTTTTTTTTTACAGCAAGTTAATAACTCTTGAGAAAGAAGTTATAAATTAACTTGTTGATATAACTGCAATGAAGTGGTGCATACTGCACCACTACCATTAATGCTCTGATTTTCATGGCCTGTAACTTCAGCTCTGTTACCTTGAATTAGCAATTCAGCTGTTGAAGTAGCACGTCCCACACTATTTGTGGCATTTACAGAATAGGTGCCGGAGTCTTCAGGATATGCTTCTGCAATTATTAAGCTGTAAAGGTCTCCTTCTTGTAAAATTTTAAAATCGGGGGAACTTTTAATTTCTACTCCATCCCGATAGAACTTCACCACAGGTGTAGGGATTCCAGTCACTCTCACGTCAAGTCGAACTTGACTTCCCTGTCTTGCAGTCATGCTCTGTAGTCGTTGTGAGAAGTTTGGTGGCGCTGTTGCAGCTGCATTTTTATTGAAGAAGTAAAATAGAAAAACAATAGTGTCTGTTAAAAAGAATGGTGAGTACTAGATACTTTCATTACTAGAAGTGCACGAGGTCTATTTCTTCTTTGCATGCTACTGACAGATGATAATACCTTCTGAAACATGCAAAATATTTTTGATTATATCTATTATTGCAAATGTTTCTAGAATTACAGATAAAGTGCTTGTAACCATAGGCATTAAGCACAGTCTCTTGGTATGGCCCATTATGTGACTTATTATGTTAAATATCATTGATATATAAATGTAATTGATCATTAGATATCATTAATGGCTCCATCCTGCAGAACTTCATCCTTTCTTTTATGGGCAATATCAATGTAGGCAGTATGACAGACCATAAGGAGCTACATGTATAAGGGCTGAGCCAGAAGGTTGTAATCATGAATAAGAGTTTGTGAGATCAAGATTAGACTTTACACAATCAAAATGTAAAGGACACTGTTAGACACTACTGGTGAGAGCACATGCTGAATTCTAGACTGCTTTAGAAAAAGGAGTGCGGTTCGCTATTTTTTGCTGATCACCTACTTGAAATTGGAACTATTTCATTATGTGAAAATGCTGCTAGCATTTCAGACTGCTAGCAGGCACCTAGAGGACCTTTCCTGAGCTGCTGTGTACCTGTGACGAGCAGCTCAGCAGTACTAGTCGCTTGCCCAGATCCATTGGTGGCTTGCACAGTGTATCTCCCGCTGTTGGCTTCTGTCACGGTGGGGATCACCAGTCTAGCGCGGCCATCACTAAACGAGATCTGCACACCGGGCAGAGTTGCAGCAGAGAGAACCTGGCCATCCCGATACCAGTTCACCTCAGGAACTGGGAAACCTACAGAAACAGGAAGACAAATGGAGATCAAGACATTATGAAGTGCCATACATAAAAAATTACCATGTGTACACAGCTCTGGGGGAGCACAATGCCATAGGCACAGATATATGTCCCGTGGCACAGTGGCAAAGGAATTTGGTTTTAGAAAGGTCTCTGTAATGCACAGAGCAATAGAGCAGCTGCACTGGCTCCTGTGTTTAGTACACCACTTGAATGATGAGAAAACTGCAGTGTTTAGCAATCTGACTAAGAAATAGGAGTTCATCAAAATCGTGAGAAGGATGAATTAATTCATGTGAGGTATTTTTAAAATGTATTTGCTAGTATCTAAGTAGGATTGCTTATTGCTAGCATATTTATCCAGTCCAACAGTCTGGAGATAATGTAAAGATCAGTACTTCCAACCAAATGAAACATGTTCTAACAGTACTATGGCTTTAGAAAATGAAGTGACAGAGAAAGTGACTGCTGTAGACGTTAAAATCAAATGCTAGCAAAGTTTTGGGGGTTTTAATTTCTTTTTCTGGAATTTTTTGAGTTTGATCAACAGCAGTCATATGGAATCAACTGTTGTTCAAATATATTATTCTTTTTTGTCAGGGTCAAGAGCAAAAGTCTTTGAGTCAGAAAAATTTCAATTTTAACAACAGCTGATGTTTGGTTTTAAATGGTGGTTTTAGATTTCCTGTGGAAATTCTCTTCTCAGCGTTCTACTTAGCCAAATTTATTGAGCAACTTAAACCCATTCAATGAACAAGTAAAATTCTTATATGAACCACATAAGGAGAACAGGTAATTTAAAGAGATGGTTCCTTTGTAGTTCTAGAACATAATTTCTTCAAAATTAAAATTCTCCTAAGTTCACTTAGTCTATACTTCCACTCAATCCAAATCACCAGTTGCACTGCATGGAGGCTAAGGAATGAGATCTGGCTCTGCATTTACAGATGAATTAATTTTCCCAGTTCTAATGTCTGTGGTTTGAAAAACCCCAACACAGAATTCTGCTTCCTTTCTAGAGTATTCTTTCTATAAATCGAATAAATTCTTAAGGAATTTGAAGTGCCAGGAAAATGACTGTGTGAGACTGAAGTGAAAGAGAAGCTGATATGTAGATTGAAGCTTTCTCTGGTTGACTGCAGTCCCATCAGGCTTGGCTAGGAAAGTTTAAAATCTTACAGTAAAGCACTGATATTTAGAGAAATGTAAAACAGAAATGCACACACAGAAAGAAAATGTTTTAGGGAGGATTAGAAATCAAAAGATTAAAAGTATATTTAAGCATTGTTAATTTCACAGATGGAAGTTATCAAACAGTCCTGATGTGATGGTAGAATTCGATTTTGTGCTATTGGTGTAGGGCAACTTGGGCACTATCTTCATAAACTTAGAGTATACAGCAGACCCCAGTGATGTCATTCAGAGCTATGTGTCTTCAATATTTGTGAAAATTAGTTTTAAAATGTTATAAGCTAGGCAACCCCTCAAAACATGTTCTCAGTAGTGGTTTTCTTGTAAAATTGTCAAAAGTTCTATTTTCTTGTGGTGGTACTATATGATGATTGGCAAAAATGGGAGTTTCTATGACAGGTTGAAAAAGGCCTGCACTTTTAAAACTGAGTCTATTTTGACGTCTCAAACTGCTGTGTACAAGGGATCCAAAGCTAGAAGCCATTTTAGAAATCTGAGCTCAAGTTTATATTAAAAACTCAACTCCACAAATTTACTAGCACTCTGCTAGTCCCAAGTCACAGAGCTAGGTAAGATCTAACTCAGATCATAGATATATGTGCTTGGTCTATATGGAGTAGGGTTTTACTTCTACATGTCCCAAATACACTATTTGACTCTTACTGATTAGGACAATCGTTTTTTGAACTTCAATACCAAAAAGAAAAAAATCAACCTGAAGTGCCTCAAATTCACCACTTAAGTAATTGAATTCAGTGACATTCTCCTGACAATGATGTGAGAGGAACTCTCACCTTGTGTATGATCTGTGTGCTGCTTTCAAAAGTAAGCACTATGTAAAGGCTGTCTTGCATTGGCTAATACCTGAAAATACCAGTTCAAGAAAGGTCAGCAGTGCACAGGTTAATCCTTTTTGAAAAAATTCAAACTTGATCAGTGCTGTGGAGACATGAGCTTGGCATAATTCTAATGCCAGCAGCACTCCTGACTTTCTTGTCTCATGACTCCTCAGTCACTGATGACCCAGTAGGACTCCTGCTGTGACAGTGTCCTGGCTGCTCTGGCATTTGCTGCTTTTAATAACAAGGTTTGTGTGTTCCGTGCTTTCTGTTACATGCTGGCTATATTCATCTGTTATCATCCCTTTGTAATGTGACACTTAATTCACATTCTAATACGGCAGCACAATTCATTTGTTCTAGTACACACACAGCAAAATTGCATCTCAGGTGGTTGCTAAGCTCTTCTTGATACTCTTAGATTAACTGAGCTCTTCACATTTGAACTGTAGCTCTGTAATAATACTTGACTTGTATATAATAGACCAGTGTTATTAGAGATAGAGAAAAATTCTGATTTTTAAACGCACAATAAAGGGTAGACATTACAGCAAGATAAAGCTGTGTAGTCCTTTATTTATGCAAGTGGTTGTAGTAAAAACCTTTCCTGTTTTTTGTGCTGTAGAAAACTAAATGTCAAGCCACTGTCAGATCTTTCAAACCAGAAGGAAGTTTTTAGGGCAGGAAGGATACACCAGAAGCTCACAATGTGAAAAAAACCTAACAAGAAGTTGACTCACAAGATATTTGAGACTGACATACAAATATGGCATATGCTATCAGAAATACTGCTGTATCTTCACTTAGTAAGAAATCAAGTTCCCCTCCCAAGTACTCCATAATATCACACAAAAGAAATTAGGCAAAATCACACATCTAATAATAGTACTAGCATCCTAACTTTTTCTGATGATATTTTTAGGTATTCATAATAAGTATTGTAAAAGAAAATTTACAGTATAGAAGCAAGAAGAGAAAATCAGGGCAATTAACTGAAGAGTAAGGGCCAAATAATAGAACATGGCATGAAAAAATGTCACAGAGGGAGACTGTAGGACATGTTCAGACACATTGTGTGAGCCAATGTTATGCAAAGGGACCAAGGGATGAAATACATGGACCATAGATGTCAGAGATCCTTATAGTTGCACAGATCATGTGTTTGCACCTGTCACAGAGCATCTGAGTAGTGCTTTATGGTATGTGGATCATCACATTGCTAATGCCTGTAAGACAATATAATTCCACCAGCAGGAGCACATGTCATTTCTCCTTAGTCACTGCCGAGGTCACAGACACTCTTAGAACAGGGTGTTGGGTCTCTGGTAACGTTATCTCAGGGGTTTGCAGGGTGTTTTGCACAAGATAGGGTGTTTGAATAGTATGTAGACTCGAGAAATCAAGTGTCCTTTAAATTGCATGGTGTCTTTAAATTGCACAGGCAACTTAAATTATATTAATCCAGCCTTGTGCTACCATCGTGATGACAATACACATCTATTTTTTAGCATACTCAGGTTTTCTGCCCTCTTCAGTGGCCATCTGGGCCTAGATTTTGTGCTTTTAGTCCCTTCCTGGAACTCTGGAATTAAGTAAACTTAAGGGCACAGGAAGAAGAAATACAGCTTAGCTGTATCTCTTTTGTTAGCTGACCTAACAAAAGGTCTTGGAAGAGCTAGCATATACCCTGCTTTTTGCACCCCGACTTCTAATTCTGCCCAGTCATCATCCAAATGGGATTATTCTTTCTGCAGCCACATGAAGTTCCCTTATTAGCACAATATGTATTTTATGCATATACATTAAAGATGCTGTTAAGCATATATATATATCCATATATATAAAATTTAGTACTATATATATTACTTTTATTTTTTACTTTAATTATTATATATATCCATACGTCAGCACTCATCTTTACCCATTCATACCAGATTGTGATCTGTGAAAAGCGCCATCGTTTTTCTTAGCATGAACATTTGAAAAGAAATGAGTGACAAGCAGTAGGAAACCTTGGAAGAATGAATCAAACCCTTACCACTGATATGAGCCTCAAAGGTTGCGGCACTACCCTCCAGTGCCACAACACTTTGTAACGGCTGTGTAAACGTTGGTGCTTTCGTCGTCATCTTTACAGGCACTCTGCAAGCAAAAAAAAAACCAAACCCATATTTAGATATCAATGGTGAAAATGTTATTATATCCACACACTTCTTGCTAGATTTTAAGAATTTATGTAACTGTTCTCTGAACAATTTACTCAGTTTTAAATCAGAACGATCTGGTGAAATCCAAAGATTGTGGGTTTTGACAAATTTGTATAGCAAATTACTCTTGTAGCATGCTTGGCTGAATTGGATGGGAAACTATTATATTTAGTGGAGCTGTTCTTTGGCATTGCAAGTATGCAGCAGGAGACAAAATTCTGCTTGACTCACTGCATGACCTTCCACAGGTCATTCAGGCTGCCTCTCTTTGTCTATTAACTTTTTTATCTGACAGGAAAAATTTCCCTGTATAATTTAAAAAATATTTTGCTGGTGCAAAATATTTGCATTCTGCAATGACAAGACAATTAGGTCACTAAGAAGCAATTGAAAGAAATCTGGAAGTCTATAATGTATTTAGCTTAATAATGCCAATAATGCATTATTAATAAATTATCAATAATAATATTAATAAATATTGCATTATTTCTGGCAATAATGCCAGAAATACCAAGAGACTATTTTAAAAGCAGTGAATAATTTCACTTTACAGAAGTATATTGGCATTAAAGATGCAGATAAAATTCTCCTCTTTCTTAGAGAGTATCTCAGTGGAATTTTGAATACGGGAAGACAGCCACCTTCGAAATGTGAGCTACGATATAAAGTAGCCACTGACACTGATGGCTTGAACAACTGCAAAGCCATGTGAAATCTGAAAGAAAGTTTGCTTTCTCTTGCTGTGCCACAAGATCCTACTTTGAAATAACACACTGCCACTAGAAAAGTTTGTGTGTTGGTATTTTATATTTGCATGACCTATTTATTAGCTGATGTTGAATTGTGCAGTTTTTTAAAAGGTAGCTATTATCTTCTTAATATTATCATACATCCATTAAAGTTACATTTTTTCTCATTAAAAAATTCCACTGAGAGCATATCTGGTATCAACAAACAGGGGTTAATCCCACGATATTTCAAGGCAATCTTACTCACATATTTACTTCCATTTACTTTTGCTTTTGTGCCTGATTTCATGACAGTCCCAAGCTTAAATTAAAGATGAGAGAGTGAAGTTTCTTTCACTGTGAGTCATATTTATTCTACCTCTCACAAGGGTGAAAATTCTCCATTACATGGGTTCTTTCATAGAAATCAGGGCCTGATACATACATGCAATAAGTGCATAAGGGCAGAACTGGATATTGGGATTTTCAGGTTCAGTTATGACTATGTTTTGAAGCTCAGCTAAAATAAATGGAAATAATTTTACAATACAATTAAACATTATGAAAGCTTATATATATATGTAGTTTCCAGAAGAGATCAGAAATAATTGAATTAAGAAGAATTTCCTTTGAGATCCCACCAAGTTTCTATATTTCATTGTCCAAGAAAATTCTGGTGATGAAGATCTGATCTTATAAGGCTTCTTGTATAATTAGAATTGAAAGTATGCATCTAAAATGTCATGTTCCAGAAATAACCTTTCCAGCCAAGAATGACAGCAGACAAGTGTTCCAGAGCTGCCGTGTAACTGATACCTTAGCAGTTGTTTTCCTTAAAAAGTCATCAGCACTTAGCTGATACCATGTGCATTTTATCAGAGCTATTCCTGGAGCTTCTCACTTTATCTCTCAGCAGCATAACCTTGAACACTCCCAACAGAAGGGAGTTTTCAAGTTAAGCACATGTTTCCATGCACTTTTAAAATCTTAATTTATGTGGTCTTTAGCAATAAAATACACTGGAAAAAACCTTTTTGCTGAGAGTTATCAAAGCTTACTCCAGAAAATAAGGCTGTAACCTTGACAGAGAATTTAAGCGTTTCATGTCTATACCCTGAAATATACAACCCCCTGTGAGAAAGTTTATCAATAATAGATTGTATCAGAATTATTAATAACTGATAAAACACTTATTACACCAGCAGAAACATGCTACTTACCTGATCACTCAAAGTGCCTGCAAGAGTGGGCTAAGCCCAACGAAATCTTCTTGAACGACGTCCTTATCCAGAGTAAGGTTTTTTTAGACAATCCCAGCATGAGAATTGAAGAGCCTCTAATCATAAAAACAAAACTACACAGTCTTGAC
The DNA here is from genome assembly GCA_013397155.1 of Irena cyanogastra. Lineage (NCBI taxonomy): Eukaryota > Metazoa > Chordata > Aves > Passeriformes > Irenidae > Irena > Irena cyanogastra. The sequence goes on from VWZV01000256.1 coordinate 95,754, forward strand.
AGTGTAGTTTTGTTTTTTGCAATCCCTACACCCGAGGCGAGGCGGGGAATGCACGACTGCTCAGAAGTGCTAACATAGTTGTTTCGCTTTATATACCCCAGCTCTGCTGACAGGTCTGCCTCATCATGTCACTGCCAGTTCTGATTGGTTTCCTGAAAGAAAGTTTCTTCTGAGAGGGGATTCACTCTCTGTAACCATACACCACCTGTTGGTCTTGATTGACAATGCTAATTTTGGAGGCACAAAAGGGATTCACTGCGGAAACCTCAGCCTTTCCAAAGCTTTTGATTTATAATTCAATTTAGTTTACCAAGTGCAGTTTACATTGTAAATTTCTTAATTCATAATCACAAGAGAAAGAAAGCAATAAAAAGCATTTTAGCAGGGCATATGGACAACTGAGATTCAGTCTTACTTTCTTTCATTATAAAACATCCAAGAAGCCACACCAAATGCATATGTCAATCACTAGACTAAATAAGTAAGCTGAGCTCAGACAAGTGGCTGCACACTATTAGAATACACCATTTAAACTATTTTTTTCCCCCGTAACTTTGAATTCTAAAACTATGTTTGGTAATATGTAGATTTGGTTCTCTAGGCTTGTTTTTGTTTCCTTCACAGTTTTTCTGTTGGATGTTCCAAGCAGTTAAGCATAACAAACAGCAGCATACAATGTGCAGAAACACAAATTTTGTGAAAGTAAATTGACACAGACAAATACTGTCATTTTCAAGAAAGAAGATTTTAAGTCTAACAGCTTCTTTCTAGACCTTTGTAGGCCTTGTGCAGACCTCAGACCATGGAACAGCACATTGGTTTGTGGACTTTCAGTAGCCCAGCTTAGTCACTACACAGCTAATTGTGCCTTTAGAGCGGTTGCTTCTGAAACAGACATCAGAGTTAGAAGACCACTCTTGTTTGTGGCTGGAATGGGAGGTTTTACCACACCACCTCATTTGCCTGTTTCTATTCCTGCCTATCTAGCAAACTCTTTAAGCACATAACTGGCACGTAAGCCTACTTAAAATCGCTTGCTTAAAATCAAGCGTGTGCTTAGCTGGTTTGGTAAAATGAGGGTTTCAGTCTGCGGTTACCAAGCTCCACATCGAAAAGGACCTCCCTGAGAGCACCCAGATAAGTAATCACAGATTGGAGTTTTGTACTATCAGCTGCACTGGTGTTTGAAACAACCTGAAGAAAACCTCCAGCATGAGAGGCAGAAAATGCCAAGGAGAGAGAGAGTGTTTCACAGCAGTGATTCCTGCAAGGGAGTCCTAATGTTATAGCTTGCAGATCTGAAAGAAATAAGAAATGACATATTGCTGCGATCTCATAAAATAACTTCAAAAATTTGATCTGCCCTTTAATTTATCCATCCCATAAGGTGGCAACTTCATGGCTACTCTTGGCAGGCAGCAGTATCAACAGCAGCAGAAACTGGAGGAGCAGTCTCACACTGGCACTGCCTGAACTCTCACAGTGGCTGAAAGAGTACTACAGCTCGTTTTTAATTTCTTGTTGCAAATAGATTTCAGAGAGCCTAATCACCCTGTACAAGACTTAGTATGACAGCAAATAAAACTCTATGCAATGAGGGGGAGTACAGGCCAGCTTGTATTAAAAGATATAAAATATCCAAAAAAACTTGTGTAAAGGGTATAAAATTTCTATTTCTAAACAGAGGCCTGCTAAATTAGCAGACAGTTGTTTTTCTCTGTAGTTAAACACTTAAATAGTGAAAGATCAAACTTGAAGAAAAACACAGGCTAGTATTTTCAAACTTAAAAAATGCAGCCAGCTTAATGATGATGTCTAAATCAAATAAAAAATCAAAAAGTTTATGAAAATATGATCATTTTTAAATGATAGAAATATAAAACCTGTCACTTTTGAAGTTTTGAGATGGTCAGAACTTCATATGTTTTTATTTCCATCAAGTCAACAATGACTGATAACGATAATAATTACAAGGGAAAAAATCTCCTGCATTCAAATACAAATACATTGTATTTTAAGAAATAAATTTCTTCCTTGTTTTTAAACTTTTACACTTACTTTTAATCATCTGTTTCCATTCCAAAAAAAGTTCACACCTTCTCAATTTTTTGCTTTAAATACAGAAATGAAATTTCAGAACAGTGGAATATTTATCTCATGTCCTCAAGGAAATATTAATTACTTATCCTGCATGCCTCCTGTCACATTGATATCACATGATTTCTACATGTTTAGTGTCACATAGCGTACCCACAAGAAAAATCAGAAGAACGACTACAGTCTTATTGTGTAGCTAAGACACTGCTGGTAAAAATGACATTATTTCTTTGCTCCAGCATCAAATGAAAATCAGATCCAGATAATGAAAATGACTTTTATGTCAGGAAGACATTTAAATTGGGGATAGTTATGAAAATTTCAACGTCTGCTTCAGTCTGCTCCTGCATGACGTATACAGTGTATATTGCCAATATTTAGTACATGCAGTACATTGTAGGCCACAGCACATTTAAGGAGTAGCAGGTGATATTTAACACAGTGAAACATTGTGGTGTGGACACCTGCATTCTCTTTGTGAGATTCACTTTGACTAATTGTAATAATCCTAGTGACTTGAGCAGTGGAGCTGCTTTAATAGGCCCACACAAAGATGCCTTGAAAGGTGAAGACTCTAGTCAGAGCTTAAAGACAAAATTCATTCTTTCTTGGACATTTAAAATTTCAAAGTGCCACCTCAGCAAGTTTTTACTGTGCTTTTTTTGAGAGGAATTTCCTAATATTTTTTTTTAATTCACAATCTTTACTTTTGTTCATTATTTGTCAAGCACTCCTAGTGTTGTACTACTAGTGTACTCTGCAGTAGCTGCACAGCCAATGTAACATAAATCCTGCTGTCTTTCCTGGTCCCCCATATCTACAATGCCAATTTGCAAACTGTGTTTAAAAAAAAAAGTACCTTTCCCATTCTCTTCTCTCCTTTAATTTTTGCTACCTCCCTTACTTTTCACTTCCATTCATTCCTATACTATAACTATTATATCTCCTTTCATTTACTATACTATTTTAATTTTACTCCCTCCTCTGATCAAGTATGTGAACCAAGACAGTCATGAAATAAAACTTCACATAAAACTTCTCACTGAAAAAAATGCTGTTCTGTGTTCCTTATAGAACCAGCAAAACAGAACCCAAAATTTATCTATTATATTCTTGTTGAATTTCCAGTTTTCCAAATATACTTTAGAGAAAAAATGACTTTTCTTTCTCCCACCTACTTTCTTTAAACTTAGAAATAGCTAAAAAATTCTAGACTGTTAAACCACTAAATCCTGACATAAAATCAGTTTCCACCACCCTTATCAACTTCTCTTTCCCTGCTAATACTAAAACCAGCACTTTCTAACAAAAACTTTAGAACCTTAAATACAGGCTATTAATTGAATTGTATGCAAGAATATCCACGTTTGTCTGCTGCAACTGGCTTTTGAAAGGCTGCTGCCTTTTCAGATGCTTATGATTCTTATCTGAGCCACTGCAATTGAATATGCAAGATACATCAACCCTTTTCAATGCAAACTAAAAGCTGCTTGCAAAAAATTGTTACTGAAGAAGGCACTGTCAGTTGCTTCCAAAGTAGAAATCAAAACTGTGGCACTAAGTGAGTTTTGAAATTAATTTATCTGTTTCATATGGGAACAACGTACTGGAAATTGCACATTATCAGGGTTCCTGTTCACTAACTTCATGTTGACAGGAGCCACTTATATCATCTCCTTTGAAATACCTAAGGAAATTTACAGAAGTCACTTTTGACAAGTTTTCCTTGTATATTATTTCTTTATGCATCATCCTCATACATTTACGTACATGGAACAAGGAAGAAAGAAAAACATTTACCTTCTCAGCACTTCACTTTAGAAAGCAGGCTCTGCTAACAAAACCTGCCCCCAGAGTAAAGAACATACTGATTAAGTGTTCCATTTCCTTCCACAAAACAGTAGTTAACATCATTGTACCGGGGACAAGTTTTATCCAACATTGAGACTGTCCTTAGCATACATAAATTTCATCAATTTTGCAAACCTTTTAACAAATCTGTGGACATCTATGATTTGTAAAATGAAAAGAAACAAACACACTTACCATTTTCTGTAATGGATCCATTCTCTGGGACACTTGAAGCAATAGCTGTGTTACTCATTGGCAAAAGAAGGTTGATAGATTTTTATTTATTTATAAATATCACTTTCTACTATTTTGTAAGAAAACCATAAATAAGAACAGATACACAGATTTCTGGTTTGCCGCATGTATTATTTAAAGAAATATTGAAACTTTTTTCCCTGAGTTATGTTTTGTGATTCAAGAGGAAAGACCCTCAAATGTTAAATTTTTTCTCATCTAACAATCAAGGAGAAGCAAAAAGAACCCAATACTCTGAATTTGATGATCATCCAAGATCAGCAAGTACTGAATTCTACACTTTCATTCTTTCAGAATGAGCTTCTAAATAGGAAATCATACATGCCATACTAAAAGGTTCCAGATGAGAAAAAACCATTAATTTTAGGGGGTTTATAATCTGGGGAGAAGAAGGGGATGGGTATCTGATATGTACTTTTTCAGTCCTCTGAATGTATGTACAGTTATAAAAACAGTATTTGCTGTTACATCTCTAAATCTAAATGACGTATGCAAACAAGGAGCTTAGTTGGGAAAGGTAATTGCATAGGATCCATAAGATGTTTGACACTTGTCTTGATTCCATTTTGGAAAAATCCATGAGAGATACAGGGTAAATATGCAGAGCAAGCCCCTCAGCCTGCAGCTACTATATTTATGTGCATGTATACATAGCCTTGTGACTCTTCTGCAGGCAGGATGCCACTGACTTTTCCATAATGTCAAGCAAGTGATTTATGTGATCAGGTGAAGACATGTACATGATATTTTTTTCCACCTCATTTCCTCTCTCTGCCTGTACTTTAACTTGGAGATTAATTTAAGCTTCTGCTATCCAACCTGCATCTTCATGGAGAAAAATGTCTAATGTTTTACTACTATGATTTAAGCAATTCTTAAATATGTTATTTCAGTGCCAATTTTGCACAGATGACACCCACTTGGATGAAGCACAAAAATGCTGCACTGCTTAAATCCCTATCTGCTCCCTGTGAGAAGAGTGAGTGCATGGCAGTGGTATGCAGAACCAGAGGAGGTCTAATCAATGTGCATATGCAGAATGACAGAATGTTGGATGACAGGGAATTGCACAGTACATGTGGAATCTGGGGGTATCTGTGGTGTTGGCCAAGCCATTGAGAGTGCACTGAAGCACAAGTCTGAGAAGTGTGAATAATTTCACAACATTTCAAAGGTAGGACTTTGAAAATCAGAATCAGACAGAGCAGGCTCAAGAACTATTATTTGCAAGGGCGACTGTTTTGTTTGCTCGTGGCAGCCAAACAGCCATCCAGCCATCCAAAATGGAGCTTTTCCTGAACCACATTTTTCAGTGCTGCAGATGGATGACACTACAAAAGTCCTTGTCTTTCTCTACAAGAAGCTTTGCAATAAATTGGAAAACACACCTAAACTCTGAATGCAAGGGATGCAGACAAATGCTTTGCCATGCTAATGACTGGCCTACAATCTAAAAGATTCAATTCCAGTTCAGGGGTTTTTCTAACACCCTGAATACACACTGTGGCTCTTAAAGAATTCTATTATTGAAGAGTCCTTGGCTAAACTAAAAATGTGCTTTGAAGCTAGCACTAGTATCACTTCATAGTCCACTCCTTTGAACTGCAATGGCAGGCACCAACTGGAAATGGACTGTATTGTCACACTAATCTAGTCCTGGAAACAGAAGCATTGCAGTGGAAGACTTCTCCATTATGCTGACTTAGAGAGAGACTTTCTCTTCCCTGAAGACGTTCCTGCTACTAAGCAAGCACTAGACAAGGTTTGCTAATAAAAGTAACCACTCCTTTTGGTGGCTGGCCTCCGAAAAATGTCTCAAAGCTATTAGAAATATGACAATTAAGAGTCTAATACAGATAAATTCTGTAGTTATACAGAACTACAGATAAATTCTGTAGTTATAAGATAATTTTGTTTTAAATCCTAATTCTCTATATTAGCTAGTGGGAAGACCTACTGATGGAATGAATACCACTGATGGAATTTGTACAGTACTAATATGGGTACTAGTGAATCACCAAGGAGATTTGCACTTTTGAAGGAAAATGTTTCTTTTCTCCATCAGCACCTTCTGTTAATTTATCCAACAATCCAGAGCAAATCCAAAAGAAATTATAAAACACTGTCTAATAAATGCTGTGCACAGGTGAATTTAATAATGATTTATTTGTAAAGAAACAAAATACAAATTTGGATCTAGATATATATGGATAGCACCCGAAATTCATCTGCTCCTCACTCATGGCCAATATCTACTAATGGACACAGCAAACAACACAAACATGCTCAGGAATCAGGCATCTTGCAGTTCCATCCATCTTCTGTTCCACTGCATCAGGCAGAAGAATGGGATCACGTCTCAAATTGAAGTTAATCTCCTATGGCCTCTCAAGGTCAAGATGCACTCCTTGAAACCAGTGTTTCTCTTTAAACCTGTTTGAAAAAGGTCAGTTAATATTGTCCATATTTTTCATGGTGATATAGAAAGTTCTTTGTGGTCTTGTGAAAAGAAAAGATTAGAGATCAAATAAACAGTGATTACAGAGAGAACATAAAATATTCTAAATCTCATCTTACTGACCAGAAGACACTAGATATAAACAACAGAAAATAAGAGAAAAAATTAGGATAAATCTAACCTTTCTGTATAGTCTACATGTTTTAATCATACTGAATTCTCTATGAGACTTATGTAAAATTATGATGATCTTGCATGCAATTTTTTACTTACTTTTACCTACTTTTTACCTGCCATATCTCAGCAATATGGAAAGATCCCTGAACAAAATATGTGGGATCAGTGCTTCATCAGCTGGCCATGAGGCAAAGCGTGCAGGCAGCTCACACGGAAAAAGACAAAGCTTTTGAATTAACACATGCAAAAACTTTCCTTTATGTTTACATGTTGTGCTACATCTAGATAGATAAACCCCAGAAACTTAAAGCCAAAAATGCTCCTTCTTTTTTATCAGAGCCTAAATTCATGAGGGCAGATTTCATCCTGTGCTGAAAGTCATAGGGATTAGTGATTCATGTATCTCATTTATTTAGTCTGAAATTGCACAGTGGGAATTATTGTAATCTTTAATCAATTACTGAACAACGACAGTTCCTGTCTTATAAGGATTTCTACTTATTCTTCAGAATAAGACTTGCCTGGTAAAAAACCTCACTTATATATTCTGTTAATGAAATGTCACATAGCTCCATCAATTTGAACTTCTGGAATACTTTGTGTTTTAACCTCTTCGATCTTACATTAATATCTAGATTAAGATAACTAGATTTCAAAAAAAAAATTCACGAAACATAAATACCTTGCACAGGCTCAATTTTCTAATGCATTACAAGTTCTTTGATCTAAAAATCACATATCTTTTGCTGAAGAATTAAGTGAAAAAGGAAGTCACATACTGTGCACTTAAGGTACATTGTCCTAGAAGAGTGTTTGATGTGTGCTTTGTGAATTAAGGTCCTTACACTTGTTACAGCAGTACAACTTGTAGCATGGACTAAGATGCAAGTTACCTTATTGGTACACCTGGTTACCTTACTGGAGTACATTCAGCCACTGGCCTTTCTTCTCTCTCACATGGTGTGTCCTGGGCTTGTACCAGTTCCGTTGTGGTGACATTCACGTCCTCTGAAAAGTATCCATCTTCACATTCTGGTTTAGCCTGAGTTACACTGGAAGTTTTGGGGGGTTTATTTTTCTCTGAAACAAAAGATGTGCATTAGTTGCTCATGTAATAAGGCAAGAGGGTGCCTAAAAGCATGCAGCTGGCAGGACAAATCACCTAGCACTGTCACGAAAGCTGAACAGTGAGCCTTTCCAATTTCATTGCTGGCAACACAGATATATTTCCCAGAATCAGCAAGCACTACATTTCTTTTTAAAAGGTAATAGGTATCTCCTAATTTCTCAATCTGTAAAACAAGAGAAGGCACATAGGGGATAATTAGTATCATAAAGCAATATAAATTACCTTTCTCCCAAGAAAAAATTCAAGAACAATAGAACATACACTGATATCTCCAGATACCACTTGGATGTCATCCTTTGTCCAGCAGACATGTGGTTTGGGATTTCCATGTATAGTGCAATGCAAGATTAAATCTTCTCCTTCTTGCAGAGTTCTATGTCCAAACTTTTGTATGAAGTTTGGCTGTTTTCCTTGTACTGAAAAAAAAAAATCAAATCAATACTCACTGTATTTTAAAAGACATAACTAAAGCAATTGAAGAAAATAATTTGTTCTGGTAAAGTTCATCATATCCAAAGACAAAGAGAGCCTTTACTGATGCCTGGAACTCAGGATAACTTGTTTGCAAGACAGTTAGTTATCATACATAGTTTATCTATCTAATATAACATTTGTTAAATAACATGGATATTAAGCACCCAAGAATTTCATGCATCAGCATAGTGGTATTAGTTCCACGGAAATGCTAAAGAGTCATGTTGTTTGGTAAGATATTAGGCAAGCCTGTGTGAATTATTTTTCAGTGAAGGCAGAAGATTAATTATTCCACACAAATTTGAAGTGACAAAGTCACAAGAGGAAATTTTATCATTTAGTGCATCGTTGTACATCACACTGTCTTCACTTTTTCCTCCCTATTATTTCAGTTTAAAAAAAAAAGGTAACGAAAAGATTAAAAAAATTGATATTTGCAACTAATATGAAGGGCAGAACAATGCCTCTCTACAACTTTGACCACATCATTATTTTGGCCATCATTAATACTGAAACCATGTACTACCACATCATCCAGTACAGATTTGGTTCAGATGAAGGACAGGCAAGTAATTGCTGAGCAAATTGCAAAGCACATGAGATTGATTTTGTGCTAGCCTCATGCCAGCTGTGGAAGGACAGATGACAACTGAACCACTACAAGGACTGATAAATTTGAATTAACCCATCAAAATAGAAGAAATTTTGATCATCAGCATCAGTTTGTATTGAAGAAAAGCTTTGCTTTCTGTGACTTCTAACTTAATAAGCTGTAAAGCTGGATTTATTGAATCATTGTACTACCACCTGAGGTTCCACTTATATTCCACCTACGAGGTTACAGCAAAAAGAGAAGGCAAGCTCAGAATTCAGACTAAGTATTCTTGACACAGGGAATACAAAACTGAAGATGTTAGTACAAGAAGAACACACAAAGGCATCCTACAATAAAAATGATCTTTTTGCATCTCTGTCACATAAAGAATGTGTCCTTCTTCCTCTTTAATATAAATTGGACCACATTTCCAAAATATTTAACAAAAGTTAACACTGGCCTTCTCTGAAATGGAAAGTTCTGAAATCTGTATTAAATGACAGAGTTTGGAACTGCTGTGCCACCATTACTCTGCTGTTTAAGGACAAAAATTTTTTCTTTATGCTATTATGAAACAAAAATCAGCTCATCTCACACAGGTGCCCATCAACTTCTAAACCCAAATATATTGAGCCAAAGGCTATTTTTGCCAAGTGTGGGCCTGCTGGCATCACAAGGCAGACATTTTGACCGCTCTATTACTAAATTCACTGAGGCGAGCTCTTAGTTGCAATAAGCTTTCAAGCTTAGCTGCTTTTCTATTCTTCCTAGGTGCTGCAGGACTGAGGTGTCAGTGCAAAGCTGAAAAATGTAAGTTTTACTTACATTTACTTACTTACCAAAAAAACAACAAAACAAAACAAAAACTGCTAACCTTGTGTGACCTCTGTATTAGCCAGCCAGGGCAGCTCAAACAACTCAGGTCTTAGCTGTTGAAGGTTAGCATGTGCAAGCTGCCACCCCCACTGCATTACATGCACCTGAAGCCCAAGAATTTGAGATCTCCAGCTTTGCTTCAAGCAAGAGAACCAAGTTTACACCCCTGCCTGCTCTGGGAGGCAGGCAGGTAGCAATAGGTCACAATTAGAACATGATTAGCTTGTATTCCAATGGAAAACATTAGGTGGGCTTCAGCCACCCCCTGGGATAATTTTAGCTGGATTCTATTACTTGTGCAATTTGGATTACCTTGTGAAGTCATGTTCCATCTCATACCAGAATGATTTTTACCATTCAAAAAAACCCCAAAAACCAAAAAAACAACAAAACAAAACAAAAACAAAAACAAAAAGAAAAGAAAAATCTGAGTGGAATGTGGCACTGGTAATGGTCAGACCCCATCTTGACTTTATATCAGGAAGGCAGCAGAACATAAAAACTGAAGTGTTCAGTTTCTAGAGAGCAAAGGGAAAAATATGTGCAAATAAAACCATGAAGTGACAGTTCCTACAACTCTTTCAGGCACAGGCTTTACCTCAACAAAGTCTGCTGTAAAACAAGATTTTGTCATCTGACAGCAACCTTCAAAATAGAATGGATGGTTATATTTCACCAATGGTTTTCCCATGATATCATAACAAAAACTCAGAAGACAACCTGTTAACTGCAAATTATTTCTTGGCCGGACATCCCATGATGTCCACATCCACAAAGGTTAGAAAGAACATTCCTCCATTGTGAGGAAAAAATAATCAGGTAGCTAGTGGTACTGAAATACCACTCTTACAGCTTCAGACAATAATTTTGTCAACTATTAAATATTCCATGAGTTATCTGTAGGAACCAGTAGAGTTATGCTGCAAACTGGTGAATAAGCATAGAAAAATCATCAACCTGGAGCAATGCAAAAACTGCAGGAGAAAACTTCCCTTTCATCTGTCTATTACACAGCCTTCAGCCCTGCCTAAAGTCCCTCTCACACACAGGTGTGCAGGTCAAGCCAAATTGGTTTTAACAGCCAGTTTTTGAATTAAATTGCTTCACAGTTATTCTCAATCTATTTACTCTGGGCATGTAATTTCCAGTCTCTGGTGTCTTGAAATGTGATATTAGCAATTTTATGAACTTCCCTTGTCTCCTCTATGAATTTAGGCTAGGCAGATTCCCACCATGCTGCTTAGAGACTTTGGATTTGCTCAGCATTACTCTAAATCAACACTGCACTTTATTGTTTTGAGATTTTGTCTCAGTCAAGCTCCTAACACAAACAGAAGGATTCCTTTATTAGGAATACTAAGCAGGTCTCATGACCCAATTGATCTGAAATATCCATAATCCCAGAGCTCCAGTCTCCTTGAATACCATGTGTAACCTCTTAAAACTCTTGGCAACAATTTTTCAAGACACAGTTCCTCTGGACCACAGATGACAATGCACACACAAAAATGACTCCTTTACTCTAGAAAAGTCTCCAGAGAAAGGTGCAGAAGTAAGCACACCTTACCAGCCATTTGAGAGGAACTCACCTTCTCCATTGCAGCTCCAGCCACATCTGATCCAATCCGGGTAATGACTCCTCCTCCCTCTGCCTACTGACTCAAACCTGCGACCTCAGGCTGCTTCTCTTGAAAAATTAAAATAATTAATTCCTTCCCCCCTCCAAATTTAGGCAGCTTGTGTAAACACCCCTTCACACGACTCCACACCTTGCAGTCAGGCAATCTCTTTCACCATTTTATTGAAGAGTGTCTTCATATGGGGAAGGAGGAAGGGAGTGTAGGTTAGTTATGTGCCTAATGTCTTTCTTCTAAGGATGGCGGGACAGAGGCTTAAATCTTCTCTATAAGGGACCCATCAGGAAGATGCAAACATTTTGGAATCTTGAAGTACCTATAGGCTCAAAACTGTGACTGCAATGAGGGGAAATCAGCTTTGTAAACCAAGAAAGAGCCAGAACCATACAAAACTGTATTCCCTGCTCTACAGTCAAAGGAGGAGGTAAAGCATGCATAGTAAAAACTATTAAAAAAATCCCATGAGAGTGGGAAGCATTATGCTAAGAGTATTGCTGCAATAGAATGAGTGGTTTTTTTCCTTCAAAGAAATGCTAGTACATTATGAGACTACATCACTGTCATTCCTTTTTTTTCTTTTTTCTTTTTAGATTATCTAGACAGAACACAGCTGGAATTTTCCAGTAATTTTTTTAAGGACTCATTTCAGTCCTTAAATAAAGGGTATTTAAATCCAGACTGCCAGCACAGCAGGAACCAGTGTTGATTATGTCTTTGTTTACAAAGCAAAACATTAAAACCATGAGATTTTCAGAGTCCTGCTGTGAATCCAGTATCTCTAATCACTCTTTTTGAAATCTTGTTTCTTGTAGCAATTAAAATTGTGGCTGATATTCACACCCATTAAAAACTGTGCATTTAAAGCTGTTCCTGATGGAGAGTAGATGCAATACCACATTCACAAAATCAACTCTTGTTTACCTAAAATTCACAGAAATGTTCAAGTTCTCAGAGGAAATTTTTAACAAACAAACGAACAAAGGTATTACACACTTCTACAATGATTTATTAAGATCTAAATTACCTTTATTGTGAAATGGAAAATACACTGCAGGAAAATAGGTGAAATTGATACCTGAGAAAATTCTTATGAATCTACATTTCTGGGAGATGACTGAACTGAGAAAGTGGTTCATTAAGGATAATACCAAGTAAGTTAGAACTTACTGTGTTCCCCCATCTGTTCAGCACCCTCCTCCTGCTCCCTTTCACTGCTGTGAGGTTATATCACGAGAACTTCTCCTTTTTCAAAGTGACAGGAATTTTTTAAAAGTTGCAGTCACTGGGCCAAAATATCTGACCCTCAGCAATTACAATATGTTCTTTTCACAGCATGCTACACATTAAAAGCAAATTATGCAAAAGAAGGTAACTATTTCCTCTTTAATAAAAATTTTCCATAGCAATGCAAATGTAACACAGAAGCTGGTAAGCAAAAGATGCAGGAAAAACTATGTAGCTGTTTATCAACTCTTTTTACTGTATAAACACAACAAATACTGAGGCTAAAGAATAAAGTTAAATTTGAGGATTTATAAATTGAGTCTTCCACTGGCACAGTTACATCATTGTTATGTAATAGTTAAACAAATTAGAACCTTAATAAAAAAATATATTTGTGGTTGTCCTTGTCAAGAAGGAAATACAAACTGTTGGTGAATGAAGTATTGGTTTGGATTTACTGTTTTGAAGTTAAAGGATAATTCTGTTTGACTGACTTTTCCTTTTTTTTAAAATTTGAATACACTTTCGGATATTTCCCCCAATTTGGTTGATTCTGTTTGAAATCAGTGTGTTAAAAATTTTAAACATATGCAAATGCTCACTTTATAAATTATTAACTTTCTTATCTTATACTAGCAATTAAGAGGACTATTAGAAATGTTTGTATTTTTAACTTTGTAAGAAGGCAGAGAAAATATCACAGACATCTATTTAAGCAGAGTGGAATGTTGGAATGTTTAATTTTGTAAACATTTGTTCTATTGTGTGCTAGATGCCACTTACACAAATCCAGATGGTTCCGGGTCAGTTCTGTAGCACAATCACAACTTATTGGAACTACTGCAGCTTTCCTTTGTGGAGACTGTGGATGCTGGGCTGAGATAGACTCAAATCTGATCTATATTACTTCAATCACAAATGGTATGATACCTTTACAAAGAAGCTTTGTCCTAGAAATATTTTTTTTGTAAGCATACAAGCAAATGTGTGGCTGGAAAAAATACATTCTATGTTTAAAAGAAATTCCAACACCTTCCACACTCCATCCCAAGAGAAGATATATCCCAAAATATACAGTGATCTGAGCACTCTACCTGTGTCTATATTGACATTTAAAACCTACAGTCTTGAAAACTGTTTCCAATGCTTTGGAATGCCTACATTTTTAGAAAGCAAAACTCAGCCTCAGATTCTAGAAAAATCTTAGTGAAGTTTTTATCTCAACATCACTATGAGAAAGTGGAACAAACACAGAATACTGGCAATAAAGAAACAAGCAATATATCCATTTTGCCATAAAAAAGTGGTTTGGTACATATTGTGAAAATGCAGTGTAAGAAAATAAACTCAACATGTGATAATTAAGTCTGGTGCAGTCAATACTGTACTTATTTTGTGAATAGCCAGTACATTAGTGATACACTAACATAGATGACACACAGCATTATCCAGTCTATTCTTGCAATAGGTGGCCTGTTACCTTGCACGTGAAGAATGGCACTTGAGGAGATAGTGCCGTTCGCATTTTTAGCCCGAGCAACATAGAGGCCAGCATCTTTATCACACACCTTCTGAATGAACAAAGTATGCTTTGTCTCCTTTTGTAAAAGCTTTAAGTGCTCATCTGCAGTCAGTTTCTGGCCCTTCTTGTACCTGAAGCAGAGAGTCAGTTTGCAAGTCAGAGTTTTACCACTGCATGCCACACAGAACTCTGCAAATTCAGACAATCTCTGTAACACTACAGTAACAGCAAAAGATGGGGAACTGCTGTATTCTCATTTCTCAGTTTTAAACTTAGTCTGCCAATATGCAGGAACAGCTAAACAATGCAAATTACTGGTTAATACATTCTCAACAGTAGAAAATTTGGTTCTGAAAATGGTTTTCAACAGACAAGTTCTCTCACTGCAGTATTAGAGAGGTAACATTAGGGGCTGAGCCCTCCGTTTTGCGCTGAGAGATTTTTGCTAATAAGGTCTTGAGTCAGTCCACATCCAGCTCATGAACAGGCTCTAAAGGATCAACAAACAAACTTTCTAAACTTGTATCTTCAGTATAAAATACAGCCAAGAACCTTTGTCTGTATCAGCCTGCTTAACATTTACCTTGCTCACATCATCAAACAGGATAGAACAACATATCAGGAGTTACTTCAGTAAACTGGTGACAAATTCTAACACTTGAGGATCTCTCACAGTGTATTGGTATTGACTCTTGATTTAAAAATGGAAATTAGAGTAAATTCTGGCTTTCCTTGCCCCATGAAATTTCAGCATAGGCTACATTTAACCTTACGCAAACATGAAAATATTTTTCCACATGTATATCCAAAGAAATTTCTACATCAGTACAAAATACATGTTATTGGTGAATTTTTAATTAAAAACATATTTTTTTTCTGGTTTTATGAATTTCTAATTTGCAAAATTATTCCAGTTGAATGGTATCTTTTTGAAAGACAATCTGTCAATATTGTATATATTTTTGAGCTAAATTAACATTTTCTTACAATAAAATGAATATCTTGTTTCACCAATAATAGTCCTCAATCTGTTCAATACTGGTATTTAAAACAAGGTAACTTTATTGATACCAACAGAGTATAGCACCAAGGTTGCCGTGTCTAGTATTCTTCTCAGTGCCACTGAAAATGTTTCAGTTTAACAAAAACTTACAGTTTAATTCTTTAAATGTGTAATAATAATACTAACATCATTTTTTTTCCAGTAAGAGGCATATTTCATTTTAACACATTAAAAGAAAGGCCTCCATTTTGAAAGACTAGTGGAATAAGTGGAGAAAAGACAAATGAGGTAAAATTGGAAGAATACATGCCACAACAAACGAAAAAATGTCTTGAAATCCTGCCCCTCTTTCAGTCCCTGTTCCCTTTGGCAGGGAATTTTTAGAGTTCAGATGTTTATATTACATCATCTGTATTTCTCACAAATCCAATAATAAAATAATCTAAATAGACACATAGCAATTAAGAGAGAGATAGACCATGCACACCAATATATGATATAAAACTAATTCTCTTAGTGTAGATATTTGGGTGGGGTTTTTTGACATGTAACCTTGGTTTTGATACCTTTCACATATGTGTAAATGTGTCCCCATCTATGTAGTGACTATATAAATATTTCAGTGTGCATGCACATCTATGTGTCTGCCCATAGGTAGTGCCCAGAGCCTGGGAAAATGCGAGTGAATTTATTTATAGCAAATCTGAAGTGTGCATTGATTTTAAGAAGGCATTGAACAAGTAGAATGCCATATTCCAGAACATGAAAACTGTATGATGCTTTTGCTTAAAAACATTGGGTATGTTTGCAGTAGTTTGATACTCTCATTCATAAAATTTGGTACAGAGAGATTATTTCAAGTTGGTTAATTGTTGAAAACAATTCTGAAGGTGGAAATCATGCAGAACTGTGGAGTAGAAGGGATACAAGCCATTTATTCTAGCCTACAGATTAATGGATTTGGTTATAAGAGGTTTGTGGTGGCTCGCTACTTGGTATATTGACTACTCCTCATTGCAAGCTACCCACCATGTCAGTGTAGGCTCTGGGAATCCCGTCACTTCTACTTCCAAAGTTACTGGAGAACCTTCCATGACGGTTTTGTTAGACAGAAGCTGGGAGAAGTTAGGCGCCTGTCCAGTTAGGCTGGCCATGCTGTTCTTTTCTGAAGAACTTTTAATCTCTTCTCGGGTAACCATCTGCCTCTGACAGCTTCTGGTGGTGTCTGATTGAAACACGAAACCTGAGAATGCATCAGGCAAAGCATGCAGCCTGTCCTGGGGTTTAGTACAGTTATTCAAGGCATGCAATTTTTCTTGCGTTTCTGCCATGCTTTTATGAAGTTCAAGGTGCTGTAAATGTGTTATGTATGTTTGACTCATCGTGCTGTCTACTGGTTTGGCTTTTATAGGGCAGGAAGCAGTGCTAGTTTCAGATATTCCTTGTGAGCTACAAGTGAAAGGAGATACTGCTCTCACTTTTGGACCAGAATCTGTTAAAGAGATACAAAACTTTTGCAAGTGATCTGATGGGCTTTCCATTCTATTATTTGTAGCATCAGCAAAAGCAGAATTTGTTAAGAGGTCAGATGCTTCCATCAGTTTTACCGTTCTAGTGGTTTTCTGCATTTGCAAGCTAAAGGAACTGACATGCAGACTATGAGAACTACAGCAGCACTGCTCTTCTAGCTCTGTTTCAGAATGTAAGAGGTTGGATTCTGGTGTCTCAGAAAGCGGTGGCAAAGATATATCATCAGGTGATATACACTCATATTCATCTCCAGAGGGTGTATCTTCTGCCAGGAATTCGGTCTGTAAACCATCCTCTTTGGCTGAAGGTGACAGCTCTGTATCCTGTGAAACAAGATCCTCACCAGCTGGACAGATAACTGAAATATCAGCCAATATATTCCTCTTCTCAAACTAGGAGGGGAAAGAAGAGAAAGGAAAAAGAGAAAGAAAAACAATGAAAGAGTTATCATTTAATACACCTCCTTGTCATGCAAAATCTAGCAACAATATTTCTTCTAATTGAGCTTGATGTATTCTGAGAGGCAGAAAGAAATGGGGCAAAAGACAATTTGTCAGAAAATGTTGCAGCAGCTTACCAGAATTTCAAACTGCTCAAATAGATTCTAGAAAATATTATTATAAGTACGTATAAGCATTTATTGTAACAGTAACAATAAAACAAAAAGTACCTTTCCATAAACAAAGGGCAACCTGTGGATTTCCTGTAGCTTCTGTTTACATGAGCATTTACAAGGGAAAGGTGATGAAGGAGGAGGAGTGGGTGGCCTAATTGCATCTAAAGGGGACACAGTTACATAGCAATAAAAATATATTAACAGCCATGTTGCTGGACTTGTTCCTTTGAGAAAAAGAGTTGTCAGTCATGCTCAAGAGTTAAATAATTAAGCCAGCACCTCTATAACATTTTCCAAGCATTTTATATTTCCTCCTCCTATTTTTTTTACTTTGCCAGCTGTTAAAAGATCCTCTCAAATATTAAAAGAAAAGCAATGTAAAAATTATTTTTATGTTAACTTAGATCCAGAAAAAAATCCATCTCATCACGTTTCAAAAAGAATTGGGTGAGGCGTAAGTGCATCAATTTTAATCACAAAGCATCAAAGACATCTGCTTTGTTAATTAATTCTCTGCCTTTTGATTTTTGTATGCATGTAATCACATATTCAGATTGATTTCATTCGTGCAAAGGCTCTCAGCAAAGGTGTGCATAATGTTTTCTTAAGCTACTCTCTCATTGCTGAGTTCCATACACAAATATGTAATTACTAAGCAGTGTTTCTATCACCTATAAACTGCCCACTCAAATAAATTGGGTGATACACTGAATTTCACTGCTTTCCAAAACAGGTCTCTTTGGCAGTATCCAGTACAAGAGTGTGGTGGTATATCTGTTTTGGTTTTCTTTTTCCTTTACTGCTCTAAATACAATCTAACAATTAGTGCAAAAATTTTTAAACTACCCAGAAGTAATAGAACCTCATATGTGTCCTGGTTCTTTAGACATGTTAGTTTTAATATAGATGCTTTTCCAAGGGATTACATTTGTTATTTCAAAGAAATATGATTCATGCCAGATCTATGAAAAAATCACTGGAAGCAGGTTGGGAATTTACTGTGTCTATTTTACTAAACAATTCAGTTCAGTTGCAAGATGAAGTACAAGTTTTACTATAAAAATGTTTCCCACTAGCATTTCCGGATGAACTCTGACCCCTGAAGAGAGGGAAGAAGACCCTGGAGAAAATGCTTGGAAAAGAATGACAGGTGAGCTGTCAGAATAGATTATTGCCAGATAGGCTTTGGCAGCATGGGACCAAAAAAGCAGGAGGATCAATGTGCCATGAGAAGGTCTAGCACACTTTTAAGAGGGTTATATTTGAAGCAAATTAATAGTGGGAAAGCAGCTTACAGAAGTCCAAAAGTAGAGATTGCTGGCCCACTGTACGAAGCTCCAGTGAGATGAACCTGCCACTTCTTTAAGTGAAGTATGAAGTGATGAAAAGGCTAGAGGCATCATAGTTGCCACCACCCTCATATGATATTTGCTGTTTGGCATACCCTTGACTTCTCTCCTTGGCAGCTGAGACTCACTCTGGTGAGGACTGACAAAGCTGTGGCTTAGCAAAATAGAGCCCTGGACATCTGCTGGAGTGGTTCTCCTGAGGGACCCTCTTTGGAACAGGCACAACATTCAGAGTGAAATCTGGGCTCCAAGTCAAGGCTGGAACTCCCACTGACTTGGAATGGAGGTAAGAAAATTAATTAGGCTTAATTTTGGCTCATCAGCAGATTACAGGGCATTTTGTATTGAACTGAAAGGAATGATACTAGTTGAATTTCTACAAAACATCACTGTTTAATATCTTGCAGTATTTATCTATGTTAGCAGTTTGCAAAATGGAATTTTTAGGTCTCTAAATCTGTTACCAATGGATCCTACCTTTCTAAGGACTTAAATCCACTCTAATTTATCAGACTATTTTACATAGCAAATTATTTACATTTATGTCCAGCATCCCAAGCCTTCAAAATATTCTTTAAGCTAAAGTAATTAATCTCATAAAACAGATCTGGCTTTGCTTTGCCTGTATTTCTAAGATTTCCTTTGTTCATTGATTATTTGGAAACTTTCATATTCTTTTATTGTATATCCATGAATAAAAGATGTTTGTCTGTTTGGATTTATATCATTCTAAATGCATACTCAGTCTTGTCTTATCTTTTGTGAATTGTCCTCAAGATGGATGCAATCCCTACTTTGGATTATTTATGATCTCTTATGCAGAGAATCTTGGCAACTGAAATCCAACCTAAGTGTTTTGAGATGAGGATAAAGATGATTATTTGATTATTTGATGGCATCCCAATTTATTTCTTCTATAGTATCATACCAATATTAGAGCAAATTATATTTGGCATGATGTCCTACTGAACTACACTACTGCAGTTGTGTTCCATCATTGTTTCTCTGTTTCCTGTTATTCACACTGTTTTTAAACTGAATCAATGTGCTTGTTTTGTCAGGCTTTTGGTAATACCATAAATGAGAATACAATCAAATCTTACCAATATAACAATAGTCTTCACTTTTGATATACAGCAAATTAAGGTGTAGTAAGGAAATCCTCAAGGAATCCCTTGAGAGAACACAATGATGCCCATCAATCTGATTAAATGTAAATTGATATGAACAACACATACTTGTTTAGTGCCTGTAGGAGACAGAGTATTGCTTATCTTCTCACCAATGCTTTCTGAATTTGCAAGCAATTCACCTGGTGCCATCTGAAAGAAAAATGTTTTAAAATCACATTTTTTTTCCCAATTAAGACTTTAATAAGTCAGCAAATAATCATCATTTCCACCATTATTTCGTTCAAATTCTGAGCTATGTTTCTCTCAGAGTATTACTTATAAATCAAATGTTTTCCTGACTTGAATATAGGCATCACAGGAAGTCTAGGGCTCTGGGAATACTATCAGCAGTCTCCACTATTACTTCTTATATTCCCTTAAGTTTTATTTTTAAAGGAGGCAGTTCAAGAAGTTCTCTTTCTCAAGAAGTAGGAATGGCTACAAAGACGACCTCTACATTAAGAATACTGTGGCAATAGGACCAAAGGAAAATTGGTAGAAGGTTAGGAAAGGAATAGTTTTTAGAAAAGAAAAGGAGATATACAGGCATGTAAAAAATACTAAGAAATAAAAATTCATAGGGGAGAATATGTGGACTGGGTAGAAGAGAAAGGAGTAACTGAAAAAAACTGAAAAACAATTGACCAAGACTACACTGATAACACCCATCTAAATGGAGGCTTTAAGACTGAAAAACAAGAACCTTTCTAGCAATGCACAGAACCTTTTAAGAAAGTTCTAGCTATTAAAAAAAAATTAACTGAACTAACCTGTTGCTTTTGCTCCACTTCTTTAATAGTCTCACATGCTTCTTGACCATTTCTTTCTTCTTTTTTAACAGTAATAAATTCTTCAGAAAAATCAACTTTCTGCCATGTGAAGAGAAAATTAAGTAAGTTTATACACAATAGAAGGTAGGAATTGTTAGCTCCACACTGATTTATGCTCTGTACAACAGAGAAAACACCAAAGTAAAAATCTGTCATTAACACAGGTGTAAATTGCTTATGGGAAAAAAAAAGCAGCAAAACCCAATTAATTCATTCTTGGACAAGCAATGACAACATTTTTCCGAGTTGACAGGATCTTTTCTGAGGCAGGGAAACTGACAATAATTCTTCAGTATATAAGACTGAAGAACTCCAGAGGCTAGACAAGAATCTGAGGAATATTAACCAATTTATACACAGGCTCAGTAAGGGGGAATAAAGGAATAAGTAACACTGTTATATGGAAAAAAGACAACAAACAGCAATTTCAGAAAAGATGTCAGGATTGCAGGAAAACAGTTCTAGGGAGGAAAGAAACATTTGTGAGTCTCTATAATGAATGTTTTTTGAAAGGTGGAAAGGGGAGAATATGGCCTAAGCATAAAACATAGTGTAGCAGAAATCTGGATAACCATAATGCATTTTATGAAGATTTGATAAATCCTAAAAAACTGTAATGGAAGACTTCAACAGATTTCAAAGAACATAATAGTGGCATAAAATAAAGAAAGCCAAAAGCTTTATAGCTACAGTTTTCTGTCTTCCATATCTTTAGCTGCCTAGCCAAAAGTTATAGTCTTAAACAAGTTTCTTATAAGAAAGTGCTGTGTTATTAATTTGCCATTCTAGCAATAAACAAGTGAAATATTCCATGCAATCTTTTCAGTCTATTTTTTTTCTTTTGGGAAGAAAAAGTAGTCTTTAATTTTGCACTTGAAAGTTTTTTTTTTCTGGCATTCAGCAGCCATCTAAAATTAAGAAAGATTATGCACTACATTTCCCTTTAATTTGTCATGCCTTAAAAATAACAGGAAGTGAAACTCAATTTATACTCATGGCATTCCATACAGATGGCACATGCCTGTGTAGATAGTCTGCTGAATTATTTATTCTTCATAAGATACAGACATTGACTATTGATATATTCTGGAAATGTTCAATCAGAAAATTGGTTTTTAAATCACAGTATATCACAATGTAAAAAGAAAACAACAACCTTTCCATTTCAAATAGTTGCGGAACTATATTGTAAAAAAAATTCAATGATTTTTGGAAATTATTCAAAATAAGGTAGTAAAATTAGTTTGAAATTCCACTTGTCTTGAAAAGATCATACAATGTTGCTGTAGAAAAGATGAAAGGTTCAAGCCCTCTTCTGACAGAACCTGGGACTACTGTCCTGCACACAACGTTCATGAAATACACAAATGGGAGGAGAATGGGCATTTATGTTGAGGTTTCTGTATGGCCACAGTGCCAGACAAAGCCTTCTTCCCATTCACCTAATGACCTTTGGAATTAATTTATATTTTTGGAATCTCTTACTGCTTTAAAGTGTATTAATCAACACTTTGACTGTTTGTCAATTTTATAGTATAATTCCATCAAAGGAAAGTGAAACAACATTCAGTACCAAAAAATGCAGGATATTTAAGCATCTTAATTTTTCCACCTTCACAGAAGAATTAACTTGTCAGCTGCTGCTGCATGCAGGTAACTTTTCAGATATTACCTTGAGAATAGAGGGGGGTGGAGTAGACAGTCTTAATTATCACATAATCATCACCTGTCTTCCATAATTCCTCCTCAGTTAATATGTTACATTTAAATACATCTACAGCAGTTTATCAGAACATGAAACTAAAAATGCCGTTCTCTTAAATATTTATGTAAAAGCAAGGCATTTCTAACTCAAACTACTTTGGCTTTAACACAACTTGTTTTTCAGGATGTCTTTTCCAAGAGGGAGCCAAGCAACGTTGGCTGACATTTTGTAGCTCTGCAGTTAGCTATATTACAATATCAAAGGAAGAAGTATGAAAAAAAAAGTATTTGTGTAGATACTCAAATAAAATTGGACATTTTCTCCTAAAGTCTTCTTGAAAAGAGTTACAGTCCTGAAAGAAGCAAAGAAAAAGAAAGATAGACATTTCAGAAGAAATATTGAGTGCCCAAACAAGTAGCACTTCATTGATTCATTGCCAGCATTACCTAAAGTAACAGAAAAGTGGATAACTAAGAAGTAATTCATGCTACCATAGATGATCCTCAGCTAAAAGCACTGATTCAGACACAATAAATTGATGCAGATGCAATATGCATTCTCCAGTTTAAAAAAAAGTACCTTTATCTCCTTAAGTTCTCTCAGAGATCTACACAACCCATCAACAGAATTCATGATTTCTTCATACTTTAATACAGTTTTTTCAACATACTTCTTTCCTTCTTCAATACCTACAAAGGCAAAACAACACCAAAGTAGAAAAGAATGCCTCAAACAGACATGCAACAATCCGAGCAATTTATTACCCCAAGGCTCTACAATAAACACATTTTTCTGTGTTT
>VWZV01000256.1:119108-226175 GCA_013397155.1 Irena cyanogastra
AGTAATGTGCTTTCCCAGCTCGTATGAGCTTACTTGAGGTGAGTACTCATAGTTTCTGCAGATCTTCTCTCTGGTTAGTAATACTGCTCTAAAAGGGGCTGACCTCATAAAGTGTCCCCTAAACTCATTGCTACATTATACACTTAGATCCCTGTTATAAGAAAATACAAAATAAAGGCAGGATGGAGAAGCTTTTTCCCATGTAATGACTTAAGGGACACAAAGCAACTTTTTCTCCTGGTGTTCCTAATCAACTGTCGTCAAAAATCCGTTCTGTCATCTCCTTTCCTGCAGGTAGGAATGTTTAAAATACTGAGAAGACTAAAAAAAAAAAAAAGGACAGAGAAGAAATAAAAATTAACTGTGATCTCTAAATATTCTTTCCACTAAATTAAGAGGAATTTAAAAGCCCAGTTTGACGGTTGAAATTTTTTTAGCTTTACTACTTGAATTGATAGGTGACACAAAATCCCTGCACGTTTGGATCGTCACCTTATCTTTGGAAAAAATAACTTTAAAAAGTATATAAAAATTACAAGTAGGAAAAAAAAAGCGCAAAATACAAAATTTTTTTACTTTCAATTTATTTTGGTTAACAATATTTCAAGTCAATACAATTGCAAATACAGTATCTAAATAGCAGTCTACATTATTTGCTAATAAAAGTTTGGCAATCAAATCCTACCAGTTATTTACAGGTCTAATGTAAAAAATTAATTCAGCACTGAGGTATATCATTATAATATCCTCTGGCTTCAAAGGCTTGCCTGTTATGAGAGAGCTTAAGCCATGAAATCTTAACTCCAAGCTCATGAATATTGCAAGGACATTTTGATTTCAAGGTGAACTCAGGCTGTATACAGGAAACTAAGTAAATACCAGACTGAAAGAGTACTTTCATATTTTTACTTTTGGTAAATATTTGTTCTGAAATCCTTCACCTCTTCCAATTAATGTGTTAAAACAAAATTTATCTTTAACAATTCATTCGATTTTCATCTTACTTGCACAAGTCTGGTAGTCTGCTTACTTCCATCCCAAGTTACTGCATTTTTCCCCACAGCACATTACCAGATATCTCCTCACCATATAACTGTCTAGCAAGGTCCATAATCTGCTGAATTTTTTCTTCTTGTTGAGGCACTGCGGGTTCAATAAACTTATTGAATTGCTTATAGAGAGTCTCTATTGCTTCTCTTGTCTTGCATTCTGCAGAGTAGTTGCCAACTCTAATCACTGTTGCGCTCACATCTTCAAACCAAAATTGGCACTAAGGGGTAAATAAACTGCATTATAATGCATCATATCTGCAGTTCAGCTCAAGCTGTTGAAGAATAGACTGGACTATTCTTAGACTTTCCATAATCAGTGGCATACAGTATGTCTTAAATATTCTAACTTAAATTTACCCTGAAAAGCATTTGTTCATTACTAACGGTGCTTCAAGTGTTAATGGCTGTTAAATTTTCATTAAATACAAGGTGCACACTCCTCTCACAAGCATGGTGAGGTTATTATTTAATGGTTCTGCAAAAACATGTTTTCTTTCTGAGTTCTTTCCACCTTGTATGTCAATTGGCTAATTTCAAAAACTTCTGGCCCCAGTTATAGCTATGTAAGGGCAGAAAGGTTCTTTAAATTTAACATACTAACAGACAGGGGTTTTGGTCTCAGCAACCACTAAAGTCACCAGGAATCTTTCTACTGACAAGAATGGGCTTTTTAGAATATACCCATAATAAACATCTTTGGTTAACAATGCTCAGAACAGGACACAATCTGGTGTTCACTCTGAACCATTAGTAATGCACCACTACAGAAAGTGGCTAAAAGTCACCATTTCTAGTCACTGTTGAAATCAGCATTTAAGACTGTGCCCATTTGCTGAAAGAAAAGTTTTGAGTAAAAGGCGATACTTTACACTGAAAAAAAATTTTAGCTTTAGGAAATAATTTATTTCTGTTAAGTAAGTGTGGATTTTGAAAATGTAAATATTCAACAAATATTAACAAGTTGCTTTGCTAATGGTATAAGTATGAACACACTGATCAGGTCACTGGACACTGAAAACATCTCTTAAACAAAACTTTAGTATTGTCATTCATCATTAAGGGAATTTGTCATGCACTTAGATCCCTTTGGAGATAAGAACAATGTTATCTCTAAAAGTAAACAGTGATGACCAGAATGAGCTTGCCCCATGGCAAGAGCACCAACACAATACAACAAGAGGGAAAATACTGTTACAATAATGTCGCAAACTTTTTTTCTTTTAAAAAAGACAATGCATGAGACAGTCCTCAGACACATTAAAATAAAGTTATGGACATGTCCAATAAAAAAGACTGCAATTCAGAAAAAAATTACAGATATATTTAAAAATTTAGTTTACTAAAAAAATACATTCTCCTATTAAGGTTCTGAGTATTTTACATTTCAGTTCCATCATTACATAAACCACAATGGGTACTGTGATAACCTGCCTCTCATAATTTAATGGCTACCAACGAGGACTTTGTGGCACTTTCTGTGTTGCCTCAGAGCTTACTTAGAGAAAATGAGCTCCTAAGTATGATCACAGTCATGCTGAATGACTGTGAAAGTCGTATGGTCATATGGAGGTGGAGACCTCTGTTGCATGAATATGGCCACACTGCACATTTATTTCCCCCTTTCACTGCAAATCTAGAAAGAAACAACAAAAAAATTTTACCAATGTATTACTTTTGGAAAGAACAGATTAAGCTTGAGGCAGTTTAAGCACTTTTAGCTATGGATAAAGCACTTTTATCCTGGATCATTATTACAGCCACAGTGGGGATGTCAGGTTTACTAGTACCTCTTTCATCATCTGCTGCAGATGCTCCATGAGATCCAGATTTTGCTTGTAATCTTCCACAACCATGTTAAAAGCATTCAGCTGTTTTTGTAAGTCACTGATGGAGCCCAAGAGAGGTTGAACTCTAGCCTTAGGTTCATTTGCAAAAGGGTCAATGACTTTCTTCTCTAAATTATCCATCTTCTTTTTAAGAATCTATTTAAAAGACATAGCAATGTTAAATACCACAACAAAATGTTTCTATTTTTAGAAATTTAATATAAAAAAGCAGTGGAAAAGCATACAAACATACTTCCTGTCCTATGTTTTAAAAATTACAAGCTACTCTTTCAAAAATCAAAGGAAACTGGAGGGCTTCTGCAAAGCTGATTAAAATTGATATAAATTGTATTTATTAAAGGTATAATTGAGTTAACTTTTTTCAGCTTAAAAATAAACAAATATCTGTAGTAATAAAACATGGTCATGCACGACTTGTGACTAAAAAGGCCATTGAAGGAAGAGTTTCTGGTGAATGCAAAAAATGGGTGAGGCTAAGAGGGTTCTAAGGTGCAAATGAGCACGATCAACTCCAGGCAATGAATACAGCCAAAGGCTCTGAAGAAAAAAGTTCATCTTAAATTATGAAATCAGAAAGACAACAGAGTAGCTTGAGGTAAGACATGATTATTTTGGGTTTCTTTAAGGAGAAGAAAGACTAGGTCACACAATAGAGGTAAGAAGAGTAAAATACTAAACAGAAAAATAATGGTCATTTAAAGGAGTGAAGTCAGGAATTGAGTAAACATCATTTCACTGAAGTAAGTGGCAGAATAACAGGAATAGAACAGTGAAAAATGTCTCAATCAATGACAGATAGGGAGGATATAGTGAGAAAAGTAAGAGGGAAGTGCACAATAGATTTTGTGATGTGCCAATCTCCTGTGATGTGTTTGGCATAGGGCAAGTAATTCAACTGGTGAAGCCTTTACTAAGCCTAGATTTTCTGTTACCTGTAGCTTCTCTGCATATGTATCAACTTGCTGAATCTGTATTTTAAGTACTTTCATATTTCGAGCTTTTTCAGTTTTCTTCATATAGTTAAACTTCAAATTGTTGAATTTCTTTTTGAGATCCTTAAATGATTCTCTGACCTGCAACAGTGTAAACATGTTTGTTAGTAAAAAAAGAAAAAATCAGCACACATCAATTTAGGTCTATTCAAGAGCTGTTTAATGGACACTGAAAATTTAGTACAAAAATTAGTAATATTATGTAATCTCAAAGCATCCTTAGGTCCTCAGAACTTCTTTACAGTAATGGAAACTCATAATCTTGCTTAATCAACATGTTTTGCATTCTGAATGAAAAGTACTGTTTCCAGAATAACTGGGGCAAAAAAAGTATTGGAACATGGGATGAGATTATTGCTCAGACAATCTATGAAAAAATCCTGTCCAGGAGCTTCCACTGCTTTTAGCTAGAGGTAGATGCCCTCTGCATACTTTAGTCCTTTTAGTAGAAATGGTAGCCACGTAAACATCCCATTGCTCATCCCTTCTTCAAAAGTCCTGCTTCTGAAAAGAAGGTATTCATGGGCTTCATTTTATACACTTTGTGCAAGTCCAAACGTCTTAGTACAATTACTCCCAGCACACACAGAGGAGTGCAGCTCTTTGCAGGATCAAGTGGCAGACTGCTTGGCCACCTGACTTTCAAACAGCTGTGCTCTGAGTATGGCAGCAGGGAGATCCTGCCTAACAGATACAGAAAGCCTTGCCTAACTACTGCTAGATGTCCTCTGTGAGAATTCTTCTACCAGTCAGCACTGACTTGGTGCAACAAGCCCAACATTAGGGAAAATCATTCTTACAATAATATAAATTAAAAGGAACTAGTAGGTCTAATTATATATCCACGCCTTTTAAGACTTTTCAGATGAATTCATACCAGCTACCTACTATTAAATCTAGTTATATTAAATTTGTTCTAAAACTCTTTTTTAATTAGATGGAATATAGCTACACTTTCTTTAAGCTACAGAGAATACTATAAAGTGCCAGAATGATAGGAACTACACTGATGAAGCTCTAGAAAGCTGCAATTTCATTTACACACGGGCAGATCAGACACGTTGCCAATTTACCAGAAAGAGTTTAATACACATCAAAAAGAAGAGCCATATATGATGAACAGAATTTTAAACCCAGTGTTTGTTTACCGTGGGAACTAGTTATAATATAGGGTTGTTATATTCTTTATCTTTTGTTTTCAAAATTAGGTTTCCTTTTATATTGTCTTACAAGTGGACCTTTAATAAACCATATGCCATTTTTTTCATTATCAATTTTATATAAATAAGTGTATCAAAACTGTTTAGATAAAACATTATTAAAGGCCTATAAAATTTTTAAGCATAGTTTTCCTAATATTTTTTCTCTGAAAGCTATACAACTTCCAATTTTATTTACAACTTTAAAAACCCCTTTCAGATATTACTGTTACTTTTTAATTTCTTTAAGCAAGAGATACAAGAATCAGACAAGTATAAAACCCGCTTAAAATCAGTACTGTTTTAATTACCTTGCAATTCCATGATCACATTTTCAAATTATTTATAATTAATTCATAAAATTTGGAATAAAAGAACGTAAAAATGACCAAAATATTGACTTTAAGAATTTCAGATCCTTTAGGTAAATAATACTTTGCTTTTAGGATCACGTATAATAATAATAATAATAAATAAATTATATAAAAGCTTATTTATTTAAAGACACTTATAAAAAGAAATGCAGAAGTTCTAATGCTTTAGGATCTGTTACTCCAGACACACAAATGAAAAGAACTTACTTAATTAGTGTTAACAAGTTCAGGTCACAGCCACAATTGTATATCTAAATATGTATTTGAGGCTTTCTTAATATTAAAAAATCCTACAGACTTCACCCTGCACCTCCACCTCCTTCATGCCAAAGAATCTAGGGAGTAATGAAGGCTTATTTTGCAGCTACTGTTATTGGAACAGCTAACAATCAATCATCATTATTATTATTATATACACTAATGTTAATCCATCAAGGGATATACTTTTCATTTTCATTTCATCTAGTGGGATGTTGCCACATTATTTTAGCAGTGAATAAACAGATGGTGCTCACTCAGTGTAATGGAAATGAAGGGAATTCTATCACTGGCCCTGTGATCTCCAATTAGTTTCAGCTCTTTATCCCACCTAAGTATGCAGAATAATAAAGTCTATCTAAAAGCCCTCTGTTAATATAATCACTTCTGCAGAACAATATTTTTTTATTCAGGAAACAAGAGTCTTATTTGCTGCTTCAAGCTTGTGGGAAAGAAAATATGAACAACAGTTTATTTTAGTTTATTTCACTGGCTTGTGCACACACAGCCTAGTAGTGATAATTTATAAGGCCAGAGGCTCTCCTCATAGCAGTATGTGAAATTAGATCTCCTTGTTTCAGATGTGATGGCTCATGTGTCAAAGGCCTGCAGCTGCTGTCACTCTTCTCTTTTAGCCTCAGTGGAAAAACCAGATTCAGCTCTGACTAGTGAATCAGACTGCGTTTGCACAACTCCTGTTATCGACAGCAATTGTACCAAGGACACTGCATGGCTTCCAATTTTCAGAAATCTAAACATATCTCAGTTTTGCAAGATTAAATGAGATATACTGAAGAGACTATGCATCCAAATATGCTTCAGTGACTTCAGCCCACTGCTTTGTTGGAACTTTGTACCTTGTCTATTGTGTCACAGTCTTTAATCCAGCAGCTGTTCCTAACTATAGTTGCCCTGTGGTGGGTGGAGAATGACAGTGGAGGAGAGGGGTTTAAGTAGCCATTGCTTCAATTTATCACAGGACCACAAAATCAATGTAAAAATCAAGTTATAAAGTGCTTTAAACATTTTTTGCTAACAGTACCATTCCAGTAGATGGAATGGGAACTAAAAGGAGCTTCAATGCTGTTAATCCCTCACCTTTCCTTTCTATTCGTGTACAAAACCTTTCGTAGCATCAATAATCACACACCCCAAAAAGAAGGTTGCTGAAAACAGATTTTCAGTCGCAAAGATTAAGAAACAATGAAACAAAAAGTAGGGGGAAAAAATGCTGTTCAAGTCATTCATAACTACTTTATTCCTGGGGCAACAATCAGAATAAATTACAAGGTGAGAAACGTGGCTACATATCAGCTCCTACTGACCTATGAATAAAGATAGCTCATTACCAGTTATGGTTAAAACCCATATTTCCAGTCATATCTTTCCATAAGCATATAAATAATGACATGGTGAAGAAGTGAGATGACTGGGAAGAGCTGTGAACCTGCTTCAGGATCTGCTGCTCTTTTGTTGCAAGCTTTATGCAGACATGCAAAAATGTTATTTTTAAAGTGACCACCTAAAGAAAAGGCTTTTTCATTGCAAAAGCTATCATGGGTGATTAAAGGTGTCACTTATAATCCCCTGAACAGACCCAGTGCAGCATTCCTATATCCAGTGTATCAGAGTGCCTGAGGCTGAGCTCACAAATGACTGCAGGGTAACACAGTGGAGGTGTGGATCTTCAGAGGCTGCTGCCCAAACCACCTTGTGAAAAAAGAAGCCCCAGCTGGCAAACATAGATCTCAAAGATGAGCTTCCCTTATACTTCTCAAAGATGTTGAGGACATAAATAGTTATTTTTGCCTTTTCAAATCCTCTTTAAATTAGAGAAGGCACAGAGAAGGCATGGATTTTACTCTTGTCTCCTCCAAGGCTGTTTAAAACTCATGCTATATATTCTTGTCTATAAATTTCAGTATTTGTTTCCCTGTTTCTTATAGAAGCACCATTACATTACAAACACAGGGAACTTGCTACGTCCTCTAAGGATCTCTTCAAACACCACTGAGTCCTAAGCCCTAATTCACATGCTGTATTTACACACTTAAATTAACCACATCAAACATAAATTAATCTAAGTATGTAGAGCAGAATCCCAAATATTTGCAGTCTGCTTGAAAGTTTGCTCTGTAAACTGGTAAATCACTGCTAAATTATCTGGTTGGCTGTTTACTATGTGACAGCCATGAACAGCTGCTGCTTGTCACTGGCACATGAAATATTTATTTGCTTAGACACAGAAGATAGCAAATAAATTGTTAGATTGGACAGGTCTGTTACATACTAGCAATATTCAATTCGTGATGATAAAATTGACAGAACTTGAAATACTGAAGGTTATACTCATAAATAATACTCTTGAAGTAGTCTGGTGTCTGGTTTCTTGATCCCTAAACAGAATTAGTTAGAAATACTTAATGAAAAAAAAGGCAGTATATTAATGCATATACAGGCACATTAGCCAAATATTTGTTTAGGAAATACCTTCATCTTCTATGCTAACCTGTAATAGAAAAGGAACCTAAAGGAAAAGGTATCCACATGCCAAGTTAGTATATTTCAGTTAGTTTATGTACAAGAACTAATTAGATTTGGAGATGACAGGTTTTAACTTTACCAATCAACATAGATTTCCCAGCAGAAACAAAAAATAAACTAAAAAACCCCAAGAGTGAACGCTGTAATTGCTATGCAGTTATTTTAAAGTGAGTAGCCAATAAGCATCAGAAGACCAAAGATACATTTTGACATATAGGGTATGTGGTGAGTAACCCATCTCTGACATGACCTCTAACCCACCTTTTATTTAAATTTGAGAGACAGAAGTTTGGCTTTTTCCTCTACTTCCTGCTTTCCCTTGTAGTCTAACAAGCAATAAAAATAGAAAAATAATTCTTCTTAGGAAGGAGTCACATTTGGTCCCAGAACCAAAGGACAGAAACAGGAGATTCTTTTATTTAACTGTGTGTGAATATGGCCAGCCTTACATACAGATTCCTTTTCTTCAGCAAATTTGAGGAGTTTTCAGTAGAAACCTAGAACACTTTACTTCAAACCTCAAATACTCTGATTCTGCCATGACACTGTGAAGTATAGTGGGATTTCTTGTTTATAGTGGGATTTCTTGTTTAGATACTTCAAGCTCCATTCTCTTGTACAGCATGGTTCCCTCTGCCAGAGTGCTTCTCCCAACCACCTCCTCTTCCTGCCACATCTTACCATCAGACAAGGACAAACAGAAGACCTGTGTGAAACACCCTCAGCTTATAACTAGAAGTGTAACTCATATTCAAAGAAACCTTCTTTATGAAAACATTTTTTCAATTTCAAATGATCTTTTCGTGAAAATGGATACTTTTCACAAACACACAAAATACTTTTTTAGAAGAAAAGAAAACCCAAACAATAATTTTCTCATTAAAAATAGGTGGGACAAAAATCTCAGTCTTTTCTTCTTCAGTGATTTTTAGAAAATACATTCTGTCTTTACTTAGGTGTGGATTTACTTAGCAAAAGATAAAAATAAGAATATATAACTTTCAGTGTCCTGTATTTTTATTACATATGCTTCATACTACAGAGAACATTAATGTGAGAATCCTTCCAGCTCAGAATCCACTTTCTGTACTTCACGGATACAGAGGAGTACAATCTACAGGACATCAAGTATAGAGCCCATCAGCCTCTTATTTTAATGGATCAGCCTGGGAAAGTTAGTTATTTGAAAAGTTTTTCCTAAATTAATTTTTAGAGACATCTAACAAATGTAGCTTTCTAATTTGTGAATTCATTTGTATTTGGCTTACCAAGATGTTACATTGATAGTCATATTACCTGGGTAATTACTCCTAACCTAAGTTCCATAATGCTAAATTCTAACCTCTTGTGCCAATGGACAATTCCTTTTCTCCTAGCAGTTTTTCAGGTATCATGTAGTTTCTGAAAAAATGTTAGTACTAGATTATTCTGAACTTTTCATTGAAATATTGAAAGTTCTTTCCAATGTCCTGACAACCGCAATATGTACAAATTCTACTTTTGTTTGAAACTTTATCTTCACAGAAAAAACTATGAAGACTTGTGTTTCAGATTAAGCTGACTGAGCTGAAAGCCAAAGAAAATACAGCTGCTCTATTTCCAGTCCTCTTGGTACAGTGAAAGCATTTTATTGCCAGCCCAACAGCTTGATAGAATCCTGAGCAGCAGA
Organism: Irena cyanogastra; assembly: GCA_013397155.1. Lineage (NCBI taxonomy): Eukaryota > Metazoa > Chordata > Aves > Passeriformes > Irenidae > Irena > Irena cyanogastra. Next base: position 129,044 of record VWZV01000256.1, read on the forward strand.
GCCATGAGCCATAGATTACTGTTGTTGCTGCTGAAATGAAAGTCTGTTTTTCTGTATACATATGAAGCATTTAGGGGAATAGCAAACAGTAATGTATATTATAGAACACAACAGCTCTTTTAACAGTTATTCAGTGAGCTGGGATTCATCTCATTTACCTCATTTATATCCTCTTGAGTGGTGCACTGTTGGAAATACTGTGACAGTTCTTCCTCATACTTATCAGCTCTGGAGCTCCAGTTTATGCTATCACACTCAAATCTAGCAAGTTCTTGCTTCAGATTCTTTACAGAAACATTCAAACAATTCTAATGAGGAAAGAGACAAAGAAATTTATCAGTCTCAGGAAATGTATTGATTTAACCAATCCAAAGTGAAAATCACTGTGGCAGAGCCAGCCACAGCCAGCCACAATGGGCTAGAGTAAACTATTAAACCTCCACTGCCAGGAGAGCAAGGACACAGCAGTTTCAGTCACTGGTAATCTGGGGAGAAGTTTGGGGTCAAAGTCACAACCGAAATACACATGGTGTCTTCTCTGAGCAAAGAGGGAATGACCTACTCCAGTCCTTTGCCACCTGGAGGATAGCTCCTTTCTGCCATCCATCAGTTTACAGTGCCTGAAGAGCAGATTGCCAATGTGGATAATCTAGACAAGTCATAAGGAAAGCCTTGCTTTCTTAGAAAGTGAATGAATACAGGGCAATGACAATTCTTCCCTGAATAAATAATTCCTTTCTAAAACGATATCCATCCTGTCATGCAAATCAGTCTTGAATCCACTGATAAGGTAACACTGTTATTACATTTTCTCTTTTGTTCTTGTCCTTTATTTATAGGAGAATAAATCTGCAAAGCAACCATTACAAAATAGCAGGTCTGTAATATAGAGATTCAAGAAATCACCATCAGGGCCTTGAACTTCACATAACATACTAAAGTAAATTATAGTTTGTGGTTTTTTCTGAGCAATGATATTTTAAGATTAATTTCCTTAAGGCTCTCTCTGTATTTTTCTCAGCATAGTAATACATATTTGCATATCTAAAATTCAGCCAGATAAGTTTCCTATTTATCCTTGATTTCATAAATCATTCTACTTATACTCACAGGTTGCTGCACTGCAGACAAGATATCCACTCCCTGGGTAATAAGTAGAGTATATAGCTGTCTAATATGTGCATGTTTCTCCTGAGAATTCACAAGGTAGGCTTTAGCCTGGTGCACATTTTCAGGGTCCTCATATATTTCAGGAATATCCAGTTCTCCTGACTTTGATAGACATTCCAGCTGAAATATAGAAAAACGAAAATCAGTGTCTGTTTTACTTACCCTTGGGTTTAAGTAATTAAAATGGGTTTCAGATCTGAGTTTTAAATTTTACCGATTCATGCAGTTTTACATCCAAGATTTTAATTCTGATCACCAGGCTGATTAATCTTATTTCTCTGGGGAAAAGGAAAGAAAAGCAACGGCAATCCAAACCAAAGAGAGTTTAATTACAATGGGAAGAATGTATATTTTAAAATGTTATACTCACTTCTTTTTTAATGTGATGGAATTTGACTGTCTTGCTGAAAATCTCATCATATTCTATCATTGTCTCCTTTACTGTTTGATGGAAATGAATAAGCTCACTTATTCTCTCAGAATTCTCTTTCACAGGAAATCCTTTTTGGCTTGGTAATTCCAATAATTTTATCAGGTACTCAAGCTCAGCATTCAGTTGCTAAGAAAAATCAGAGAAGTTACTCAATTTGCACAAACATTGCAATTTTTCCTTTACATTTGATGAAATAACCACCTAACAAAGGTAAATTGCCTTGGGGAGAAGTCAATTCCCTGCACTTCAAAACACTACATTCTGTACTTTTTGGTAAGCACCAATCTCCGCTATCACCCAGCCTTGCATAGAAACTAGTCAAACATAATTAAAGGGCAATGGTAGAGTGAATTGCTCCAACTCAGAGACAGTATTCACAGGAGGTAGAAAGGCCACTCTGATGTACCTCAGCCTCTGACCTGCTCTAAATTCAAAAGCTTGGAGCTGGTGCTCTCCTCGTACTTTCTCCACGCCAGAGCTCGTGTGTCACTTGAATACACAGCTAACACCACACAGGACATCTTCTGGACACCGAAGGCAAAATCTCTTCTCCTCTACCTTATAACACACACAAATACTTCCTCCTGGAAATTGATGTAAAACATAAGGCAATTCAACCCCAGACTGAGTGTCTGGTGTCAATGACGATGCCGATCTTTATGGGACCAAAAAGAGCTTTTGATGTACCCTTCACTCCACTAGCTTGGTTTCTCACCTCATAGTGTGGTTTCATTTCGTTCAGCTTTTTCTGTAGTTCCAAAACAATTAAAAGGTCACTTCCAAGGTCAACTGGTACTGCAAGCTGGAGGGCCTCTTGAAGAATCTCTAATCCACGAGTAGTCTAAAAGAGAATCAAAAAGTTCAGCACTTCTAACTGCAATAAATTAAAAACCCCACAAAAGTCAAAGCTAAATTTGTGACAAAAACCTTCCTCAAGCCAGGCACCCAAATGCTGTCAGTAAAGACTCTCTGTTGCAAACATTCTGAGTGACAAGGGTGATAAGATATCTTTAAGAAGAGAGCATGGAAAAGCGACTCAGGCGCCGAGACTGCAGGACCACAGACACGATTTCTCTGCTGGCAGATGTGCTGGTGCACTGCTGAGTTGCACTGCAGATGCAGCAGCTACAAGCCTAGCTGGTATTTCTGGTTCTGCTACCAGCCTAGCTAGTGTTTCTTTTAAGGAACACTGCACACTCTCCCTGTGCCAAGAAGGTTTCAATCCTCTTTCTGCATGAACCTGGCTGGACTTCAGTTTGGTAACTATTAGGACACAGTTTGGTTTAGCAACTGCTCAGTCTCCAAACAGTGGTGCTTTAAAATGCTGGTAAAGCATTGATTAAACTTTATTAAATCTTAGAATTTGAAGTGGATACTTGGACTTGTATGCATTTGAGTAAGGGAAAAAAGATCAAACACATTTCATGGTTCCTGATGATTGACTGACAGAACAGAGAACAGGCTATGGACAAGAATCATATCTTACTGATCATCACTCTTTTTTAAATACTATCTATAATAGTTGATGAGAGAGCCACAGACAAGCTAATAACAATCTAGAAATATTTGCCACATTTGCTTTCTTCCTAGCTATTTTACTTACGATTTTTAGTTGTTCTTTAAATATCTGGCACTGTTGCTGGATGGGTTTTACTTGAGTAATTTTAAAATTCCAGATTGCCCAAAGATCAGTCAGCTCTTTCCTTTCTTTATTCAGATTAATAATGATATCTTCTGTTAATTGTATTGATTTTTCTACTTCTAATATTAAACTCTCATTTACCTGGAAAATAAACAGACACATTTTTTTCCACACATGTTTTTAAAACCTTGTCATTTTAAACAAAGATTAATAAAATCTCAACTATTCTAGTGTAACTTTTTTTTAAATTATTCTTTTAAATACACTTTTCCCTTAATCTTGTCTAGAAACAGGCACAGATTTGCAGAATTTGTAAACTGAGGATATATATAAAGCTGGAGTTTAAAACATAGAACAGATCAGCAATGACTGAATTATTGCAATCTGATATCTCTTTCACACTCAGACAAAATAAAAGAATTTCTGAATAAACAGAACTGCCCAAAATGGCCTTTTGGAGAATAAATAGCAACTGGAAAACAAAGTAGGAGAAGAAAAGACCACCTCTTTGTGTTGATAAGCAAAGCAGCACTGAAGCAGAGGAGGACTAAAGTGTTTAGTATTTGGATATTTGGTATTTTTTCCTCTTTCAGTAGAACCTCTATGAGAAAACTGGGTAATGCCATTTCTGGTTTTCCCATTTAATTGTATTTCTTTTTCTAAGAAAAGTTGTTTTTGTAAATTGCTAGTATGAGCCATATCTTCCAGCTATTTAAAAGCTACAATCTGGGAATATCATGGGAATAGAGTAGTAGAAAATATGGTGACGACATACATCAGGTGTTTAGGGAAGTAATATATCAAGATTTTAAGTGACTTTGCCATGATTCTGGCTTACCTTTGCTTGGCTGCATCCAGCAGGGACACACACCCTGCAGCCACATCAACAGCCTGAGCACCTTCCCTCCCTCAGCTGCTTTTCCCAATGCACCTTGCATCCTGCTGCAGTTTGCCAACACCACCTCCCCCTTCCCAGCTTAATGTGTAACTGCTCCCTAGTCTGTCCTATAAAAGCAGAAAGAACAGCTGGGGATGCAGGCTGTCCTCATTAATTTGGATTACTTTAGGAGGTATAGCTTAGGGAATGATTGTACATCTCAGACCACCACCTCATGAAGGGTTGTTGGAAAATTAAACAGGGATGCCTAGGCAGTGCAGCTGTTGGACAGAGTGTAAGGACACCAGGAAAGATTATCTGCAAGGAAGTAGCTCCAACATTCACTTCTTTAGAAGAATCCATACACTCAGTCAGTAAAGACTCCCTACCTCTTAGTGGAAGTAAAATAAACTTAATGTTGTATTTATGTATATGCTGCTTTCCAACATGAAAAAACCAGATCTAAGCATGTATTACATTTGTGTGCATGGACTGGGTCATTAAGGGCTCTGTCATTGCTAATCACAAAACTTCTTGTATTACCATAAGCACTCAAATAATTTCTTCTTCTGAAAGTATAGATCAGCATTAGCCCCTTTAAAACTAGGTACACAATCCATCAGGCATAGAACCAGGACTGGACCTCATCACAGGCAAGTATAAAATATTCAATATGCTTTATCAGATCATACTCACCACATTTACTAAATTGAGAAAATAGCAACCCATATTTTGGGTGGAAAAAGTCTTCTTTATAGTCTTTTGCCACTGACTATTAGCTGACTCTACTGCAATTTTATTTTCAGTCTCTCTGTTTGTTGATAGGGGTTTTGAATTATAGAATTCCTTCAGATTTTTAACGTCATCATTCACCTATAGAAAGACATTAAATAAATATCAAAAAAAAATCAAAACTTGATGTGCTATAATCAGAAGCTATAGAGATATGATAAATTTGAATGGCACCCTCTGAATCCTCTCTTAATTTTAAGATCTATGACCCTCTAAAATATTTACAAACACCAAATAATAAAATAGCTTTAAATAACTTGCCAACCAGTAGATGGCAAGCAGACAGGTGGCAGCAATTAGCTCAATTTCTATCACATATTTACATGGATTTTATGTACCCGTTTATCAATGCACTGATTTTCACTTATCTGCTTAATATGAAGTATCTGAAGTGAGCAATAATCAGAAGTGGATGTAATACAATTTTTTTTTAGTTTATCATGCAATAAATAAATCCTATGGCTATTTTTATCTGATAGGTTCCATTCCATCCTCAATTTCTTTCTAAATGTTAAAAGAACAGCTACCAGATTATAGAATCTTAAAATGGAATACAAATCAAAATGAAAATTAACTGAATTGGACACTAATAGCATATTATCTTGGACACTATTAACATAGCACTAGAGATGGTTTTATTTAATTTTTAAATCCAATCATGTGAATTAGCATGTCAGTGGAAGCAGTGTAAGACAGCAAAAAAGATCCCTATGAACATATTATAGGACATTTTTAAAAGTTATATGAAGCAAATCAGTAAATTTAATATTCAGAATACTTATATGGAAGCATTTTTATCATGCATATAATGAGAGTGCACATGTGCCAAGGAGAAAAATCTAAATCAATTACAATCCTTCCTACAATGGAAGCAAATTTTTCAATTGTAGGATCTTTACAGTCTAATCAGAGAATAAATAAGTAATCCATACCTCTACAGCTGACTGTAAAAAGGCCACATAAGTTTCTAGAATTTCTAGCTTTGAACTGATATTTTTTTCCATTTTTTTCAGTTCTTTATTCAGAAAGTCAGCTCTGCTAGAAAAAGCCACCACCTGCTCAGGTTCCAACTCTTCCATATTTTTGATGATTCCCTCAGCTGCTTTCAGTTCACATGAAGTTTCCTTTGAAAGTAGAAGCATAGAAAAAAAATGTATAATGGCTGGGAAAGACTTGTGAATATTGATATCACATTGTTAATTTTCATTAGGATTGCTTTTTAACGTATAATTTAATTACTTTTTTTGAAGGAGAGCTCACAATGGAGATTAAATCACAGAAATATCCATTTCTTTCCTAAAAATGCAAGGTGTAGTTATTGAAATAGCTATTTTAAAAGCTAGCAGACCACAGTCCCCAGAAGAAATAGGAAAAGTGTAGAGTTATAACAGTGTATATATCTGTCAGTGAAAAGTAGACACTGCAGCTAACAAAACTAACACCCTGTCATGCAAAAATTTAGCAGAAAAGACACTTAAAACTATTATAAAGTCTTGAGGAACAAAAAGATGTTCTTGCTTATCTGCTGAGATTTTAATATTGTTACTATGTGCTCTCCAGAACTGTTTTAAAGTGAATTTTATTTCTACGGGTACTCTATAGATCCATCCCTTGGACCCCACAAGCTGCTGCCTGAAACAAAAGAGAACTCTGCAGGGTTAATGGAATTTTAAGTGCTGAAAATACACAGGATGTTCCTAAAATACACACTGCCACATTGTTCGGCTTAGGCTGAAATATGCACCTATGCCAAGGCTGTGGAAGGGATTCAAGTGGTTTTAACCCACTTTCAGGTACTGCAAGGCTGCTATGGGAGTGGGCAAGCGTCTGGATGTGACTTAAAAACAGCCTCACAGAGGCTGTAAAAATATCCTACAGAGCTGTGTGCTGCAGGGCTCTCATCAAATGGCTGCACTCCCAACATGACCAGTAGATCTCTTTACAGCCCCCTTCACAGCTTCTCTAAATGGGAGCTACTTGTTTCTTTTTTGCCAGTTCTTCCCTTATATTTGGCATAATAAACCACAAGAAGGTTTTTCTCTGTCTCTGGCTGTCTAGACAATTATTAAACCTGGTGCCTCACGTAGGAGTAGCAATCCACATTTGAAGAGTCTTTCTATTGAGAGCTGGTACGAGGATCCTGAGGCAGTAACAAATAACACAGAGAGATAGAGACAGTGGAGAACAACAGTGATTTAATGACTAATGTTATCTGTGTTTTTGTTCCTTAACTACAGTTTTAAAACAAACCATAGACCTACTTTCTTTACAAGAAACTCTCAGCCTGGTTTAGAATTACATACAGGATGCATTTGTTTCTAAAAGCACTTAACATTGTTGAAAGGTTTTTTACCTTTGTTTGTTTAGCCAGCTCAAGGTGTTTGTTCAAAACTCTTTCTGACTCACACAGATAGGAGCCAATCTCCACACCGACCGCGAGCATCGGGGCGAGTTTTTTAATTGATTGAGACACCTTTATTGGAAAGTATTATTCACATGGTTAATTTATATAAATAGACACCACAAACCAGCATAAAATACCACTTTTCATAGAAAAAAAATGAGGTAACACCTTTTTGTTGGTGCATAGATCATGTTTCTGGACATAATGTCATGATTGAAACCCAACTAAATACCACAGTAAGAACAAATTTTGATTACCGGTAGCAACTAGTACCACACAGCTGCTCACACACACACAAACCCCTCAACCCCAAATGGTGGGATGGAGAGAAGAAATAAACAAAAGGTAAAGCTTGTGCTTTAATATCAGGTATAGTCAGAGAAAGATGGGAATTACAATATAAAGGAAGAAAACTCTACTATTTCTTCAACAGGTGTGATCACAACCCCCTCTTGTTTGCTCTCATTTTATTGACAGTGCTTTCCTTTACCCTAAATGTCTGAAGCTTGAGATTTCAATATGGCACAACTGCATTATAGCCCTAGCAGAAACATTTTGATCCTGCTCCAGGCTTTTTTCAGAAAGTACATTTAAAGCTTCTCTGACAGGACAAGAGACCTATTTTTGTGCATATTCCCTTCCACTGTCACTAAGATATCATGTATGCACTATGATAACAAAACAGATTATGAAAAGCACAGGCAGATGATGCCAGACACAACACACATAGTTATTATTGCACGTGTGAATTTACATCTAACATTTTTCTTAAGAACTGGCTGCTAATTGAGGTTCAAATTTTATTATATGAGGCTGAGGGGCAATTGAATTTGGCACCAGATTCCTTGGGATGCTTTGCTTTAGAGTTGAAATGAAAAGTGCATTGCTTAGTAGCAATATAGCAATAAGCACTCTTCACTGCAATGGACAATCTCGTTATGACAGTGTTCTCTAATGCAAGGCTGGGAACAAAGTGATTAGGACAAACAGCACATTGAAAACTTATGTTCTAATTGAGGTTTATATTTTAAGTAAAAGTTGCTTTCATAATTTAACTTTTAGGTTAAGATTCACAGCATGATAGGGACATCATTTGTATACACATAAATGGCATACACAAAAGGGCCAATTTTTAACAAATTAAATTCACATTTGATTGAGAATGGTTCATTATAAACATCATGCAAAATACAAAATATCAGACTGCAGACTTTTAATGACTTCAGTCATTAAATTTGATTTACTTTTCTTGTCTACACTCCTGGTTTCCTTCACATGAACCTTACTAAAGACTTTTTAAATTTGAATTTACACATGGAAACTTATTTAGGAGCTATTTGTCTATTCCAGCTCTGACAAGTCATTTAAAAGGTCTGTAGTACTATATGACATTGAACTGTTTAAAGAAGGCTGTCATGTCCTTGATGCATCAATACCCTAATTAACAAAAGGAATTCTTATAGTGAATAGAATTGAGTCTCCTTCAGATTTACTGAAAATTTGTTGTGGTTCAGTCACCGTGCTTATTAAACCTCAATTTTTGCCACACTTTTACCTTCAGCCATATAAAACAGAAGACAGAAGCAGTATAAGAAACTGCTTACAGGTCACAGGACTGATTGCTCACTTCTTTTCCAAAAGAAAAAATTATAATAGTTCATCATCTGAGCAAATCCATGCTTAATTGAACATCACTGGTAAAATGTTCTCGTGGAAACTGCTCAATTTTTCAGAACAGCTTTTGGTTCCTTTGTGTTGATAAGAGCATTCAGCATTCTAACTACAGCTGTGCTCTCTCTAAAAGACTTATTATTATTTGATTCAACTTCAATATTCACTATGGCTAAATTATGGAAATACAATGCACTGCTCATGAATGTATTAAGAAGGAGATGTGCTACAACAGTGATAATAATCATCACAAAGATGATCAGAATGCTGGAGCACCTCTCCTATGGTGACAGCTGAGAGAGCTGCAGTTGCTCAGCCTGGAGAGTGGAAGACTTTATAGGGGACCCTTGCAGTACCTAAAGGAGCCAGTAAGAAAGTTCTGTCACTCCAAGTGACAGAACAGGGGATAATGGCTTCAAACTGAAACCAAGTAGATCTAGATTAGATACACAGAAGAAATTCTTCACTATGAGGGTGGTAAGACCCTGGCACAGGCTGCCCAGAGAAGCTGTGGCTGCCCTGTCCCTAGAAGCATCCAAGGCCAGGCTGGATGGGGCTTTGACCCACGTGGTCTAGTGGAAAGTGTCCTTGCCCATGAGACAGGGGCTGGAATTAGATGTCATTTAAGGTCCCTTTCAACCCAAACCATTCTATGAATCTATGATGTACCTTATCCAGATGATCTTCAAGTGAGGCAGTCCACTGTTGTTTCTTCAAAGTACATTCTTCATAATCTGGACACTGTCTGTTCAACTGATCTACTTTTTTTTGAACATATTCCATCATTTTCTGAATTCCTGCCACCCAAGAGCTAAGATGGAAAAGTAGAACTGTCATTTATTTCTCATTTTTTGCTCAACATAGAGGATGATTATGCTTTTAAGAAAACCCACTCATTCTGTTGATTTGTATGATGAGTAACTTATGAATTTTAAACTGTTACCCTTAAAAGAAAAATAACCAAGAAAAATATTAAAATTAATCCAAATAAAATTGATGATTAGTAAAATACCGGAATGAAATTTCCAAACAAATTATTTGTCACCAGTGCCTAAGGTAGATTCACAATACAGATACATTAATTCTCAGAAGACACATAGCCTGATTCACTGAGAAATAGCTCGTTTCACTTTTCACTCTAGCTATACTATCTAAAATCTAAAAACGACAAATGGAAAAGCTTAAAAGAGAAAATATATGGCATACTAGTTCTACTTTAAAAAGAATGTTTTCTTTAGACTCTAAAATATTTCAGTGTTTTTACAGTAGCTGGAAAAAGAATGTCATATACATTCTAAGTCAACCTTTCCTTAAGGGTGTTGTTTTAATGGGATAAAAAACCCCTCCAATTTATAAAACAGTGGCTTGCATTATAATTTAAACCATAATATCAGGGAGGCAATTCAGAACCTGGATACCTGAGGCAGTCCACTTTAGACTGTAAGAAAGTTACCTCACACAATTAAGAACTGAAGTTTTGATATTAACCCCCTCTCCCCACACATCAAGTTATTTCCTACTTAAATTTATACTCATCATAAGAATTTTTGTAAAGCTGACATGTTCAAAAGAAGTTTTTTCATTACTTTAGTTTCATCAGGAACTTTTGTTAATACCTGTGAGAATCTGCTTTATTAACTAATGTTCGTCCCTTTTGCATGGTGGCTGCTGTACAACCTTTAATTGCTTCCTGCAATTCCTTGTACTTCAGTGTCAGTATAGGCAAATGTAAGCCTTCTGAAATAGAGGTTTTACAGTAATTCTCAATCCTTTCAAGACCATCAAGTACCTGAAGAAAAAAAGAAAAGCATATGCTATCAATATTTCTGTTGTTGGAACTATCCTTGGAAATTATCTGTTTTTAAAACTTCTATCAATGATCTCAAAAAAATATACCTGAAAAAATACAAAAAGACCGTTTGGTCTTTTGACACCCTAAAATATAAATTTTTCTAAATACTCTTCTAAGTGAAAGATTTCTGTTAAAAAGGATGCATTATTGATGATACTGACTATAATTAGCTCCTGTGGAGACCACTGCAACTATAGGCATTGCTTCTGGCGTCCACAGGAAAAAAATCTTAAAGCCCAATTCTTGGCAAAAAATATTTCCCAAATACCTTATCTCAAAACCAAGCACTCAATATACTTAAAGGGGAAAAGAAAAAAAAATACAATACCTTTTTGAATGGATTTGCCATTTTGGATAGAAGTTTGAGGCAAAAAGTCATATGAAAAGGGTAACTGGATTTGTAATTTTCCACTTCAAATTGCTTAGCCTACTGTTTGCATAATCCCACACCCACCAGCCTTCCAGAGCACACTAATAGCTTTATTGTCAGGTTATTATTACAGACTTGGCTGCTTACCAACCTTGCCAGCAGCATGAAAAAAGTCATTGGCCTCTTGCAGGAGGGCTTTCCTTTCCTCCATGTGGAAGCACACTTCTTCCTGCAACTGACAGATTTTCTGATTTGAAAGCTTTAGATGTTCTTTTTCTGTATAGTCCTCTGAAAGCAAGATCCTAAATGCTTCACCTTCCAGTTGTTCCACAGTGTAATTCCATTCCTAGTGGGAAAAATTCCACTTTAGTCAACTGCACATAGGAAAATAATATACTACGGTAATAATATAAGCATTGAAAAATGTGTACTGTTATAGGCATGAAAGCTATCATTATTTAAAACAGTATTTCTACCAGGAGGGGCTTCCCAGCAAATCATGGTTTAGTGATAAGAGTTCTCAGCAGTGTCATTCCACATTCTCTGACACAGTTTCACAGGCAGGAGCAGCAGTTACTAAGGTGTCTGCTGGGAAAAGTGGTCAGGATAACAAAGACAAGAAACCTCCTGCTAAGATCCCACTCTCATGGCAAACAGCCCTTCAGCCCACCTATTTAATCAAGAACAAATTAAAATATTGCCTAGATAATAGCTGCTTGCAGTGGGAGAATTTCTGCTAAGAGATGTCTGGTAATCATTTCAATCAAATGACCCTCCCTTACAGCAGGTTGTGCCACCATCCTTGGCATTCTCCACTGTACATTTTCCCTGATTTCCTACACAAAATCATTGGTCCACTCAAAAAATATCTCTGCCTTATCTGATCAGGAACCTTTCTAGTGGCAGTGACAGAAGGAAGAAAGATGACACTTAAGAATTTCAAGCCATAGAGTCAGAAACATTTCTGGCAATTGAGACAGGTACTTTAAAAGTAAGGTGATTTAAAATGGATTCTGTTGAATCAGCACAAGTTTGCATATTGGTTTTTGGTCTGCATTGCAGCACTTGGAAGCACATTTAGTTATTGCTTATTTAACTCTTTCTTTTTTCAACTATTCATATTGAACTGACTTGTGCTTCTACTGTAGCAAAAAATATACATCAACCCAAATAGACATCAACTTTTGGAATCTCATTTCTCTACTGTGGTGGATATTCACATCTTTCTGTCATGGAAAGCCTAAGCAACAGTAAAAATCTATAGATTTACATTCATGCTTTATTTAGCATTTTTCATACTAAATCTACTTTTGCTTTTAACTTTTCTTATAGTATTACCAATTAAAAATGTTAGCATTAAAAAATTCAATAACCTTAATATGTTTCAATCAGATTTTAAGGGCTTTAGTAAGAAAACTAATTTCACATATTTCAACAAACCTATCTTTGTTTTATTTTTGTGTTTTGAGTGTGCTTCGATATACCTGCACTGTATGCCTACAAAGACAGATTTTCCTCACTCATTTTAACTCTTCTTTCCTTCCATAAAGGAACCTGGAGGAAAAGCCTTCTCAGAGATTTTTTTAAGTTCATCTCTTCCCCAAACAAGCATCTGAAGGCCAAATCCTGCCCACTGTATTTCCTTCTATGCTTCTTAAAATACTGCTGGTTTAGAATATCCTGCAATGAAATGGCTCGCTTTCTCAAGAAAACATCCAAAAAATCCCCCAAATATCTTGAGCACTTGAATTGTGTACTCTCAGCTTCCTACTGAAATCAAGAGACATGAATCTTGAGCACAATAAAAGCAATTTTTCTGTTCATTTTGTCTATTACTGATAAACAGCTATAGCAAAATCTAATTTTTTAAATTTCTTTTTCAAATTAAAATAACGACCATTACTGACATCTGGATGCAATAAACTTCAGCCTGTACTTTCAATTAAGTGAAACCTTGCACTCTATTATTTAATGCACAATTCTCCTTTCATAAAATTCTTTATCTCTCTATCCTAAGCAATACTAAGCAAGAATGAGGATTTTAAGGATAATAAATCACAGTCTGCTATGCTGTACTTGTTACTTTTTACCTGACAAATTTATCTTGGAGGGAAAAAAATGTAGTAAGGAGGTGTCCCCATACACACAGCTTAAGTGATTTGATTTCCAGCTATATCAGCACCAGAACATTTTCATCATCCAACACTTGCAGCTGGAATGACTGGTATGAATTGCATGGTCGGATTTTAATAGTAATTTTACTTACATTTAAACATATAGGTATTTATGATAATTAGAAAACAAGTCTGAAGTTGGGAGCTTTTAACTGGGATTAATAATAATTCACCACAAAAATGGCAAAGAAAGTGTAGTTGAATATGTGAATCCTCATTTTGCTACTATTTTTATTTGTATAACAATAAAAAAATAATATTTTATTCAAGAATGAGAAATGGACATGTGGAAAGAAAACTGTCCATAACTGGCTTAGGAGCAAATATGGAAAGACAAAAGAGCTGAATTGTCCAGTATATTATATGTTTAAAACATAATTACAGAAGGCAAAACTAATTATAAGAAAATGAATCAACTTATAGTGAAATTATTCCACATAAAAGCGTTTAATTGTAACAAAATCCATAAATTTGTTGGGTACAAGATGCCCAACAGCAGCTTTTAGGTGATCTAAAAGTAGATATTAAACTCTGCCTTGTTTACACTGAGGCAAGGTTCTTCTCTAAGTTTTCACAGAAGCTCAAAACCCCAATTTATTATAGTAATTTATATTTTAAAATATTCCACAAACATTACAACCTCGCACATTCTCTGAGGGTTTTAAATTTAGTTAGACTCATCTGCTGTCCTGTTTAAACATTCCTCAAACTTGGTTAAATTTTTTATAAAGCAGCTAGTGACAACTTCATTTTCAGCTTTCTATTTGTAAGGAAATGTTTCTACACATAAAAAGCCCAGGCTTTCCATCAACAGGACATAAAAACTCAGTGGAAAAATCTTAGTTGCCTTCTTCTGTTCTTCAGCCCTCAACATGCTAAATTCCTAACAGTCTGCCAGTCAGCACTAACATATTTCTTACTCATTTTCCTTGAAAGGAGCACACAGCCTACTATTACAGTGACTTTCCATAAGCATCTCCTGGTAAATTGAATTGTTCTGACATATTAAAGACATGTTGAATGTGGCTCTTTAGCTCTTGTCACTATTCTTTTCCTCACACTAGTAAGTCTTCCATTCAGCAAGGAAAATGAGTCCTTTCTAGGTTCCTTGATTAAACAGGTATTTTTCAAGAGTGTTAAAACTGATAAATTAAAAATATTGTAGCTTTAATTAAAAGTCTTGAAGATTTTCTGTCTTCTAAAATATTTAACACAAGTCTGGGGGAAAAAATGTGGAAATCTCTAAAAATTTATTTTGTTATCAAACAACTATTGTGGGATAAATTGACTTTTCTCGTCCATCCAATAAAACTTTTGGACTTTGAATCAAAACCTGAGAACCATAGAAATTTTTCCACTGTAATGTTCTAGGCTTAAGCTTAGAAAACTTTAAAGCACATTTATTTGACTTCAGATCATGATCCATATATTAGATAAACCAGCAATTAAAACATAAGTCAATTAAACATAAAAGTATGTATTTCTTTTCTGACTGTGTGACAAATTAGCTTATTCTCTCATATGCAAAAATGTCCAGAAACTGAACTTTTTCTGAGCCCCCAATCTGCCTGTCACTGATTGATGGCATACATCAATACACTGATCATTTAGTCCTTGTGAATATTCAAAAGGCTTTCACCTTCAGGAGCTACACTGCAGTATAACTACCAATGTAATCATATTGTTCCCTCAAATGACAAAAGAAGCAGTGGGCACTATAAAACCACGGGGGTTGTGAGCTGCTATGACAATTATCATGTGATGTGTCTTTTGGGAGGTTCAGTGAGTGGCTGTAGCAGTGTATTTAACAGTGAGCTGATAAAATCAGCAAGCAGAAAGAGGAAAAACAATTCAAAGTCTGTCACCCCCCAGAAAATTGCTGAGATATGTTAAAAATGATTTGGCCACAGAGTGGTGCTAGCAGTTCTTCTTAACCATGTCAAGCACCTCCAAGGCAGGCAGCAATGTAAGAGCAAGCAGGTAATCAGTGCCAGCATAGCCTTACTGAAACATGAGCTCCTAAACTTGCCTCTTCTCCCAAATCTGGGTGGCAACGGGTGGGGGGAGCTGGGCAAGTCCCTGCAGGAGTGGGGGGCAGGAGGGTTCTTTTAAAGTCTGTGAGGCTTGAGGGCTTTTCCCCCCAATAATGATTTCTTGGGTTTGATTTGGTCTTGATAATTTTACAAACTAGTGATAATGTTTTTAGGGGGTTTACCTCTTAGCAAGGTGAAGTTCAACATAAAGGTGAAGTATGCCACTTTAGAATATTATTAATAATAATGAATCATTCTCTTTTCTCCTCTCAGCCCAGTCCCATAAATAAGATGCTAGGCCTGTAAATCCCTCTTAAGCTGGCCTCTGAACAATTTAAGAAACCATTTCTCCTGTTCAACCCAATGCAACAACACATGTAAGTAAACACATTGTGTGAAACAGTTCAGACATTGGAAATTTCCACTTTCTTACTCCCTGTGAGAACATTAAACTTGCTCTGCATAGCTCCTATACACAAAATTTTGCTCTGAGCTACAGTACACATGTGAAAGGTTACTTGAAAAGATTTTTTTATGCCACTTTAGAATAGGTTCCTCCTTTATTCTGTTTTCAACATCTGCAGGTCAGTGCTGCAAAAACCAATGCCTGTAACTCACAGCTTTCTCAATTATATTTTCAGCACATGGTTTCAACTTGGCCACTCTTCTTCACATTATAAACAAAACCAACATGCTCAGTAATATCCCCCTCCAAGAATTTAATTTCCCTCTGCTAGAATATGCTGGTAGTAAGAAATGCAAAAGGTCTAAAGATAAGACATTCTAAATCATAATTCACATGGATGTGTAACAAAAATGTTTAATGCTAAACACTTTAAAATTATCTCATTAAAAAAGGCAATTAATTAAAATTACATGAATGATAATGTATGGGAGAAGAATTTTTAGGTGAAATTGCAATAATAAGTTTTATTACTATAAGTTAGTTTCTAGATACTCATCCATGAAAAATATTATTATACAAAATGAAAATGCATGTTGTTTTCCTTTCTGCACTTACACCCTAATTTCTAATTCAGGCAGCAAATTACAAGAAGAGCCTGTGAAATTGAAATGTGGGGAAGAGTAATGATTATTTGGTTAAAATTCAGCAATGCTTTAGAACACCTATTGTTGTGGGTGTCTCTCTCTCTGAAAACATTCCACAGCATACTCATTTACTGGTTTCACTGTTTTTCTTGTGCCAAAGGTCTGTTCAGAAGAATTTATCTTCACATGCTCATCTTCCCTTAACAAAAAAAAAGTATTTTTTGACATGCTGCTTGGAGAAGCATTAGAAATATTATGGTATTGTGTTTAGATGGCAGCCTTGAAGCAGTTATCTGTTAATTATGCAAACAGACATGTGACATTTAGATACAAAGCTTACAAGGAAACAGATCTGGGAACAATCGGAAGCCTCTTACTATCAACACAATAACCTTTTAAAAGACATTTAGTTCTATTGGAATACTTTCTGGATGAAAAAGTACTCCTTAGTCATCTGGGTTATCCAAATTCGATTGCATGCAGATTTATTCTCTGGAAAATTGATATTAACTATGAAAGTAGCATTTTCAATTACTTTTAACCAGAAGAAATAAATGGATAAATACCTCTTCCAATCATGTACTCAGTTCACTAACAATTAATTACGGCAGAAATGGCTGAGGTTTTGTCCTTTATAAACATTAAAATTTGTTAAAATTCTAATAAAGTTATTTTTCTTTATTTTTCACCACGGGATTTTACATGTAAATTACCAGTGTGGAACTTGATCACCCAGTTGAAAAACCAACTAAACAACTTCAAGGGTTATTCTTCTTCTAACTTACGGGTAGCTCATAAAATTCTAAATGAAAAAAAAAAAAATCTGAGAAACATGGAGTCCTTGCATTAAAGAAGCAAAGTTACTAAAACAATTTAGACATATAGAGATCTCATGTATATATAGAAAACATGTACACTCTTATAAAATAAGTCTACTCCTATACATGCTTGTTCAAAGCCCAAGTTGATGTTTTGCTACTCATTTTTAAAGTTGCTTCACCAACCAATTATGGTATTTCTTACTTTCACTTTGACTTCCATTTCTTCAAGTTCCTGAAGTAACTCTTCATTTTCCAATAGTGATGAGCCTAAGTTTTGCTTCTGAAAGTAATCTCTGATGTTTTTCTTATACCAGGATGTTACCTAATTAAATAAAAAAAAGAACTCAGTGAGAAGTTTGAGAAGTTATTGTCCATTTTTTAAAATATGCACAAGGCAGTTTAATTAAAAAAAAGCTCATGTTGTCATTCCTTTCATTTTTTCATTCCTAATGTTCATGCTTCTGTTTAAATGCCTACATTTGTGTCATATCAAACGCAGAAGCAAGTGGGTATATATGACAAAACAGACAAAAAATGTATTCATCAAGTATGACCAGATTGTAAATTAACACAATAAAAGAAGAATCAAGTGATAGCCACGCATAGAACAAATGCATGGTTTTAATACTATTATGATACTGTACATTCTCCCTTGACACACAGTAACTTAAGTATTTCAATATAGTAAAATACTACAAATCTGAGTACTCCTGACCTGGTAGAACCTGGCTTAAAAAACCCAGTAGAGATAATGGAATACCATTGTGTGGAATAATCTTATGTAGATTTACAAATTTATTACAAACTTCTTCAGCGAGTATATGCAGCAAACATATGCAGTATACAATTATATCTTCTAAATTCCACAGAATTACTTGCATTTCTATCCACTTGATTCATAGTAGGTACCTCTCACTTTCTTGGTAGACAACACATGGCAAGAATTCCTGAGTGAAGCTCCACATTTTAAAATAGTATCCAGAATTAGTTATTGGTATCAAGAGGATTTCCTCCAATATTTCCAGTCTGGAAAATCACCACTATACTTAGATCTTAGGCAGCATACTAAGAATTTCTGTATTCTAGGTACTACAGATTTTAATAGCCCACTAGAGATTTTTTTTTTTGTTGTTGTTTTATCTGCTTATGTAGAATCATGCTATTTTTAATAAAATTAAGCAATTTAGAAAAAATGAAAACATCTTCAAAAATGTGTTGGAAGTATTTTCAGTTACACATAAAAAATGTTCACATTATGAATCCAAGTGAAGTGAGAGAAGTAAGAAAATTATTTTAATTCTAAGCCTTCATTTCTTAAGCATATCCTCCAGATGCATACTTACTGACTGAAACATTTTTCCTGGAAGCACATTTTCACAGAATATTTACTATGGTTTTACCAAAATACAAATAAATGGAGTGGACAATAAAAACTGTGCTAAAAGGGAAATAAAAATTTACTTGTGAATTAGGGCTGGGGTTTTTTATCATGTATCTGTTTAGCAAAGCAAACCAGTATTTCTGTAATGTTAGGCAGAGGAAGAAGCCATTTTTTAACCCCGTTACAGGAAACTGTTCACCCCTTTACCACTTGGCAATATTCTTTTCCATTGCAGTAAGTTTGATCAGTTGGCTTCCACTAAAGCTAATACCTCTGAGTGATTTCATTGTGCTACCTTAGCTCTGAAGGGATGGCTGAGAATTCTGTACTTGCTTTATAAGCAAGAAACCCACAGAATTTCACTCTTCAGTGATTTTGCTGAAGGTATGGGAAAGCAAACAAGATTAACACAGCTGTTTGAAAAAGACAGTGGTTTTCCTTGATTTGTTGAAATCTAAAATCACCCCTGTTTTTCAAGAATCAGATTTTATCTTTAATTTGCAATAATTATTGACCAGATTAATTACTTTCTTCTTCCAAAAATAACTAATTATGCATAAAATAGGCCAATCTGCCTTTGATTTTAATTAATGAAAGAGATATGAGCAAAGATGATGCTGACACTTCCATAAAGGAATCTACGTAAAATACACATGCTTTCACACATTGAAAATCCTGAAAAAGAAACATGTTACAATCATGACTATCAGATCATCACATTCCAGTTAGAGATCAAAGGGAGATGTTGCATTTTCAGTGTTTCATAACCTGATAGTAAGGGATAAACAACAGATTGTGCATCTAGACTACACAGCTGTGCCTAGCAGAAGCAACACAAAGAGCAAAAAGCTACTCTTAGATTCTACACAGCAGAGCGTGTCTCCAGTACTCTGCTTTCTCTGCATCCCCTTAACTCCCATTAACATCAGTCAAACATTCAAAAGTTAGGATTTCCTCAAACAGAAGTAGCCCAGAAATATTGGTCTAATAAACATATTTAAGCTCCTTTTCTGTTTGTACTTTTAACCAGTTGCTAGGTTGTTTTTTATCCTGTGATTTCCATTGGTATTGTGTGGTGCTACCTGGTTCTCCTGTTGGTGCCACAAACAAATTTGCAGAAGCTGCTCCAGCCCTTGGCGCTGGTGCCTGAGGAATTTGTCCAGCTGCCGCCTCCTGTCCTGCAGCATCTCGAGGAGATTGTCAATCTTCAGGCAGCTGCTCTGGGCTCCCTGAATCAGCTCCGCATTTGCATTTGGCCCCTCACATTTGAATTCTTCTATGAACTGAGTTAGGTCTTGGCTTTTGTTTAAAAGAGCAAATGACTTCTCCAGGAGTTCTGTAAGAGCAGAATTTCATCAGGAAAAAACCCAGAGTGCTTTGTGATTCTAGTGCCGTATTTCGAATATTACTCAAGTATCTTTCAAACTATCTATTTGCATACATGAGCACAATGTATTTTCATGCATTGCATGAACATGAATGGTTACTGTAGATATATATATATACACATTCAGGTATTTCAGTTTGGACAGCTCTTACATAAGTCTACAAAGCTACAATGGTGTGTACACAAACATATATACACACACACACGTATGAGGGTGTACTGAGAGACATCTCAACAAAACCTGGAAGTGTTTGTACCTTTTGTATGATGCTCTTGTTGCAGAAGAAGTTCTCTCAAAGAGTCAATATTGTCAAACTCCTGAGTATTTTTCAGGAAATCTTCAACTTGGTCAATTTTAACAGCAAACTGCATTAAGAAAACAAAGGATAGGGAGAAGCACACTGTAATTTTGTTTTGCATAACTACATCATAATCTCTGTGTTACTAGGAAAGTTATGAGAATTTGTAAATTCTTGGAGAAAGGCATTTTTAGTGACTCCCAGATACAGACGCTTTGTGGCCTCTATGCACCTTCTGAGTTGTTTTTTTCTTTCAGGTACTGATGGATAGAAGGATTTTAATTGACACAATCTGTAATTATTATTCACTTTGTGAATGCTCTTTCCTACAAAGCCTTATGCCAAACCTAATTTCTTTGTATAATACACATTATCAGGGCACAATAATTAGTAGATTGTTGATCTTGGACTTCCTAGGACAGTTAGTAATACCACAGTTGCTTCTGTAACTTATATGTGGCAGTGGCATACTACAGAAACAAAATTATCAGGGGGAATTAGCAAACTCTTAATGTTCCAGGATGTGGGGACAATTGATCATGAGGCTACAAAGAGTGGGGAAAAACCTGCAGGGTGTAGAGTCCCTCTCATCTTTAGGTTCCTGTGTGTATCAGTGAATTAGGATAAGAAAGAAATGGGTAAATGATCACACAGGTTTTCTTTTATGTCCATCTCTACATCGAAGTCCCAGGTAAATAAGACTGTTTCCTTTATGTCATTGTAATAGCTTATGGATATTTTGGTGTAAAACTTTCAGTGACCAAACGTCAGTGTGTGTTAGTGAAGGCACCTGAGAATATGTTCTTTCAATGACAAATAATTTTAATCATAAGGAATGAAAGCTATTCTGCAGAATGTCCACAGGCACTGAAATACATATTTTAGGGTTTGGTCCAGTTCCATTTTCAACTGGCATTTTCTATCAAGTACAAATTTGGGGGACATCGTGGGTAAAATGTTTCTTAAAGTCTACATGGTTTTTTGTTCAGCTTCATCCTGTACTATCTGAAAGGTGGAAAAGAAAGCATGCATCCCAAGATTTTGATTTTCTTGTTTGCCTCAACCTTTAGGAGTACAATGAACAATATAAAACACATTAAAAATGACAGTAATCAGAGTACCTGTAAGATGAGGGCAGCTTCAAATGAACAGTTATTTGATTTAAGTACAAACCTCCAGAGCGTTTTCAAAGAACACTGAAGTGAGTTCCAGAAGTGCCTGTCGCTTCTCTAACATCATGATCAGGGCATCCCATGCATCCCCAAGGGTCTCTGCCATGGCATCATAAACCTGACTCTTTTCTTTGTTCTCCTCTGCAACCTTGTCTGCTTCATGCAGCAGGTCCCATACCTTGTCTTCCAAAGCCTGAGAAGGAAATACACCAAAACAGTACAAAACAAACATAGGAAATGTGTACACAAAATCCAGAACACTGTGATGATATCAGTGTCACGATATTTTTATAGTGGGTCTGTACAGGAGCCATGAACCTCCTACTGTTTTATTTCCAGTTCCTAGTGATAGGAGTGTAGCTACTTCTGCATGCTTTATAGCTAGCTTCTGAATTTCATCTGCACTTAAGAGGCTATAGTTTTATAAAATTCACATACAAACAAGATTTAAGAGAATTTATCATGCTATCTCTAATATTTACACTCCAATGTTTTTGCATCTCCATAAAAACAGGTCTGTCTTCCTGGAAGTGGAAGCAGTGCAGATATTTTGATTCCCCTTTCATATGTCATCATCATATTACATTACTGGACATTAGAAGTTTTACAAGTTTGTGTGGTAATTTACTCATAAGTTTCTGATGACTACAATGCAATCCATACAGGAGTAATTTGCATTTATTCTCCAAAAAACCACACCTAAGTTATGTAATGTTTCAAGTTCAGCTTGCTGCATTGCTCAAGCTGGCCAACAAATAATAATGCTCTATTGTCAAAATAATTCTTCTGTGTTTCATTCCTTTTATTAATCTCACCACAAGAAAGATAACTCCTGGCCCATTTCCTGCTTATGTTACAAATCTTCAGTGTGTCAGAAAAATTGATTAACATTTGTTCTGTGTTCTTCCCAGCCCCCATCTTGGGTTTTATCATGAGCACGAATTAATGAAGTGTCACTTTTTTTTGTTATTAGAGGTACTACCATGTGCAGATGTAATGTGAAAAGAAATTTTTATTAGGCAGTTTAAACGGCCATTCATATACTACTGGATAAAAAGTTGATCATGAACTCTAAGAGAGCCTTTATGATGTTTCCTTCCTGATGAGGCATAAAATTATTGCATGGAAAACAACTCCGTAAAAGTAGTGGCATTCATTAATTATCCAACATTAGATATTATTAACATTCTAGACTGGCTCTGTAACAAATATAACAAGAATTAAATGAGTATATGAGACATTGATAGTCTCTTTACTAACTCAATATCTTAATGTCAAATAATGAGAAGCCTTATAGTCATGACAATGCTGACATTAAAAAAATGGGGTAAAATATTCTTAGAACTTGATACCCAAACTGCTTGTCACGAGAAGGTGAATTTTACCAAAACATCAGACCACTTTCACAGCTGTTCTGAATACACTGCAGAAAACCAGATGACATCTGAGGTAGTTCCACGTGGAATTCCTTGGCAAAGACTAGCTTTTCAAAGAGCTGACTATTTTATATTTTGAAATAAAACTAGGTATGCTTTTATCCTAATATTACATCAGTTTCAACAAATTTAAAAGACGTTTCAAATGCTAAATCTTTCCTAACTACACAAGATGAATGCTACACAAATGGTATAGGACCCAGAAGCAGATTTTCTTCTTTTAGAAGCCTTTTTTCTGAACAGGTTGTTAATTACCATTTAACCCTGACAAGTTGGATCTGTTTTCTTGTAACTGATTAGCTGTGAGGAACAGCTAATCCCTTATACAGAGAAAAAACTGGAATAGTCTTCAAAAGTTATCAGTCATACTTCCTGCACCTTTTAAAATTCAGTTACTATGAGATGAATTCAAATCCAACCAAAGAAAATTAGAAGGTTAAAACAAACCAAACTGCTGCATAAAAAAAATTATGAAACTGTTCATGTGTAATAGTCTTTTAGTGTTTAGAATTGATTAATGGAAATTTTCAAACACAGACTCAATTTTTTTTTGCCATGGATTCAATATGGTTCACTCATTTAAAACAGGTGTGTATTTTATTGCCTTCAAATGCTGGCTCGTGTAATGCTGCAAAAAAAACCTAATATAATATCACAAGAGTTGTCATATTCTCTGTTTCTTCAGCAACAGAAAAAGTTACATTTTGAGAAGACAGACTAATTAAAAAAAAAAAAAAAGAGGAGAAACATTTTACAGGAAACAACTTTTTGTTTGAGAAACAGTTCAAATACCTAAGATGGTCAGAGCCATATTAAGGTTTTATTGCCTTGAGTTTAAAATTATGCTTCCTACAACTGTCAAAGCCACCAGTTACCGTGAAGTTTAAAAAAAATTGTCCTCAACTGTGTCAGTTTCTATATACTACGTATGGAATAGTTTATTTTAAATGAAGTAGATGGATATTACTTGTTTTCTACTTTTTATCTTTGAAATACAACCCTTTTATCAACACAGAGTCAAGGAATAATTTGGACAGGACTCTTCAGGTCATCTGTCTAACCCCTTGCTCTAGTTACTCAAGGACTTAGTCCATGAAGTCTTAAATATCCCTAACAATAGAAATTCCAGAAATTTTCTGCACAACCTGTTCCAGAAAGAATTCATTTTCATGGTCTAACTTTTTTTTTCCCTAATATCCAATTGGTATTTTCTTTTTTCCAACTTGTGTCTCTTGATCAAGAAGCAAACTTAGTAAGAGGAAAAATGTATTTCCATCAAAAAATGATGACTTATAGAAAACAAAATATTTCACAGAAACCTGAATTTTAATGAGGTTTTTGTCAATTGAGCAAACTTAACAGAGCTTTCCAGTAAAGACTTAAAATTATTTCAAACACTTTTGGAATTTCGTGTTTCATTCCCTGTGAACACAAGAAGAAAAAATTAGGAGAGTAGAGCTCTCTTTGGACTGAGAGAAGCTGGAATGAAGCTTGACAGCACAAGGAATGCCTAGCATGTAGTCAAAAAGGAGGTCATGCACACATGCAATGTCTGTTGCTGTCAATAAAACCACGCCAGAAACCACTGCTCTAAAAACAACAGACCAATTTCACTTTCTATCAAACATCTATGATATGTCTAACTCTAGCACACCAAAAGCAGAGCCCTGGTGGCATGAAGGGAGCAGTGCTCTGGTTCAGAGGGGCTGCAGGGATGCTGGGTGGGTGCAATCCCAGGCCTGCAGCAGGAATCTCCCTGCCTGGTGATGCAGCTGCTGTGCAGCCACACCTCTCCCCCACTCCTCCTCAGGGTACTCTGCCTCTGATACTGTAGCAAAGACAGAACTAAGTCTTTAATCTATAACTTTTGTATTAATTTGTTCACAGTTGAATATTAGAGTACTTTTCCTTCTGTTAAAAGAGCAAGGAATGAGAGGGGGAATTTATCTTCTGCCTTTCCTGAGCTGTTGTACACGGACTATGTAACTTGGAATTTTCAGAGGTGTAAACTATCCTCCCATTCTCTTAGCACTGAGATGCTGCTAAAATTAACCTTTACTTAGTGCTAAAAGGCAGTGCTGAGATTATACAGCATGGTTGTTAAATTGAAGCCTGGAAAATAGTCATAAAGCTACCTCGAGATAAATACTATTTTGGTGAGAATTTTGTTCATACAAATATTGAAATTGATGAGTGACCTGAACTAACACTGAAAAAAACCATATTTATTACATTTTACCTTTTCCTTTTTTTTTTTTCCAAATCACTTGCAAAAATCAGCTCTGGTTTGATAAAAACACAGCTGAACTTTGTTGCTAATTGTATTGTTGGGCACCTCAACAACTAATTGCCAATAACTCACAAAATATTAACAAATAATTTCTTCCATAACAAAATTACTGAAAAATAAGCATTTTGAAAATATTTTTGCTTGAAACTACTTATTTAAAAGATATCGAATGCAAAACATGAGTGTATTATACTAATGCTTTTTGAAGAATGTAATTTTCTAATTTTTTTCTCTTGGCAATTAGCATATAAATTAATATTTTGCAATTTATGCTCTGCGAATTAAATTTTAAAAATAATTAGGAGCAATCTTCAGGTTCATGAGCCAGATTAATAACAATGATGGTTTTAAACTTAAGTTTATAGGCTAGATTCTCTTCAGTTTTGTGGCTGTTCTGCCACAGTCTCTCTCATGATAAAAACCAGAACTTTGGAAGCAAGCCAAGAATGTCTTATTGGGAATTTTAACATTTTTATGGAACCACATACTCTTTTTCTTTTCTTTTTTTTTTCCAGATGATCCAGTGAGTTTTAATATTGAGAGACCCAAGCAGTAAGAAACTGTGTTATCTCCAAGTAGCACTTCTGTTGGAAGCAGCAGGAGAATGGCAGAGAAACGTCTGTGCAAAGTGCAATCTATATCATTTTACCTCCTGAAGTTTTGTCTCAGGTTTTATAGGTTTGAATCTTCTCATTTTTCTTTTTAAATTGTGAAGAACGAGACCTCCAAATGTACATATACATATTTCCAGAACATATAAACCTGCTGAAAGTTACCTAAAGAAGGATGAGGCAGATATTGGGACAGAGACTTGCATGAAATCACAGAAGTTGATGGTTTCAACAAAACTGGTGCTGCTGATATGGTCTGGTTTAGCAAAACAGAACAGAATATATTATCTTAGAATCAGGACCTGTTAGATGAGACTACTGAGGGGAATTTTAACTGGGTGTAAACATTGTATACATGTTCTCTGTTTAGTCTTGGTTTTAATCTTTCCTGTTCAACATTTATTCTTTCAACTCTATTAATAATAACACATCTGTTTCCTAATCCATAAACATTTGAAGTGGGGCCCTTTTCAAAACTTGTATTCTGCTTTTTGTTTAAGTAGTAGGGTGTTCCCAAATCCTAAAGTTAATGGAACAAATGTAAATCAGTTATGAATATGCTAGAGTACATTCTATCAAAGCAAAGTATTTTGGAGATGTTTTTCCCTATGGCCCTGAAGACCACACACCAATTTTTGTCACTGTAATTCTGAACATTAAAAGAACTTCAAAAACGTTCTAGAAATTACTGGTTTCTCTTTCAACAAATCTGTTCCAATTGCTGTTTAAAGTACCATCTGCCTTACTAAATGCCAAACTTTTTGCTTGGGCTTTTTTAACCCTGTTAGCATTGCTAAGTCAAAACCAATTCCCTGAAATACTGAGCTGGATTACATTCCTTTTCCTCTAGCATCAGCAGTACTGTAAACTGATCACTGAGCCAGATTTTGTCCTTACTTACACCTGTGAATCTTCAACATATTAAGCTGACAGAAGAATTTGGCCTGAATATTTTGATTTTAACTTGCAATAAATATACTGGGATGAAAATGATGAAGTTAAAAAGCAAAGAGGTGATCAACACCTACAAGGAGTTTACAGAAAAATATGGGATAATTCCAGAATGGACAACTATTCCATAAATTATCTTCTAAAAATTGATAGGTTCATCTCTACTTATTCTGAAGATGTATTAAGTATGAATCGTCTAACTCTTGCCTTAAGCAGGATTAGTTTCATGATGGAATCATTACTCATTCAAGAATTTTTGCCTGACCTGCACAAAAATTTAATTTTGAATAGGGTTAGTGTAATCAAAGTTAAGCATATGTATATCAAGTATGGGTATCTGTCAGGATTTTTTTTCTTTTTTACAACAATAAAAAAGAAATGGGGAAACAATTCAAACTGCATCTTACCCATCTCCACACAGCAAAGATATAATTCATTATCAAATGCTAAGTGGAATAGAATTACTACAAACAGTATTTCAAGAACTGAGAATCAGTCTTGGAAAACCTTTTTACAAGTGGGTTTAGTGACTTAAGGCTATGTAATTACTGACATGTGTTAACAACTTACTATAAGTCAAATGGTCATGTCTGAAAAATGCACAGCCAGGAAGAATTATAACAACACTGCAGCCCCTTATTATCACAGCTAATATTATTATTGAAAAAGTAGCCATTTGGAACTTAATTCCTTTATAGAATATTCTTTAATCAATGCTGAATTTTGCAAGGGCCACAGGCATAAAACATGAAACAATGAGTATTTGTTCCAAATGTATTTGGATCACAAACATTCTTTAACGTTTTATGCATAATAAATTTTCTGATCTGATTTGACTTGATAGTCAAATGCTATTTGAAACTTTGTTTTTCTTGCAAAGAATGGAGTTTCTTTCAAAGATGGGAATTACTGTGTTTTCTTTTTTGAGTCTTTAATATTTAGTTTTGAAAATTAGGAGAAAAATAAACAACTTCTTCCTGTCATCAGCGTGTAAGGACTCAGCTAATTCTGAATTGCTCAAACAGGACACAGCAGCTTGTTCCAAGAACACCCAAATGTTGCATTAGTGACAATGAAGACGAGGCACTTTGCATAAAAAAGGAAAGCAAAGCCACCCCTCTGTAGGATTTGGGTATTTTGGTTGGTTTGGGGTGTTCGGTGGGTTCTTTCCATGATTCTATTCTTCATACTCTTCAAAACCCACACAATGGATGTATTAGCTACATTCTCTATATACTGTACTGAATTATCTCACACTCCTTGGATATTTTTAATGATTGGGGAAGCACATAGTCATTGGTATTAAATCAAATACTTGATCCTATCCAAATTATGTTTGTTCTTTCAGATCCCAAGTTTATGTAATCCCCCCAAAAATTAAATAGGTAAGTTGCCGTTCATAGCTTCAAGGATGTTAGAGGAATTCATTTGTCTACATATATAAAGCCAACCTGCCCTACCAAAACATTCAAACATTTCTTTTTAGGTGGCTTCGGACTTCTCTCAGCGCCAAACACCCACACTTAAAATTATTCAGTTCTTTCACGCAAGCCTGTCACTCAGTGTCCAAATGCCACTGTTCCTATAATCTGCTCTCAGGAACGCCAAAATCTGATTTTGGGACTGTTAACTAAAATATTCCTAGATCAAGACAAGCTGTTTTAATCCTACAGTATTATTCCCAATTCAATTTACATCAATTAAGACTCAATTAAAATGTTTGTGGAACATCTACTTCAGACTTACAAGGGGCTTGCTTGTGTTCACAGCTGTTATAAAATAATCAAACTTTTCACAACATTGGAGAATTTAAAAAATTATATTTAGCAGTTATTGAGGGCTATAAGACTTTTTCACTTGATGCTGATGTATAAAGTAGAAAAATCTGTTCCTTTACTGTTGCTGTCAGAAGCATATTTTTCCTGGGAAGAAGCCTAATTTCCAGAGAATTATCGAATATACTGAATTGGAAGGAGCCCACAAGAACCATCGAAGATCTGCTACACTGACAAAGGCTGAACATATTTTTTTTCTAGGTGGAGTTTAACCTAACCACCATACTGCAATAGGAGGCACATCAGCTGCTGTACCTAACTGTAATAACTTGAGGAATTTTTTGTGGTCTTATCACACCTTACCTTCAGCTTGGATAGAAGGAATTCATGATCTTGAAGTAGTTTTTTAGTCTCATCTTGATTGCTGCCAATTTCTAATATATTTGGTGTTGATTCAGCTAGCTGGAGCTTCACCCATTTTCCACTCTGTAACAAGCAAACAGTCAAAGCCTTCAGAAAACACCAGGTTTCCTTCATTTATTTACTCACACGGGTTCTCAGCTCACACAGACTTTCCATGGTCACAGGAGCACAGGGACCATACACACAATGAAGTCACAGAGAATACAGAGCAAGCTTCGTTTGAAACAGGTAACAAAATCCCAGAGCAGTGTTATCCAGAAGGTGTTCCAATACTGATTGTGCCCATGGAGAGTAAAATTATCACAATGAGCCAAAAATTTTTCTGACTCATCTCCCCTTTCAGCTGAAGATGACACAGATAGTTAAGTGAATTTGGTGGGTGAGTGGGGTAGGCAGAAGTAACAAATGTATTACAGCAGATGCAAAAACCACAGCCTCAAGATCTGATTTCTACCACATTGTTCCAGTGTACCTCTGTACCGAATACATGGAACAGAGCAGCAGCAGGGACACGTAACAGCCTTTGGAGCAGGGACCAAGGGATGCCGATAAGCTCTGATGTCACTGGAAGCTAGCATGGCTCCACAGCACAGAGAGGAAAAATAAACGGCTTCACCATCAGCTCGAGTCTCCTTGCAATGAAATTACTCCGCTGCAACAGCAGACCACCCCACAGGAAGGGTGAAAACTGACCTCAAAAAAACCTTCCCACAACTGCGGTAAGCCATCCTGAATAATCACCTGAATTAGGTGATAACTCAACTCAATATCACCTTGTGCTGCATCACAAACAGACTCTAATGGCCGAGGCCAGCACGTTTTCCAGGTTCCTGGAGAATGAAAAATCAAACTGCCAATAAATTCCAGCTGGGATTCATTACCAGCATCCAGATTTACTCCCAATGCCGAATTTTGTGCCAACTGAAGGTGTGGATTCCAGCTCGTAAAACAGGCCTCTCGGTACTTGTAAGCACAACTGTATGCACACAAGGGCTTACTGAAACACCTGAGGCTGTGGATTCACAGCTTTCAAAAATAACTACTCATTATTAAGTTGTTTTTTTTTTCCCTCAGAAAATACCTCATCTGTGGAGTTTGCAGAGCCACTTATTGTGTAAAGTTATTGCTGAGTACAGGTTAAAGTAACTCAAGGAGGGTTAACTGCAATCATCATGCTTTAAACACATTATTATGCCACTCCTCATTTAACTCCTTTTAAACAGACTAAGAGGAATTCCTTCCAAGACCTCACATATTTTGACCAAACTAGTTATCCTGTTTGAAAAAAATTATCCTTTTTTTGAAAAAAACCTCCAGCGACTCAAAAGCCACCAAGAGTAATTGTGAACAGAAACAATTTCCAAGAAAAGTCTATTAGATATTGTGGAAAACGCCAATCACTTGTTTTAAAATTTTAAAAGTTTAATAATAATAAAAAAATAGTAATGAGAGTAGTAATAAATAATAAGGAAAATTAGGACAATAAGAGTCAATAAAACAGAGAATTACGGACGTCTGGGTGCTGGCATTCCACCACCAGGCACACCTTGCTAACAAAGGATTACACCTTAAGAGCAATAGACTGTTGCATATTCATATATCTTATACATGATTCGAACATTTTTTTCAAATTCAGGTCTTTCTGTTTAATCTCAGCTCTTTCTTCCCATCTCGTTCTTGCATTTCCGATCTGTCCTGGTAAGGAGGTAATAGATCTTCTCTAGAAGTCTAGTGCCTGATACTGTTATCTCTATCCCAAAAGGATAGTGTGAAGAATTCCTTGCTTGTCTTCTTTTTATTCCTTAAGCTAGTTATAAAATTACTCTACACTACACAGTTTCTATTTTAATCTTATGCTATAAACCAAAAAAACCCCAATATTTACTATACTACTTAAAATAATACAGCACTACTTAAAACATTGACGCAGCATAACTTCCAACATAACACATACAGTATTCATTTTAATATTTGCGAATAGCCAATCATACAAGATGTATTTGTCACAGATATTGACTAATCGAACGGCCTTGCTGTACCATTTTATGCTGACTACGCGTTTGCCCAGAGGATTTACAGGGGCGTCAACCACGGAGCAGCAGAAAGACGGGAGCGGACAGAGCCGACAGTGCCTTACCTTGAGCACAGCTATGACAATGCTGGCATCCCCAGCCTGCACGGCGACTGAGCTGACTGTCGTGGTGGCAGGCTCCTGTCCCGACATGGTGTCCCACGCTGCAGGCAGCGCCAGAGCCGCCGGGATTCATCCAGCGGAACGGCTCAGCTAACACCCATCCGTCTGCCGAAAGGAAAGAACAGGAGGTTAAAAATAGACGACTCCATTGAGTTTATCATTCTTGAGAGAGGTCTGACACACCCCTAGTTTGGTAGCATTAAGCTGCCTGTTCTTTTTTGTCGCCATCTGAAGTGTGAAGGGCTTCTTCCACGGACATCACCTGACATCAGTTAACCAAATCAAAAAAAGTTCTCAAATTAAAACAGCTAGAATAAAATTTACCATTGATTCTATACTGACAAACCCTGTGTTGTGAGGTTTCTAACACGCAACCATCAAATCTGTATTTTCACATTATACCAGTAAAATACATTCTCACTTACTACTTACTGAATGTATATGTTCAACATAACTCTCCTGCTGAATCAAAGTCTTTAAACAGGATGAGCATGTGCATATAAGTCAAATGCTAAATCAAAACAAGAGATTTTTAATCCAAAAATACTTAAAGGTGTAGTGACCATAGTAATCAGAGAAGGAAACTAAGCACCTTGAATTCTTAAGGAATAATTTATTCCTATGATTAAGATAATTTACCTGCTTTTCAATTTAATCTTAAATTGTTTCTAGAGTCTTCATTTTGTTCTAAAGGAGCATAAGGAAGACTTCTCCAATAGCTGCTGAAACACTGCTTAAGTTTTTTATTCAGTGTGCGGAATTATTGAACACGTTCAGATTACAATATTTGTTTGACATATTAATTTTATTGCCATTAGTCCAGAGCATGCCACAAGTAGCCCACACTATAGGACAGCAGCTGCTGGATTTCCTTCCACAGAACAGCTGAGAAAGTGACACTGGTGTTTAGGCTTGCAGGTCACTCTGGAAAAACAATTCCACCCAGAAACTACATGCACAAGTCTCCCCAAAGCGTATGCTTGTTTGGTTTGTTTAAAAATACATAACATTGAAATAGATTTTTATATACACTAGATTTCTAATTACATACAAGAACCTGCAATGGAACCAAGATCTGGAAGCAAATTCTAAAATAGTTTGGATTAGAAGGAACTTAAGGTAGTTACAGGGAATTTAGATTTATGTGTCAAGGTAGGATTTTTCTGGGGTTTTTTTGTTCATTTCTCCCTCCCTCTAATTACTGCAGATTATATTCTTAATTTGAGCACCACCTTCAAACCATGAGTTTCAAACAGGATATGAAGAATGCCTTTACTGTGGTTTGTGCTGAACAAAATGAGCTTGGCAAAGCAAAATCCATCCCTTGTGCCAAAACACAACCATGAGCCCTCAAGCTGCCAACCAAGGAACAAATATCACAAAGTTTTCTGAAACTCTTTCTAACGCCTGTAAGAGACCCAGGGACCCTGCCAAAGAAATATGAGACAGATCTCCTTGGGACTTGTATGTATTCCTGTAATAAATGTGGCAGAACAAAAATTTGGTATTTAATCCCAACACAAAACCTGGGAGACAGAAGTCCTAGAGAAAACATCAGAATTGAAACATAGGAGAGCCCTATTTTGGTTTGAATGGAAGATAGATCCATTCTACAAAACCTGCTAAATACTCCAGATTTCAAAAAAACATTCCAGAAGACAAGAAACTTCAGATTTTTTACCCTGCAGGCAGGACTGCACTGGGATGCCAAACAGCACTTGGCTGTTGGAAAAACCAATTAGGAAAACACAGGCAAACCTCTTTTTACTCTTACAAAAGCAGTTACAAACCAATTTTGGTATTATGTCCTTGAGTTTTTGTTCTCTCAGAAGAGCATTCTAAGTGTACTTTTTCATGGCACAAGTTGGGCCAATCCATCATCTCCCTGGGGTAGCCAGACAGAAGAGCTGTTTTTCACTCAAGTTAAGTGAGGTATCATTTTTCATAGTGCTGACAGCTGGAAATAAGGGAAAAATGCCACACTCAAGAAGTTGACTCTAAGCAAATTTGGTAACAACTGAGACAAGTGATTCAGAATGTCTGATAACAAATGCATGGATATTGTATTTATTCATCTTATGCTAAGCATAGAAGATAGAGACTGGGAAACATCAGAGTAGTGGCAGAAAAAGTTATCAAGGAACCAAAACATATCTTAGAACATAACCTGGCAGAAAAAAAATGAGGGTTTTGGCATTGCACGATGAGCAGTTTCAGCTGTGTCCAAGGGAGCAAAATTTAACAAGCATGCTCTGTCTTGTTTACTTATCTGTCTGTTCTTCTGCCTGAAACAAACAGAAATCCTGATAGCAGGCAGAAAAAGGCAGGCTATTTGTGTCAGGAGAGAGAAGTATTTTCCCTTTGCTACTGCTGTGTGAAAGAAGAGAGTAAGAATGACAAGAAGAAAGGAACATTCACCAGCTGTCCACAGGAAACAATGAAACCAAACAAAGGAACAAAGGAAACAATCTCAGGAAAACAGAGAAAAAGACCAAGTCTCTCTAGTGTAAATAATGTCATGTATTATCTGAAACAACTGTATATAAAAAGGATTTGAGAGGTAAATATAATAAAATGCACTTCATTTTTAACACGTAATCCTCAGGTTTTTCTCATGTGTAGCAAGCCAAGTGTACTAATCACAGTTTTGATAGTGATACACAGAAAAAGGGTCTGACTTTCTTGGAGATAAGTTTCTTTCTGTTGAGAGCTTTTAAGCTACTGGTGCACTTTGAAATGCCTCTGGAGAGACAAAGTTGACTCCCTGCAGCCTCAAAGACACAAGGTGCTTCACTGACTGGTTTGTGCATGGAGGGGGTCTCTCTCCCTTCCTTGTCTCCCAGCTGGGAGCACAGGCATGCACACAAAGGGAAGGGAGCACCCTCAGACTTCTGAGCTTCATGAGGCTTGCAAAAAACAATAGACACTCTTTCCACAGCCCCACCTGAAACAGGGACAAAGACATCAGTCCTCTCCAAGGCTCTGCTTGTGGCTTTTTGCTGGTTCCTATGGTCTTACCTTTTGAGTGGGACCATCTCCAGGTATCATCAGGAGAACAAGCAGCCTTGCAAGTCCCTCAGGCTCATAAAACAGCCATGGGGTCACATCAAGGGTGAGCACTGAGCAAAACGTAGGTTTTCCTCCTGGAAAAGGTTCCTTTTTACCCTACACTGGTTGAATAAGTTTCTAGGGTGACGAACTAGTTGAAATTCTAACCCATTATTCCTAAAACCCCAAACCAAGAATGATAAAAACCATCCTGGCAACAGTCAGGGGACAAAGATGGGAAACAGAGGTCAGACAGTACAGGGATGGGCTGTGGAGAACAGTGACTTGGAATATCATCTGTTTCCTAACACTGAGATGGAAAGAAGATTTCTTGCAGAGAGCTGCCCTGGAGAGAAGGATGGCAGAGAACAGAAGGGAACCATGGCCCCTGCAGACTTCCCTCTTTTACTGAGGCCCAGAGGGACAGGACCAACAGCAGCTGGGCACAAACCAACGTCCTGCTCCAGAGGCAGGGCAAGGAGCAGCACAAGCTACTCCACAGCCCCAGCAGGGCCCTGAGATTGGGGATCTGTCCTCCCACAAACCCAGATACCCAGGAGGAATGGCACCCACACAGGCCTGTCCCCCACTGCAGTGAGGGACACTGCTGCCAAGTTCTGGAGGCAGAACAGGAGCTGTGAGCAGGGCAAGAGGGAGAGAAAGGGCCAGCCAGGGTGAATGACATGAACTTCAGGTGGGTGAGAGCTGCAGCACAGGCAGAAGGCATTTCCATGTCATTTAAGAGCTCGGGAACTTAGGAAAAGGTGACTGTAAAGTAGCCCAGGAGCCTGCTGGCCCCAAAAGGAGTTTGTCCTGTCCTTGCCATGGAAAGAGAAAGCATAGAAGTCCCAGTAAAGGGCTAGAAAACAGCCATGAAAAAGTTCTCAAGGGGTAAAAGACCACCTGCTTCTCTCCAGCAGAAAGTTTCAAGAACACACTATAGTCTGTGCTGCCTGGAGTATTGTTTCAGTTCCAGAAACAACAGTTCCAGATCAATTTTATTTTAAAACATCAAAGTACAGTGAAGAATTATATTCTTGTATATTCCCATTCTTTCTGTGCACCACCCCAACAAAAACCTTTCTATTCTTTTCCTTCATCACCTGTCTCAAAGACACTTCATACCATGAAAAGGAAAAGCTACCCAAAAAGCAGCATCACACAAAGCAGAGAAACTGACAAAAGGAAAATTATCCCTGTCACACTGAACATCTCCATGAAAGAAAATAAAGCAACATTGCTAACTGCAAAACCAGCAGTGTATCAGAGATAAGAAAGCAGCAAACAGTTTAACACTGCTAATTCAGTGCAATGGTAAGAGCAAAAATCACTATTTGTTTGTTTCCAAGGACAACAACATCTAAAAAACCCATACAGTAAACACACATGGGGAGCAGCAACAGCTGAAACGGTTCAGTCCACTGCTCATCAATTTATTGTGTTCTGCTCTTTCATCCTGAAGCTTTCTCTTCCCTGTTTGCCTCTTAATGGATCTTAGAGGATTTCCACAAAGTGTACATGCTATTTGTACCTAGAACCTGTAAGTAAGAAATAGTACCTAAATCTCTACTATTCATTGAATGATAGATAAATCCAGCACATTTAACTAGGGTTAAATGTCACTTCAGCCTCCGCATTAATTTTAAGAAAGCTCATATAACCTTTAAATTTAGAACTCCAGATTCTAAGTGTTATATAAACAAACACCATTCTTTCTAGCATCTGTTATTTTAAAAATTGTCTTCCAGTTCTGTACTAGCCTTATATACAATATAAAGAGCTAT
The DNA here is from genome assembly GCA_013397155.1 of Irena cyanogastra. Taxonomy (NCBI): domain Eukaryota; kingdom Metazoa; phylum Chordata; class Aves; order Passeriformes; family Irenidae; genus Irena; species Irena cyanogastra. Next base: position 165,084 of record VWZV01000256.1, read on the forward strand.
GCAACACCTAGGGGCTGCTTACATTTTTATTCATTAGGCTTGAATTCTAGAAGAGGGTATAACCACCCTGTTTGCAGAAATACAGAATTAATAATAATAATAATAAACTAAGCTTGGTAGTAATGCACTCATCTAATCTGCTTTCTTCATACCTTGTTATCTTAGCACATGATTCAAGATGGGCAGCATAAAAAACTAAGGTGTTGGAATTTCTGCCTAAGACCCCCTGCAGCAAAACAAATTTCTTGTTCTGAGACTGGATTAACACATTAGTGCTTTCAAACAGAAGTTCCTTTCCTTGTTAAAACTAACCCCATGCAAAAAAAAATCTTCAGATTCTTTACTTGCAGATAACCTTGAGGTGGTTTCACACAACAATAAATTAGAGGAAGAGGATAAAAAGTACTTTGAGGAAAGAGAGAGAAAGAGAGGGGAACACGAGCCCCTGCAATAATTCTGAAGCCATTGACAGCTCTGAGTGATTAACAGCTGTATCTCAAAGTCAAACTGTTTGAACAGATTTCTTCAAATTGAAAGACATTAGTTACTTGCTATCACATTTTTAGCAAGTTTAATTTGATTTTGCTGTCACAGACAATAAAAAATACAAGTCAGATTTATACCTTTCCTTAAAGTGACAGCTAGAGAACAGACATAAAGTGACTTGATGACTGTTTGAGTGTAAATATAATGGCAAAATATAGACAATAAAAATTTTAACTTTTGAATGGGGTAAAAAAAAATCAGACAACTAGAAAACAATTCACAAGTGTGAATTGCAATGGGATCATGTCTTGTTCTCTCTCATGTTCCAGGTGAAGACACCAGCACATCTTCTTAAGTTTCCTGCAGAAATGGCAGGGAGGCTCTCCAGTTTCCACAGAATTAGCCGGAGAACAGACTTACCCCATCAGCACCCCTGGAGAAGCTCAACACTTCTGTCTCACTGGGCGTTGTCCAAAACAAACGCTGCACAGCCTACGGAGCTCTACCCTGGGGAATGCAAAAGTGGAGCCGTGTTAGCAGCTCACAGGTGGCACATGCACAAGTGAGCCCAGCTGGAAGGCTGTCAACAAAGACGGTGGCCCAGGGTGTTCAGCTCTGTCAGGAGGGTGAAGAGGCATTCGAAGGTTCATTAGTCCCTTGTTCAGACTCCAGCAGCAACAGCAGAAAGAGAAGAGTTTATTACCCAGGATTATTATGTTCCCTTGCCCATGCATGTAAGGAAAGCCAACAGGACTTTTGTTACTGAATTCCTTGGGAGCATTTGAAATTCCTTCCTGATGTGGTGTGTTAGCACAGCAGAGTATGCACTCTGCACCAAATATAGATGTGAGACAGGCTACTCTTTCTCTCTGTAAAGAAGGAAGATTAAGATACGGATTGCTAATCTACATCAAACTCTCAGGGCAGCTACAAACTACCACTAATAAGGTAACTTTGGGGCACTTTGGCCCCACATCTCTATTTTCTGTGTTTAACTTGCATTTACATTTCAGCTATATTAAAAAACTATTTCAGTTCAATTTTTTCAATGTTTATACATAAATACAGATGTATGTATTAAACTTGTGAAATAAAAACATCAGTTAAAAATCACACAGACTGTTCAAGCAGTGTAACTGGGTTATTAGGATCATCTTTTAAGAGTGAAAAGTCTCTGTTCAGACCCATGAAACATAATCAGCCAGCAGATGCAAAAAGATCAATATGAGCCATTCAGTTAACAGGGGACTGATACAATAGATACAATCATGCAAACTGCACCAAAACACAAAAGCCATATTGTTGCTATTGTTCAGAAAAGTTGAGTTATGTGAACACAACTTTCAGAAGGGTAAATTTAGAACACGTACACAAATATATTTCCCAGACACACTTCTAATAGAACATTACTTCACACCTCTGATATTTATCCAGGAAATAAATATTCAGAAAGGCAGTTGAATTTTAGGTGTTAGAGAACCATGAGGCTTTAGAATCCTTTTTAAAAAAGTAATTTATCAGTGGGGTTATAAATAGCATGCTTTGTTGTGTTTAAAAAGATAAGTCCATCCTGTATAACTGCTACTTGAAGGTTGTCACTGCTGAGAATTCCTCTGTATGCTCTGGTCACACACTGCCCTCTTCCAGACCTTGATACCTCAAACACGGATCACATACTGTCTGTCCCTTTCAGGTAAGTACCGAATTGTGTCACATACCTAGGAGAGGAAATCTTGGAATTCCAGCCCCACCCACCCCAGTTTATTTGCCTGGAGCCCTGTTAAACAAATGGATGCTTACCCAGTGTATCAGGAGTGTGGCTACAGGGTATGAGGGTACTCCCTCTGTCCTCCCAGTTTAGGTGACCCCTCATTCTACAAAGGTCAGCATATAACACTTCAGAATTCAAGACCCACATAAATCTAGGAAGCATTACCTACAATTAAAAAAAAAAACCAAAAAAACTACCCCCCCCCCCCCCCCCCCCAGTACTGTTTAAACACTGAGGAGCAGGGAAGATGGATTTGCATGTTTCACAACCATTGTTGTGAAAAACCAAAACACCATCACCGAGAGTAGCTGATTTGTTCCTTGTTCTGGTGCTCAAGCTGCTTTAGATCTGAGTGCTGCTGTCTGCAGCAGCAGGTGGGTGCCTGCAGAAGGAGAGGTTCAAGGGACAGAAACTCAGTCCCGGGACCTTATAGAGATCAGCGTTCTTCTGGCTGCTTCCAAGGGACACCACGATGAGTGAGCTGCCTGCATGACAGTGTGTACTACAAGATACCACCCTGTAATCCTGTGGGGACATCATCTGGAATGAATGCATGCTTATCCTAGTGGAAAACGTTAAGAAATTAAACCCCCAAAGTGATCTGGTATTTGATAATTATCCTGTAATTCAATCCTTTCTCTACATTAGTCTCTCTCACTGTGTGAATGTTCCTTCTTTTTGCAGGGTGTTTGATTAACCGGCTTCAACAGATGAGCTTGATTGTCCAAAACATTAAATGCCACCTATTGAAACCAAAAGATTTTTATAAATATTGTCACTGTATATGAAACACACCATTCACCAAATGGTTTTCCCACCTTGCTTTTTTTGCTTGCTACTGCTCTTCCCTACTATATGTAGGGAAAAATCCCATCATCCCAGTGTTCTAAAATGAAAATTATTTCAGCTGTGCTTTTTATATTTTCCATGTGTGTGTGCATGATTTTCATGACCATAACATCTTGCCACTCCTTAACATTGACAAGGTTTCCTTTCTAGCAACATTGTGAAGGGGGAATGCAGCTGCCACCCCCTCCCAACACACACTGGCAGTACCAACCATTTCATCCCAGAAGTAAACTCTTTTTGGAAACAATGAAGGAACTCTTTAAATGTCTGTTGGATCACTTGCAAAATCTGATGAAATTGCTGCTGAAGAAGAGAGTTTAGTGGTATAGACAGGTGGACATACCTCTGATAAAATCCAGAAGACAAAGCAATACCTAGAAAAGAGGTAATAGCTAACAGTAAATACAAAATCACTCAAATAGTTTACATTTCTGCCACCTGCAGGAATAAATGCCCTGGCTTCTTCATGTGTGCTTGGTTCTGCAGAGGCAATGCACCATGAAACGATGCCTGCAAACAGCAGCTACCTAACAAATTAGCCACATGAGGCGAGTGGAAATAAAAAGCCAACAAGGCTCATTGAACGCGCGGCTAACTGCAGCCTTTGGATGCCATTTCAAGCAAAGCACTAATATTAACCCTGGCTTACATGTCCCCATATTACTGTGCTCCTCTGGATCCACTGTCCTGGGGAGGAGGAGAGGAGGAAGGCCACGCTCTGAGAGGCACTGAGTGATCTAAAGCAGGCAGTGGGCATCACGTTCACATCATCACCACTGACACGTGGAGTGGCACTCAGATGTGTTGAGTACATTGCACAGCCCTCACTCTGCTGAGCCCAGCTTGCAGTTATGTACCATCCAATAGAGGCACACAGAGCTGTACACAGGGGTTGAGAAAAAGAACAGGCTGCTCTTAGTACCAGTTTAGAATATGGCTTGTTCCCAAGCCTCTGAAAGTCAGACTCATATCACAATCATATTAAATATCAAGTAACCATGCTGTAAGGCTTGCCTGTGAAAATGGCTGAGACACCATAAAAGCTACTCTCTTTCCTAGTCATCTAAAAACCTTAAGGGGAGAATGGAATGTTAAAAGACACTTATCACACATAAATCCTGGCACAGTATTGGAGAGAAATGTTCTGCTGGAGCTCAACAGTCCACTGGAACTCTGCAGCCTCTTATCCCGTGAGGCACAGGAATCATGAGCAATGCAGGCATGCCTGGAAATTCAGCAGTGACTGTGGGAATATGTTGTCATCCAGCATCTGCAATTCATGCTAGGAAAATGAACATGGGGAGCAGAAAACCCAGAATTGAGATGTCAACTCATTCACTGCAAACCAAGCATAACATAGTGAACCTTGCCTGAAAATTACACCTCTGAAATTGACCCATTGACTGCTCCTGCCAAAATGGAGAACACTAACAAATTAAAATCAGGGTTGTGATACGTATTTGTGATAGGTATCATGCTTCATTCTGATATAGAATGTCTCAACTTACAAGTCTTTTCTCAGTTCCTCCAAAGTCTGTTCTTAGAGCTAAGATAAGCTTTCTTCTCCACTTTATTTTCATAATTTATAGAAGATTAGAATTAACATTTGGTGTAAAGTCTAGGAAAAGTTTTTAAGGCTCATCCTATAAATGTTTATATCCATTCAAATGGAGCCAACGACTCTCAGGACTCCACTGAAGTCTCAGGGCTGTTCTACCAGGAGCTGTCACAGCCTTATTCCAAGCACAATACACCTCCACACAGCTGCCCAAGCATCTGGCTGTGTGTGTTCTAGGACCTACAGCTACCATGAAACCTCATTTTTGCTATTTTCTACTCCACATAATGTGTGTTGCCTTCAGACAGTGACAGAACTGTAGAGGAGCAGACAGCACAAGACCAGGATTTGCACCATTGGGATCCTCAGAAGAGCCCAGTGTATTTACATAATTTATAAACATTTTAGCAGGATGTGCAAAGGAGTCAGTCATCTGGGCCATGAACAGTCAGAGGCACGGTTTGCTATACAAGTTTGACACACAATCTGGGACTAAATCTGCCTTCTCAAACACAGAGTTTTACATTCTGAGTATTTGAAAGTAGGGGTACTTACATTAGCTCCACTCCAACATTTTAAGCACAATGTATGAGCTTAGTAAATCAATAGGATATTTTACATAGCTTGCAGTATTGCCCCCCTTTACATACAAATCCAATGTGCATTAAGAGGTTTCCCACCAGGAGCTTGCATCAGTGGCATCTGATAGCAATTTTCAGCTAGCTGCTGGTGGAAAAGCTAAAAGGCTTCCCAATATGTAAAAAATATCTATTTAACACTGTAGAATTATAAATAAAAATGCATAATAATTTTAAGTTTTTAAGCACAATTACTTAGAAGCACATTTTGTCTGTTAGTTACCTGTGCATAAAAAGGTAGTGTCTCCTTGGTATTCAGTAATCACAGCACATTTGACGTTTCACTGTTGTCATTAAACTGCCAATAAAATTGCATTATTATTTAAAAGCCTGTGGTTAATTTGCACTAAAATGTATGTAAATTATCTGCACAACTTTTGCTAACACAACCAATTGTTTCCATTTAACAACCTTTTATCAATGTATTTCAAAATGACCCCAAATAAAGTTTCCTTTGCTTTTCTTCATGCTTTGAAAGTCAGAAATGTTAGTCTTGCTCTTTGCTCCTTGGCCTGTATGCTGCAAATATCACTAGTATCTGGAAAATAAGCTGAACTTTTCCCTCTGAACTTATATTAAAAATGGGGTTTTCACTTTTCTTTGTGATGTTTTCCAATATATTTCCTCAGCACATAGGAAATTTTAAGGAAGCAATTTTTTTCACAAGAAGCATTCATCTCCTGACTCAGCCTTCCTCTTGGCTCTGTATTATATTCCTGTAATTTTTGCTGTAATAGAGACCCATGTAAACTAAAGTCAACTGACAGGAGAAGAGAAGGCTGTTACATTAATTTTCCTTGCTATTTTGAGACTAAGTGTTTCATTGGTGCTTTAAATATATTAAAAGCTTTTAACTATATCCTGTTTCTGTTCTTGTATCAACATAACTAAAATTTTACAGTCACACAAATATCTATTTTGATGAGTATCTTTGATGTGTGATATGTTGTCTTCCAGCTTCACAGAATAAGATGTATTCTCACAAGTTTCTTCAGTGATTCACATTCATGTTCCAAATCGATCTTGGAATCATAGAAAAATGGTCCTAAAATACCATGCATTTGGGAAATCTGTATAAAGGGACCCTTAGAAGTGGGAAATCAATCTCCCTTTTCTGTGGTTATTTAGTTTTACCTGTATTTTCACACAATAAACCTTCACAACAAAACTACCTCCACTGAGCATCAGATGAAAAATATCTTGAAGTACTCCTTGACCCCATAGTCTTGCAGAAGGCAGGCAACTACATTTTTAATAGAATTTTAAATCAAGATGCAGTCTTGACAGGCATCAGTACTACAATGATTCTTTCCACTATTTAAATGAAGGAAAAAAAAAGTGGGATGCCTGCGGAAACCAAAAATTTTAAAATGATATCCTGTAATATTTTCCTAACATCTGATTTTGATTCTGCAGAAGGAACTCTGCAATTGCCTGCACTGTTACACATCAGGAAATTGTGGAAATGGCACACTACAGAAGATTCAATCCACTGAGACTCAAAATGACTGTGCAAGGAACCAGAATAGAGTAACTGCTTGACTATTTGCCTTTATATCTTATTTCAGAGTGTATCTGTTCTCCACAAACCTGGAAAAGATGGTATCTCTCCAAAGAGATCATGAATTAATTAATTACTTGGAACAACGTCATGCAAATTCCAGATACTCAAACAGTTTGTGGCTCTGCAGCTCACATTCAGGTACTTTTGCAGCTATTACATATGTATGCATTGTTATTCTATATGTTTCAATCAATTAATTTTTTAAACTAGACTTTTTTTTAAACTAGAACAGAAATCTAACAACCTAGCCTTTTTACAGTCCTAACTCCCTTTTTACCAATACAACAATCCGTAGAGATACTAAGCCAATCCTTCAGAAGTTAGGATTCACCAAATCTTTGCTTTTATCCATTTCCCAACATTTTAGCTTCAGAGCTATTAGAAGATTTCATCTGTAGCTCCAAAAGCTTTCCTTCTCCCTCCTTCTTAATAATCTCCTTAAACAAACTAAAATTATCCTGTAGAAAGAATTCAGGAAACTAGAGGCTATTATAACACCATTACATGTCATTACTGTTGCAGAAAGCCCATGACAACCTTGCTTTGTGATCGTGACCTACTGACACTTATTTTTTTACTGTGATGGAAAAAAATTGTTCCCCTCACCTTTTTGTCAGCTGGCACTGATATCCTTGGCCAGCACGATGGAACAAGAAGTGCTATATGATCCTGCTCTGCACACAGCCCTTCTCCACCCACTGCTGCACCTTCAGAGCAGCTTTACTTGAATGTTAAATCAGTCACTCACACAAAGCTATAGAAGTCCATGGTCCAAATCTGGGGTTTTTCCCCACGAAAAATATAACTCCATTAATCCTATTAAACACAATATAAAGTTAAGCAGTGAACAGCAGCAAACATTTTTTGGACACTAATACAACAGTCTGCAACAAAAAAGTATTGTATAAATAAAAGTATTTTGCAATAAAAGAGCTTGTAGGTATAAACATTTTCTATGGCTGTCAGCCTGTTCAACTGATACCCTAGGGAAAAAGGATGGCACTTACCGAGTTGATCACCTTTCCTTTTCACTGCCACAAAACACACCCAGGATTACATTACCAGCAAGAGTAACAAACAGTTGTCATATTTTGAAACATTTCCAACACATCCAGCTTTGGCTAACAGGAACACAGAAAATCTTGGTGCTCATTTCATTACCACGAACAGGATTGACTCCATCACTTCCAAGTCATTAGTTGCAATGTACTGAGGAGTATAACAATTACAACCCTTACAATCAATCCTTCGCTTTCCCTGGCTATCTCCTCATCTCACACCTCGCAGCACTGCACACTCCACTGCACGTGATCTCCGTTTAAAAATTCCAAAACGTATTTGCATCTTTTGGAACTCCACTGTTTGAATTATTTCTGCAACCAAAAAAACGCAGAGCAAGAGCTACAAGTAGAGCCACCATTTCTGTTTGCAATAGTAAATGCACAGACAAGTAACAATGGATTACTTGAGCAGAGGGCTTTTTGCTTTTTAGTAAGTCTATATCTCATTAACTCTGTGGGCTGTTAAAGGTGGTTTAGTTCTAAAAGCTCAGTACCACGCACAACCACAGAGGATGGAGTAAGAGTAAAGACCAGCACAAAAATCCCTCTCTCAATCAGTTACATTCAATAGCAATATTAACAGAAAACGTTTGTTCCATTGTTCCAGTAAGCTAGGAAGTCTGAGAGTTCATAGGATTTGAAATATCTGGCAGACTCTCGTACAACACAAAACTACAACACACAACTATTTGTCCTCAATCCTGATACACAGAAAATGGGCAAATGGCAAAGTGATGGTAAACAGCTCTTTGCCAGACACTTCATTTGCCTAAAGGCAAGGAATTCCAGAGGAAGAGAGCAGAAAGGCAGAGTGAAAGCTGGCACAGCCCAAGATGCTGTACTGGAGACTCAATTAGAGTCAACGGGGTGAAAGTCAGGATCCACAGGCCCCTAGGAATGTCAAATGACAGATAAGAGCAGTGTCAAGATTGGACTACACACACTGAGCCAAAATTAACATCAGGGTTACTGGGGTGAGCAGTCATCAGTTCCAAGTAGTGCATGCAGCTGTCACAGGAATGAGTGAAGAGCTTCTGATACTGCCCTGGGTTTGCATATAGTATTGAGCCCCTAAAAAAGTAAAAAAATAAAATAAAATACAATTTAAAAAACCCCAAAATAAAATAAAAACCTGGAAATAATTTAAAGTGTTTGTAATTCTTGCTTACTCTATTATTTTAATGAGATTTTACACTGCAGACAATTATTTACCATAAGCAGATTCAATTTACAAATGCTGCAGAACTGGAGACATGGTACTTATTAGCAACTGTATTAACTTTCTTTTGTGTTTGCACTTTATATTAAATATATGCATACTTTTCATTTTTGGGTTCTTTCTAAATGAATTTATATCCTCCAAATATTAGCTGTAATAACATCAGCTTTCTCAAATGCAATCAAGCAACTAAATTAAATTTGAAAATATATAAAGTCTCTTTATAAATAAGGTCTGTAAAACTTCAGTTAGTTTTAAACTAATATTAATGTAATATTGTAATGTTGCATTAAGTGGATTAAAAAAAAATTACATTTCCTCTGCTGAAACACCCCAAGAGGATAAATACCTTTATCACTGAATTTACAGGTAAGCCATTCACTTGGAATTACTGTTTTCTTAATAAATGGCTTGAATTGAAACATCACTTTCCTCTAGAGAAAATGCATAAACCTAAGAAAAATAAGTAAATATAGTATTTGAATGACAGATCCATCAGGAAAATCTGCAGAGTAATAGCAATGCCTGTAGGAAGAGAGCTTTATCTTTACTGTGAGCAAAGTACAGTGAGATAACAGAGTTCTCAGACCTACAGTTGTTTGTTCCACAGTACTCTAAAATGGTCAGATCCCACGCCATCTTCCAAAAATATAATAATTGATGTATCCAGATTGCATCCTGAAGATTAACAAGTTAACCAAGCCATGCACACAGCTAATTTGGTTTCAATCCAATTCCCTTCTCTGAATAAATTTCATTTTATTACTAATCTCATGGTTTTAAGTTATGAATCTCATGTTAATTTCTCTTTCATTTCATGAAAACCTTTAACCACAAAGGTACCAACAAGGATATTCACATTCAGGATTCTCCATTCAAAGGGAAACAAAGGACTTAGAAATAAAGCACAGGAGATATGTGCCAGTCTTACAAGGGAACAAAACTACGATTAATGTAACACTGACTTATGCAAATACCATCTTACTTTTGTGCAAGTATTGCTATCAGGAAAAAAGAAAAAAATAGCCAGGACTTTCACACCCATCAATAGCAGTTCAAGAGCAGTTCCCTTATAGCTACAATGTATTTCATAAGAAAAATTATACAGACTTTCTAAATATATTGGGGGAGTAATTATTTTTACTACCATTTATTATAAAAATGTAACATAAACAGTATTTGGAAATACAGACCAGAACAAATTTATCTTAGATTTTAAAAAGATGATTTTTATTAAGCACAAACAGCTTTTAATACATTATCCATACAAATAGGAAAACATCTGTTTAATGAATTTGATATATCAAAGATCTGATGGGCAGGTTGCATACTGGCACAAAAAAAATGATTTTTTTTTTTTAAGTATTTCAAATTAAAATTACAGGGTTACCACAGTCTACACTGCAGGTACTTTCCTTACAGTCTAAAATTACTACATCACCTGGGCATGGGGGAAGCAAAGAACTAGAGTTTCATAATATGGAACTTCTAACACTTTAATTAGCACCACTCAAAGCTTGCATCAGCTGTCTAACTAAGAAGCAGCTGACAGGTCGGGTAAAGCTTTACAGCAAATTTCAGTGCAAAGTTTACAGTTCCTTTTCATAAGATACTTGGAGTCTATGGTTTCATAGCATGTTAAATAATTATGGCTTGATAGATGTACAGTATTAAGATGCTGAGAACATTTACTTTGAAAAAAGATGAGACTCGTAACAGCTGTGAAATGCATTTTAATATATTATACCAAATTCTGTAATATGCAAACAACATGCTGGATAACAAACTGAAGTCCTGTTATGAATTCATAGACAAGGTCAGTATTAGCTCTCTGGGGTAGTGGCTTCTGGTTGTCTCAGCTGCTGCTTTTTCAGGCTAACTAACTTCATCTTCTCTCTGATGTGTTCTGCTGCAGAAGCCATATCACCTGGGCTCCCAAAGTACTGCTCAGACCTAGAAAAAACCCAAACCACAATACATTATCAGTAACAAGTAAGGCAGTACACGAATACACCTGCTAATTGCAGTAGAAAACACAAAGCAGATAAGAAAAATAGCCACTTTTTCCTCTTGTAATTTAAAAGCCACCTTTAAAAGGCTTTGGAGACGAAGCGATGAAAGCTCAACAGCAAATTTTATGAAATTGTTACAAATATTTAATGAGCCCTTTATATCCAAAAGACACTCTCAAGGGAAGTTTGAGGGTGGTGAGACACTGGCACAGGTTGCCCAGCAAAGCTGTGGCTGCCCCATCCCTGGAGGTGTTCAAGGCCAGGCTGGATGGAGCTTGGAGCAACTGGGTCTAGTGAAAGGCGTCCCTGCCCATGGCAGGAGGATTGGAACTGGATGATTTTTAATGTCCCTTCCAACACAAACCATTCTGTGATTTGAACAGCAAGGCACTGTTCCAGAAGCACAACTGGATGCTTCCCAACTGTCTTTCTTTCCTCCCTTCTCTGGCTCTCCCCCAAGTCCATCTGACAATTTTGCACACTGTGACAATCTACAATCCCTGTCTATAAATGAATTCTGAGTTTATAAAATTGCTGCATTACTAAAGGACTCTTCACATGTTAAGTCAACCACATGCTATTAAATTATACCATCTACCTCCCAAACTGAAAGGAACACACGGCTGTGTAATTCAAATACAAAAAAGAACAGCTGAAATGTTAGGGAAACCACAAACCAAGCTGTCAGCAAAGGGAGGGTTTGAACAGAATCCGTGTTTCAGAAGAACAGGTATTAAATCTGTTTACAAAGCAGAGAAGCTGTACACTTTGGAAATGGCAGTAGGACAAAGGACTTTCAGACAGGCAAAAATGGACAGAAAAGTTATTCTATGCAGGAATAGACTCATCTGAGGAGGTAACTGGTCAGACTCCGCAACTGCACACGGACCACAGCATTTTCTCATACAGACCAGAAGCCATAAGCAAGACAGGGAACAGTGACCTGAGCTTCCAAAAAGGTACTGGCCAAAGTCTGAAGAGGTGAATAGGCTGATGAAAACACCTCCAAGCATTTATCACATTTTGTGTGTTCTTACATCTCAAACTATTTCTAATAATGAGCAAACCCTTTGCAAACTATTTGCTAAACACTTCAAAAGCAGAAGGCCAGGATGATGAGCAGGGGGTCCTGAGATACAGGACAACTACTACGCCATTATTGTGAAGGGGGATATGCAAAACTACTGAAATGTCATAGGGGTCAAAATAATGTTCAGGATTGAACAGTTGCTACTTTTACCACGTCACTAGAATCTGCTATACAGAAGTTTTACAACGATGACCTTCAACAAACACTTCTTGATCTGGCTTTAGGTCAGTTTTTTGTTTGCTTTGGTTTTTCTTCCATAGCTGTAAAATCCTCCAATATTTTCAAACACACTATTGAAAGAACAGTGAAAATCAGTGCTAATTTAGGCCTGGGCCCATCTTCATGATTAGCACTCTGTATTGAAGGATCTGCATTGCAGAAAGCACATGGCATTTTGGAAATACAATGACAACAAATTTTCATGACCAGCTTTCTGCAACTGTGTTTTTCAGAGAGACTTCAGGTAACCCTTAATGCAGTTGCCTGACGCTATCTCATAAGGTTTCAGCCTCTAATTCAATATACTTATTTCATGCCTTTTTCATTATGGTGTGGCATCCTACACACCAGAGACTTACTCCCTAGCTTGGCTGTAACTCATGTAGAAATTAACTACAAGCTCAGCATAATAGATGTCATTAAACACAGAGAACTGTTTTATTATGGCTGAGATTCCAAATTCAATTTGTCTTTGTAGCTCAAGAGAACTACCAATTTAAAGTTAATATGAATAATTCTCGAGGGAAGTACTGTTTTGTTTACCAAATAAATCAAATATAAATTTATCTTCAATATACTGGCTTAGATAGATAGAATTGCAAATAAAGAAACAGAAATCCTGTAATTCTCATCTGGTATCTATTTTCAGAGAGAAGAGACTGGGACTGGTCATTCTTCTCTTACTTCTGCATACTGTGCTGGTGCAAAGACTGCATAAATCTAATAATCATTCAGTGTGAAAAAGTCACTATTTTAAAAAGGCAATGCATTAATAATCATTAAAAATTCTTTCCCATCTTCTCACAGAAAGCAGGCAGGTCCTATTTCAAATTTTATAAAAACAATGTGCTCACTTTTCTATTTCAATAATAAGCCTTCAGGATTCTTCTGCATATGAGACTATTATACAACTTTACCAAAAGCATTATTCCAAAGGCATTAGAAAACCATTCTACATACCCATCGGGATAAACTACAGGCACTGTTAGTCTGTCCAACAGTGATTTCCCAACTGCTTCAATTTCATCAAATTGATCCATTTCATTAAAAGCTTCAGGCTGCTCTGGACATTCCTGCAAAATCTGTTTAATAAAAGTAAGAAAATACAGAATAAAGTACACAAAGGATAGCATGTAGTTTTTTTAAGCACCATCAACTGACAGAGTGAATGTTCTTTTGGCATTTCCACTGCCATATTTACATGAGATCACCTGACATCTATAACTCAAGGAAAGAAAATACTGATTAAAAAGACAGTCCAGGGCTACCAGTGTTTTGTATTAGAATGTTTTACATTACTTCTGAGAGGGAATAAAAAGTAGTCTTCCTATACAATATTCCTGCAACAAATATGAAATGCATAAAAATAGCGACTGACATCATTAAACAGAGAAGACAGTAGTGTAAAGTGGAAACACTTTACATTGAAGTGTTAATGTTAATGAAGACTCTTTACAACAGGTTTCATTGCTAAAAGTCACATCTGGCACAGAACAGTCAGGACTAAAAAAAATCTGAACACAAGTTTTTCCAAATGGGATTGTAACCCAATACTAGTACTCAGTACTCTATTTTCTTCCATTTCTCACTCTGCCACTTCTTACTTTTTTTCAAAGCAGCATGGATATTAACAGTCTATTTTCCACACAGATTCATTAATATATGTCCAATAGTGAAAGGAGAATTAGGTTTTTGAACAAGAGCATGGTTTTGTCAGCCATTAATTTACTTGTCTTTAAACTTAAGACTGCCTAAACACAGCAATTAACTACTGCAATAATGAAAGAATGCTCATAATATGGATTGAGAGATTCCACTCTTCTAGGAGTTTATGAATCACTGAAATTTCATTTGGTATCAGGTAAATCTCTGGAAGCATAGATGATATATTTCTGCTTTTGTGAAACTCCATCAACTCCCAATGCCTACAAATTCCTAGTATCTTCCACTAATAAAAATAAGAAATAAATAAAACCAAGGAACAGATGAATCAACTCTGAATCTATGCTCTCTTTCAATTACAGAAAGAGTTTATTTTACCACGTGCAAGATTTAGTTTTCTTTGCAGTTACACACAATTTTATTATCAATATTTGAGATACATACTCTAAACTGATTTTTTAAAACACATCACTTCACAAAAAAAAGCAGCTGTGGACAAAAAGGCCCTACCTTTCATGACCTACATTAAAGGACATTGCCTCAAATTTAAGCATTTGAAAGCTCTCAACATTTTCCCCCTTCAGCTAGCTGTTACTGAATAGCACCTCACCCTCATCACATTGTTGTTGACTGTTCATCCTCCACTGTGCTTTTTGCATCATTTGACTGGATGCAGCAGTAAGACATTTGGTTTTAGGAGTCTGAAAACCATACCAAGGTAGAGGTGTGTTCAAAAAGAAAGCATGTTCAAACCTCCTCAGGTGCAAAACACAAGATGGAAAAATGTGCGGAAACTAAAGTGGCAAGAGCTGCCCTCATTTACAGCTTGTGAGAAGGTTATCCCATACAGCTTAAAGGCTAATACACATTTAACTCTCCAAAGAACTTAAATGACCTGATAGCTTTGTATCATACCTTGCACAAAGAGTGTTCCTGGCTTTTAAGAATTACAGTCTAAAAGACACAAAGAAATGCTTTATTATCAATATCAGAGTTCCCATTTGAAGAGTGCTGTTGTCCTTTCTGTTAAGCAGGCCCTATACCAATACAGGTATATGAAAAATTATAACATTAAGTACTGAAGTTAATGGTTAGAAAAATATACTTTAATTCTTCTGCCTTTTTTTTTTGTATTTAGAAAGGGTAAATGTACACTGTCAACTTCACATTTTTTACATTCTGTTTGCCTGAACCGAGGTAAGAAATTTTTTTTCTTAATAAAACACAACACTCACCTTTTCAGCAGTTGAATGAAATGCAACAGCTGTTTCCAACCGGTGTACTCTTTCTTCAGAAGTGACTGTAAACTGTTTCCACACTCTGTTCAGCCTGGGAAGTGTGTCCCCTGAGGACCTTGAAGTGCATCGCAGGGACTGGCATAGGACCACTGTTGCCTGCAGTAACTGTCTCCCATAATCGTAAGTACTCTAAAAATTGGAGGGGATGGGAGAGTAAGTGCATGTGAAAGCTCTGCACTTTATCTGGCAACAAAATAGCATCTTAAAGCAGCAACAGCAGGCAAGTTTATGGAAGCTCCAAAATTCAGGCTCACGAAGTACGTTGAATTAATCTGGTCTACTAGAAAATGCTGATAAAGTAACAATTAAATTGTAATGACCAAACAGTGCTTTCACTCTTAAAAAAAAAATTCCAATATCTGCTGCTGCCCAGCATTCACACTGGCAAAAGAAGAGAGCTTCCCAAAAATTCTGAATAGCTGTTTGGACCTTCCAAAGGATACTTGACATCCACTGCTGAGAGGACTGTCTCCCTGATTTCACTGGCACCATGTCTATGGTCAGCCAGCATCCAGGTGCCCTGAGGCACATCACTCTAACAGCAAATGACCCTCCTGTCATCATCAGCTCTTACTCATCAAAAGAGAAAATCAGTTCCAGTGCAACAGGTGGAATTAGAAAACATCACATCTATTAATTAACAAGTCCAAATTAGACACTCCTAAAAGCACTAAAGGACTGACAAAACACCTGACCAGGTGCTTTGGTCCAGCTTGTCAAAAGTAATTTTAAAGACTGTTTGAGATATGTCTTTCACAAAAGCCAATGAACTCTATTTAGCGGTTTGCATTGCCTTTGTGAAGGTTAACTAAGGTAGTGACCTGCAGCATTGCTGCTCTTGATGGAACTGTGGCACCTCATTAGGCCCATGGACAACTTCAGCAATCAATTTCTTCACTCAGGCATTGAGGCCAACCAGTAATACCAGTGACAGCTGTTCAATGACTGTCCATCCACATATTGATTCTGTTTAGGAGAGGATATGAAACTGCACAAACCCCATATTGCTAAAAAAGATAACACATTTCACCTGTGCAACATCAACAAATTTTCGATGTTTCTCCAGTAAAACTTTTGTTTCTTGAGCATCATCTCCCAGTCGGATGTGTGTCTTCAGCAGAGCATCCAACAGTTCACTTAACCATTCTACTGCCTTGAAAACAAGTCAAAAGAATAAAAACTAATACATTAAAAAGAAATTAAACCAGAAGGGTGATGTTACTTCAGTACTAGCATATACTTTTGATACAGAAGAAAAGTTAAATAAGCTGTCACAAGCTGGTAGATCATGCATGCAATCCCCAAATACACTATTTGCAGACATTGCTATATCCTTTATTTTCACTGTATATATTCCCTAAATAAAACTACATTTGAAAGTAGCAAAAAAATTACTGTAAAACTACCAGCACCCCCATCAACCCAGTGGACTACAAAGATCAGAATTATGAAATTCCAGAGGTATTTCCATACCTGAGCAGCATCCTCTTCACATTTAAATAACTGCACCATCTGAAGCATCTTCAGTCGCCGCACATCCACCATATCCTCACACCTTAAGCAGCAGCACAGAAAGACTCATCAACACATGTACAGCAGACACAAAACACTCTGACACTGACAACAATCTCTCACTGACAAGTGAGAAACATTAAGACACAAGCATTCATGAAAAGGTGATGGAAGCTGCTTAGCTTGGCCAAAACACCTAATGCCACAGACAACAATAAGAAACTTGAAATAGATAGAACTGAGCATTCCAAGTCACCAAAATCATGATCCTCAAGATTTGTGATATGGCTAAGCTGGAGGCAGTAACACCAGAGACAGCTACAAGGTCTTGCAGCAGCATCCCAGGTTCCTTACCCTGATGCACTGGTAAAGTCTGCAAAACAGAGGCTTATGTGGCTAAGACAGACTTTATCCTACTAAAATTCAGATGGAAGTTGGCTTCAACCTGGCATAATTCTGAATTGTACTGTTCATTGGGGGCAATGTTTTCTTGATGAACACGATGAGGCTGTTTAAGAGATAATACATTTTTCCATTTTTCTTTTTAGCTGACTACAGATGGTAATATCTGAACCCTTCTATGATGATGTCCTTTGCTTTACTTGTCAGGAAGCATTTCAAAATCTAATTGATATAGAAACTGACCCTAATTATCTTGTTCTGAGTTGAGCACAGTTTGCAACTCTTTCTCCAGAATTCCAACAGAAGTGTTGAAAATCCTTCTCTTTTCCACAATGAGACCTAAGCTAGTACATCTAGCAGAATGCTTTCCGTTTCAATTTCAGAGCCTACTAAGTAGACAGCAAGCCTCATGCTCCTGTTCAGTGCAAATGGAATTACTAGTGTCAACAACAGTTGGCTTTATAAGCAAATGCAAAAGACTGTGTGCATGATCTTTTCCAAACTGGTTACAAACACAAGCTCTTCCAAAGAACAGTTTGTTAGCATGCTGTGTTTTGTTACATGTCCTGCAATGCTGACAGAAAGGACATCAGCTGCTCTAGTAATGCAGGAAAAGAGTTTACTGGTTCCAAAATCATAAATAAAGCAGCAAAATGCCCCTAAAAATAAATATGACAACACATATGTATGTAAACAACAAGAAACATTCAACAGAACTTGGAAAAAATAAAATTAAATGTCGCAAAAAATACCATTACATGCTACTGAGAGATACTTAGTACTTTTACTTTTTTCTCATCCAGGCTAAAAAACCTCATTTAATCATTCACAATCTGAAATCTGCTTCACACCTTTGTCTGGAAATATTATTGATGTTTTAGTCCTCTAACTGACTTCCCACAATTCTATAACCCTTCTGAGAATAGGGACCAGAACTGCATAACACAAACAGAAATGGGCTACCAATCTATAGAGGGACACAATGACATTACTTCTTTCAGCTTTTTAATCCTTTCCTAATAATTCTCAGCATTCTACTTGCTTTTCCCTGTGTATTTGAACACTAAAGCAATTTCTGCAAGTTTTCCAATGTTTATCTTTGAGTTCACAGCTGTTTCTGAGTTCATTACTGTGTATACAAAGTCTTTCCTTCTCCCATGTACATCTCTTTTCTCAGTATGGAATTCCAACTGCCATTTTATTGCACAGTGACATGTCCTCTGTAGCTTTTTGCAGCTGGCCCTCTAAACCCAAGTATTGCTTAAATTAATAGGATTCAGAGGGCAGACTTAAAACAGTATTTTCTCTAAGCACTACCAAAGCACATAGCTCCTTACAATAAGCTCCCTAAGAAAACAATTAAAGAATAGTGGAATTAATTTGTAAAATGGGCAATTTGATGCTCACTAGACCTTGCTGTTGCCTAGAAGCACCTTTTTCCTCAGCCAATGCCCTTGAATGTCAGGCCCTTCCTATGGACAGTATTACATTGTCTCAGAGCTTCCAGAAGTAATACTGGCAATAACATCTAATTCTTTCACACCGTTGAGTAGAAAGAAAAAGGCAGTACTACAGAAAATCCAGTACTACTACATCTTTAATTACAAATAAACAAATTTTGGAGGAAGAGGATGATGACAAAATCCATCCTTCTTATAAATTCTACTCTCTCCAACATTTTCCCCAACTTCATCCCCCACCCTATATAATTTTCCAAAAGTCACAAACCCTGTGTCCTGGGATGACTGTATGGTCCGCTATCCCACTGTCTGTTCGTTTGAAAACTGAAAATCTGTGCCTCCATTTTGTACCCTGTGCCCTCCAACACCACCTCATTTGTCTTCCTATCTTCAGGAACACAGTACTCAAAGGACAGAGCTTATGATAAAGAGGATAAACAAGGCTGTTTAATATGTAAATTTTCACTCATCACCACTACTGTAATTATATTGTACTCCCATCTCAAACTGCTCACATATAAAAGACACCTCTTGCATATTTTCCTAACTCCATATAAAAGGAATGCATCATTTCTGAGCATTTACAAACACAGGAAAGCATTCAAGTACTCCATCCAGTATCAAAATATAAAAGGTGCTTGTTTTTAGGAACACACTACAACAGATTAGTCAGGGAAGTTTCTGTCCCATTCAAATATACCACAAATACACATTACAGTTGCAATACATCCCTTAGCTGAACATAAACCAAAATGGGCTCTTTACAACAAACTACACTGTATAAGAAGTGACTTGTTAACACAAGTTAACACAAATTTTAACGACTTGAATTGTTGTTCTCACCTTTGTTTTCTTAGCTGCATATCTTCCATCACTCCTTGGATATGGTCCACATTTTCTTTGTTTTCAATGGTCACATCTTTCCCATAGGCCCACGATGCCTGGTTAGATATCTGATCAAGAAGACTTTGACCTTTCTCACGCAAGCCTTGCAAGCCTAAGTCTAATAAGAGAAAGGGGAAAAAAAGGTCAGTGGTCACTCAGAATTTTGGTGGGTTTTTTTCCTCAATGGAGAGAGAAAATGCAACAGAATCATACATGGATGAAGACTGGAACCTGGAAAATGAAAAGGACATTACTGTGTCCTTCACCGCCCTTTCCAACTCACGTTTGAGTGAGCATTTGTCTATATTAACAAAGAACTAAGGCTTTGCTGTTTTATGACCTAGCAGATAACAAGAAAAGGAATAGAAGTTGACAGCATGTCAGCTTATCAGCATATGCATAGCTAATTAATGTCTTTCATCCACACAGTTACATAATTTCTAAAATATTTATCACTGTTAAGCAGTTGTAGCCTAAGTGTTCTTCCACTGCTGGCAGAAGTTACTACTTTATAATACATCTGATATGGCTGATACAATTTTCTACACTGAAATTCGTCAACCCTTGGGATCTGCTGTTACATTTCTTATATGGCAGCTCTATCATCTGTTTTCCTGAAGGAATATCTCATTTATGCATCAAACTGTTATACTGCAATCATACCTACTTCTACCATAAATTATTTTTCTTTGCAGCTCTTTCTCCCACAACTTAATGAACAAGCTGATCACTGTAGACCCCTTCCAACTGAAATAATCCCATTTGCTTGACAGTGTAACAACCTTCAATGTGCCATTTATTAACATATGTATTCAAAGTTACTGCAAAACACCCAGTACAAGCATTCTAAAACTGAGTGGATAAAACCTTAATCATCAAGGCATCAGGTCTGGAGACAAAAAGATCATCTAAGCACTATAATCTCAAGTCACTGAAGAAGATTAATGGGAGAAAGAAGTTTGTTTACAGATGAAATTCATGATAATGGCATATAACAAATACATATATTAGATGTAAAACATTTAAAAGAGAACAGTTCCAGATCACCTCCCCAGACAAAACTACCACACAGCAGACAGCATAACCCAGCCCAAAGTAGGCTCAGTGGAACATTACATAGTGAGGAATTAGAAGTCGTAAGATCTTCTCCCCCTGCTTTTTTGGTGACTTTTTAAAAGGGATTACTCTTTCTTCCCCCAGTAATGTACTCATTAGGATGTGTGTGTCTGAAATGCAGAAATATCTTGCTTACCAACACTTTTCAATTTCTCTTCCAGTAGTTTCAATGTTTGTTGAATTGATGCTCCATCTGCTGGTGCTACATCCACACACAACATTCCTAGTAAGCCATCCAATTGCTGAGACAACTAAAATGTAAGAACATAAATGCTGATATTTAAAAAGAAGTTTGAACTTCAGATGGCTGGGTCTACAATCTTCTGAATGTTTGGAAATTTGTCATTTTCAAATTTCTCTTTGCAGCTACAGGAAACGAAAGCCAAGATCAAAGACAAATGACCCATCTGCCTTGTAGAAATTCACAGGCACACATTCCTAGACAGTGGGAGAGTAGAAACCAAGATTCCACTTGTTTTTTAAGAAAAATATAGGAAAGGAACATGCCATTTTACAAAAAGAAACTATGAAAAGTACAACAGATTCCAGTTTAATTAATGCATATGCCTCTAAATAAAAAAAGAGGTTCGAAAAAGTAACTTTCCAATAGTAACCATTTTATTTCAAATACTACTGAAATGTAAGATATATTACAAAGTACTTCCTGCCTAAAACAAGGGAGAGCCGATTTTCTCAGTGTTTCAACTACAGTAAATGATGACTTACAGCATTTTCCAAGTGACATTATATTTCCTCTCATCTCCCTGAATATTCTTCCTATGTATTCAACATCTACAATACTAAGGTACTAATTTATTGACAGTGCCTTAAAAAAATTAAAAAGAAACACTTACATCCTGGGCAACACTGTGGAATTCAAGTGCTGCTTGTAATAGGTTCTGCCTGAATTCCAGCTGACTGGCCTGCCTGTAACACACATCACTCAGCTGTTGCTGTAATGCTTTCAATTCCACAAGGTCCTCCTCATCCCCTGCATTTAGAAGAGCTGCTATCTGCTGATTAAGCTCAACATAAACAGCAAACCACTCCTAGAAACACAAGAAGATGAAGAATTAAAAATGCCAAATACAATTTTATTTCTCTTAAATGGTATACATCCAACTGCAGGCTAATAAATAATCAGATTGAAAAAGGAAATTATTACAGATTGCATTGCTCACCAAGATAGGAAAAATATTCCTGATTTCAAATCAACTCTCAATAACGTGCTTAGTACATGTTAATACGTGCATTGTAGTATGAAAAATTTAGTGCAGAGAGATGGGAAGAGTTCAAAGCATGGCTCCTAGTCCCTCCACAAACTTCCACCAAAAGAGGAATTTCACCATTTTAAAACAAACTTCTAGTGCTTAAATGTCTGTCCTGGTCTACTGAAACAAAATATCTCTTTTGCCAAGTGATCAGCTATCATAAAAACTGTTCACAGGACTATCCAGGTGTTACTTTCAGTGACACGATTGAAACCAGCAATAATTTCCTTAAAATATTTAGAAGAAATACTGCTGTTGACAAAGTGGAAGTAATCTCTATCTTCTGAACTAAAGAGCCTATGCACAGAAACTTCAAAATGATCCTTGTTTATTATTTAAGGAAGCCTTATACTATTTAATTCAAAAAGTGCAGATTTGTTTTTCACATGGCTTGATTACTGAATACATACAAAAGATTTAGTTATGTTGTCCTGTTGATGTATTTGCAGAGGAAAATAGTTCAAATATTTAACAATTTGGGGAGATTTAAAAACAGCTTGATACATCCAGATCACATTAACATCTTGCATGACTGAGATGCCTGTAAAGCAAAATGTGTTTGCTCAACAGCTCTAATTTTGACCTTGAAGTGTCCTATGCATTTCTATGGAACAGCACCATCTATTGGCCTACAACATTTGATTTAATTTGTATTCTTGTCTTGCTCCTACTGGGATGTTTAGAATTTTGTAAATTATGTCTTCAGCTTTTGCATCATTTATTTACAAATCATGCAAAACAGAGTATAAATATCCATATTCTGATTTTTTTTTTCTTTTTTCCCAAAGCTGCCTCTACCATCTGCTCACAGAAAAAAAGAATATGAAAAGAGCAAGAAAGGGAACAAAGAGAAAATAATGAAAAAGTTAAATTAGCAATCAGTCAAAAATTTAAGAGCAGAATAAATTTCTCATCTGTCCCAAAAGGGGCAACCATGATGACATAATGCGAAAACATCTTCCTTTGTGACATGTGTACTATAGATACACAGATTCAGCACAATCAGTTCACAGAAATAGCTATTTGACACTGAACATACAAATCCAGCTAAATGTGACATACAAACTGTAATATAAGAAGTAAAAAAAAAAGATTAATATGTTTAGGTTTGGGGGTTTTTTTCAGTTTTTACTTTTATCATTAAAGTGAGTAAGAGCTGCAGTAATTGATTTTGATCAATCTATCAGTAAAATTAATATACCAGCAAACCAGGTATAAAAAGTGTGTTTCTCATCTTTTTCATGGGGGAACTTAGCCAGAGTTGTATGCAACAGCTCAAACCCATGGAACAAAGACCTGCTCAAAAACAACAGTTCCAGTGTATTGCTCATGAATAAAACTAGAAAATTAAAACCCCCCCAAAATCCAACTCCCCTCTCCCCACAAAAAACCAAACAAAAGCACACTCTATGGAAATTATTTCTGTCACTTCTGAGTAAATTAAAGTAATAAAGTATTTTCAAAACAAAAAAACATTTTTCAAGTCTTTTCAAAATACAATAATCAACATTAAACAGAAGGTGATGAAAGAAAGCAAGCATACAAACTCTCAATTCAATTATTAGGAGAGAAAACCCAGGAAAACAATGAAAGAGCATACATTAAAAATCAAAGGAAAAGGAAAAGCGCAGTTTTCTAGTGCTGTTGACAAAAAATGGTTTTAATCTCTGAACAGGCATCTAAATGTAAGGTAGGACAGTGGTCTTCCAATTACTTCTTTTAATATAAAATAAAATATTTTTTTTCTGAGTGGTATTTCTGCAGACTCCTGCCAGCACCTGAGAACCAAGCTTTGTTCCATGCTGCCAGTGCTTCAGCACACTGTAGGGCAGCCTGCAAACTTCAGTGGGATTTCAATGATTTCAAGGACTGCATTTAGCCCCAGCTAAATCACAGTTCTCTGTTATAGATATCCAAGTGAAAATAAAAGTATGTTCGGTCTTGTTTTCTCTTTTCAGTTTGAAACACCAATATAACTAAAAAAACACTGAAATTTATTTTTGTCAATGAAGTAGGTAGTCTAGGGTGTTTGTGTTTTTTTTTCCCTTTCCAATTAGGATTTCAACTGCATGATGTTTTACACTTCAGAAGGTACTGATTTCCACAATGCTTGAAGAGCTTGAAGCAATGACAAGACAGAGGAGATGGGATTTACTTAGCCTAACACAGACACCTACACTGCTGCATCCAGCAAGGAAACCACAGTCACTCAAGGTGGAGTCAGTAGAACTAGGGTTGCTAGGGTGCTGTGTTTCTCAGACTAAAGGTTTGGGTTTTTTTTTTCCCTTTAAATTACATCTGAAAAACTCTAACTCAGTGACTATTTTTGTTGCCATGACTGCAAACGGAACTTAGGAAAAGTGGACAGAATTGCCAGTGTCTGCATCAAGGAAAGTCAGAAAAGGTGAACAGCACTGTGAGCAAAACTCCCTTTGGGAGCACTGAATATTCATAACCTAATTATAGTTAATCATCTGATGGAAAGACAAAATTCTACTGAAGCTTAGGAAGTATTCAAAATTAGAAGCAAAGGCATCAAGTTAGTGTAGTTACAAAATAGCATCCTCATGATTTCATTATGAACATAAAGTATATCTAAAGTCTTGACCAATGAAAGTCTTAAGCCCATTTCAGCTACTGCTAAGTGTAGTCTAATAGAGACAAAAACACTGTTATACACCTGAGAAGTGTAGGACTTGTCAGGCATTTTGGCAGAGAGGATAAAGTAAATTTATTCCTTCTACTCTACATGAAAATTTAAGAACTGCTGTAACATACTAAACCCAAGAAAAATCACAGATTGAAATCTGTATTTTTCTACAATGGAAAAAATAATATGCAAATATATATAATAAGACTATATTAGTTCTATAACTGCTTGGGTAATTTCCTCTGTAACTCATAACATCATGCACTATGCAAAATTTCTAGATACTCATAACCAAAATACATTGCTCATAACTACATGCATTTAGAATTATTTTGATACTTGAAAAAGGTACGGGAAATCTCACACTGTGCTGACTCTCAATCTCTTCATGCTTCTGTTGCAAAGCTTGTGAAGCTCTAATGGAATCTCCTATTCCCCACTGGGTTCTTAGCTGTTCTGATCCAGGTCCTTCAAGCCAATTGACTACCTGTCAATGTGATAAAGATGATAAAAACAAAGCAGCAAATCAATTATACAGAAACTGGTATAAACAGAATTTTGTAACACAAGCAGAAATAAAAAAAGCGTATGTTTATTAAAAAAACAGATCTTTTTCAGCTCTGTAAAAATTTTGTTGAATCCATTCACATCCTTCAAAGTTTTAAGTAGAAACTACTTTTCATTAACCTTAGCCTGTCAGCTCCACGAAAACAGCTGGCAGCTACAACAAGATCTTTCATATAGACAATTGTCATTTCATATCTCCTGTCAATAAAAGAGCTCAAAACACAATGATAATGCACCTCCTGTGTTCAAAACCAGAATTTTTTCTTGCCCAAGTGATTACAATGCACAGTTGCATTCGACCTGACACCTGACAGCTTTCTCCTTTTTTTGCTGAATAAACTAATGCTCAAGTACAGGATACATACTTGTTCCAAAATTAAACTTACACGCCAACTTGCTCTATTCAAATAACAGAAACCTGTTACTGAGTTTTTGCGGCCACATCTCATGGAATTTGTCTTTTCAGGGTCACAGCAACACAACTTTGGACTACAGCATTGGATTTCCTTTATTATTTTGAAACTATGTCTCATATTTTGGTTTCTTTACAAATTTGAATTATCAGATGATATCTGTGGAAAAATTTCCTGATAAATTTTTAAATATCTGGGAAACAGAGACAGCTGCAACAAAACCGAGTGCAGAAGTCACTTACAACTGGAGTCCTGAAGTAAGGAAATGCAGGAATACCTCTAGAATCTGAACCTTAATAAAAAGGCATAGGAAGCCAGCTTCCTGTTGTTAATGTAAGTTTTGTTTAAACATCAATGACAAAACAGCTTCACACAGATTTTCAGGAAACAAAATACAATACACAATGTAACCCCATAACCATGAAGACAAATGAAACAGGGATGAATTGGAGCATTTTCCTAGTGCTGCTAGATTGCACTGCAACAGTAATCAAGAACAGGCATCATTACAGAAGGCTACTCAATTCACTCCATCTTTGAGTCATGACCTATCTGCCTCCCTGCTGCCCTTTTTTGCCCCATGCCAAAGCACTGTTTCAGAGCATATATTCATTGCTCCAAAAGCATTCTGAGTCTTCCTTGCTTTTATAATTTCTAGGACAAATTAAGACTCTACAGTTGCAAGTTCATTTTGTTTAAAGAGAAACTTCCTGTTGTGCTCAGCACCTCTGCACAGCTGTTATGGGTTAAATATGGAACTGACCTAGAAGTGAAGGGACCCAGATGTCCCCCTCTAAGGTCAGAGTGGCCTGGAAAAGTTACACACATGGAAATGACAGTTCTCATGCAAGTCTGAAACAGCGGACAAGGCTACTGCTTAGCAGTTGCCTTCTCTGGCCAACACCACCTCCCCATTACAAGTTTCCAGCAGCTACTGCATTGACTCTGCAATGGCTTAGGCCAGCACATGGCTGTTCTTGTCACAGATGCTTAAAGTGAGGAGGGAAGAGTTACTAGGGGACACGCAGAAAAATGTGATGTAATTTTAATAAAATAAACTTTAAAATCATTAATGACAAGACTACTGCAAGATATCACATTTATTTTTGTGAATTAAGATTAGAAAAATAGTAATTAACACCTCTGCCTAAGGAGGGACAAAGCCAGAGTTCATCTTAGCCTACAGAGTTGCAATAGTAAGCAATTTTTAGAAAAATGGTATATTACAAAATATCTGACAATCATTGCAGCCTTTAAAATACAAAATGAAAGACAAAAGCAAAAGGGGAAATTCAAAAGAGAGGGTAGGATATTGAAGGCATAAAGGAGAGAACAGGTTTTGGATAAGAGGGCTTCGAGATAGGAGTAAGAACTCCACAGAACACCACAGTAAGGAGAAGCAGAAAATAGTGCAATTGAAACAGGAACACAAAAACAAGCCAGGAGTGGTTAGCAATATAAGATGGTACACAAATACTGAAATATGAATGTAACTAAAGAAAGCTAGCAGAAGATCAAAACACAAAAGAAAAAAGTAACGGCAACACAAGGGAAAAACACCCATTCTAATTAAAGAACTGTAAGTACTGTTATATGGAAACTTCTGTTTATTTTGTCAAAATAAATTCTATGGCATTTTGCCTCTACTGGCTTCCTTCTGTACATCACTAGCTTCTTACGTTTAGCCTTTAACTCTTTCTATTAGCCTAATTTTTTGCTGTAAACTCAAAGGAAATAAAATAATTTTCTAGATTTAGTAAGTTTTTCTCAAATATCTGTATGCCATTTAGAAGGCTTTTAAACGCACTTTAAACAAAAAACTGATTCGTTTGGCAAAAGAGCAAAACATTCTTCCTGTGTACTGAAACCCAGGTCACTTGTCAGGTAACATCTGTAGTGTACACACAGCAAACAAGTAACTATTTCTACTAAAAATATTGCAAAATGAGGCTGGGTAATGGTAAACAATTCTATTTAAGTGCATTAACAATATCAGTTTGCCAAAGCACAATAAAAATCACATCTTGTTCAACGACTAAAACTTAAACACAGAAAAAACCCTCGCCTGATTTATACCCACAGCTGTACTGATACGCTCTACATAGGATTATATTAATCTCTCATATATTTTTAATACTTCCAGCTCAATATATCAACAAATGACATCTGCTTTTCGGATTTTTTTTTACAGTAATCGAATTCCTACAGAAATTAAAATTATCTCCTTGGTAGATTTCTATTTTCACTGCTAGACATCACAAAATTGATTAGTTTTTATTTTTACCCATAAGTAAAAGTAAAGTGCAAGTACTTGACACACACTCTCCTCATGCATTAGAAATGCCAAACAAGAAAGGTTAAAAGCAATTACCTATTCAATTTTCTGCATATTCAAACTATACAGAATCTTAAAAATATACATATCTAATTTCAAGTGATAAACACAAGAAGAATAAATTAATTCCATTTCCTTGATTTTCTCTACTGAGTCTCTGCTGCAGAAATGTTGAAAGTGCTAATTACATGGCTGTTTGCAAGGACCAAACCAGTTCATCATGACCTTTAACATGCAATTGATTAGCAAGTTAATATTCATTCTTGTCAGGGTGTTCCCGAAATACAGACAGTTAAAGCACTTCAGCTTATGTTAAGCCACCAAGCATCAGAGAAATAAAGGAGTAAATAATGGCTTATCTTCAGTAATGGGAGCTTTGACGTGGGCAGGGAAGGTTTTCAACTCTCAAGCAAAGCTGATGCTCAGTCAAAGGTGCTCCTCTCCTTGCCAGCAGGGCAGGCTTTTGCACCTCCAGCAGCGCAGCCATGCACTGCACTGCACAGTGTGCAGCAAAGGGACAGCCCCAAGGCGAGAGAGCACATTTACAGGAGCTTCCACATATCAGAACAGCCTTTGGGAAGTCACTGTGGCAGCCACAATGTAAAGCACGGTGTGAAACTACACACTGACATTTGTGAAGTGACAGAAGGCATGACTGTCTCCCATCCGCTTTTTGCGGAAATCACAGTCTGGGATTTGAGCTCCAAGCTCCACCTCACTGCATTAAAGAGGAGCTCCAAGCTTACCTGCATCACCTTCTGCTGAATCTCCTCTAGCTGTGTGCGTTTGCTTCGCTGCCTACAAACCTCCTGGTAGCGGGTGTACTGCTCTCTGAGGGAGTCCAACAGCTTCATGACCTGTGGCTGAGCCAGCAGCTCGTCATCCATGGGAGACCAGGAGACCCCTCCGTCGGATCCATTGAATCGACGTTGCTGTAACTCAGAGAGTAACTCGTGACCTTCAAGAATACAGAGAATGATGTGCTTAATCTAGATTCAAAGACTAAGACCACAGAAATTAGTACTAAGATTGCCTGCTTCTAAACCATCAACAGTACATTTTTGCAGCTAATGATCTTTCACACGTTGGGCACATTTAATGATGCAACTTCATACAGAGCTTTGGTCACAGTTTGTGGGGCTTGATCAGTCACAAAACAGAAGAAAAGAAATGTGGTATATTTCAGATATATAAAAGAGATACTGTGACTAACATTCAGATTGACAATAGCATTGATTAATGTAAGGACAAATGAAAGCACAGTCCTGAGTCTGAAACAACTCTGAAGTATTCTGATTTACTTCAAAATGGGGAGTAGCATCCAAAGTATTTCTCTCAAACAATTCATGTTCTTATATTGAATGAATGCTCTGGAGACACTAAAAATCTGACAATACAATTTCTCTGCTGTCTTTCAGGATTTTTATAGCAAGTACAGCTTTTTCATAGAGAGTATGAAGCTGAATAATAACTATTTTTTCATTATTCTCTTCTCACCTGTCTTGCCCTTTGCTTTGTGCTCTTAAGCATTGTATCAGAGTACAGACTGTCTAGACTGCAGCAACTTTCATATACACAAAAATAGTATGTTTTGACTATTTAATCTTTTGCTTAAACTGTTCAAAGAATGTTATTGTTGTGTCAAAGTTCTAAGTATGTACACACAACACTCCTCAAAAGCTCAGTGAAACAGTTAAAATAAAACAGTGTTTGGCCACTAAAGAGACATTAGTGCAAAAGTGAAAATGTGCCACTTGGAGATCATTAGTTCTACAGGTCTTAAAATGGTGACACAACAGTTCACTAGAAGAAAAAACCTACTAATTGAGTAATAGTAGTACCTCAAGGAAAATGCAGAAACAAAAGACTAAGTTCAACTACTATTATTAAGACATTCAAAATGCCAAGGGCTTTGAAGACTGCAGGAAACAACTTTAAATTACTCAGCATATACTACTGTGAAATGAAAATGTCTTAAGAATTCAAATACATTTTTCTGTACTATAGCACAAACATCTTGGATTTAATCTTTTATAACACTCCACAGATAGGCACAGATAGCTCCTGAGCAAACAGACTCAGGCTTTTACAAGTTGGTTCTACTGGGGTAATTTTGAAATTTTATTGTATTGTTTCAGCAGCAAAGGATCCCCATTTTTCCAAGTAAAACCACCTTTTTGAACTAAACTAAGTTCTTATCAAATTCTATGAACTATATATATGGATTTGGAGCTTGTGAACCCTCTGTTCACAGCTACCCTTAGGAGATAAAAATTTCATTGGGGAGAGTAATTTTTCTTTTTCAGCCTTTCAATACAGTGACTAACAGAGAAAGGTTGCCTCTTAAAACTCCCATAATTTAGTCACAGAATATGCTGAGTTAGAAAGGAGCCATAAGGATCATCCAGTCCCATGGAAGTTATCAATCTTCATACCACCAAAAAAAGTTCATTACCAGAATTAAAAAAAAACAGAGAATGCATATAAACCAATGGGCTAAGAAGCCATCCACTTACACAAAACTGAAGTGTTGTTTTGTCCAAAAATCTTGCTATTAGACAAGGACACACAACTAGGCTAAAATCTAGTGACACTGTCTACAGACACATCATGTTTTAAAAGCTTCAAAAACCAGAGTAAGAAATTATTACTCCACATTTTAACTCAAACCAGTATTATCCCACATCTAGGTAAGCTGAATTTTTACATAGAGGGCACATAAAGCCACTGTGACAAGTATCACATGTGACCCACACATTAGTTTATAGGAGGCTATAAGGCAAAAATTCTAAGCACTCAGACTCTGATCACCACCTAACACTATACATTACTTCTTATTCCACAAAAGCACTAATTAAAAAAAAATCCAGTCCAAATCAATAGACTATTATACTTTACTGTCAATAGGAAATTCACCCTAAACCAAACACGTTAAAGAATCCCAAATCGTTTAATGCTAAATGGAGAGTCCAAGAAGCAAAGTATGCTTCACTTTTCTGACAGATGATCAACTCAGAACTAGACTGATGCAAATTGTCAGAATTGTGCAGCAAAATGCTTACTGTATTGTAATCATTTGGAGGCTACTGAGATGAAACCATTCCATAAAGCAAATACATTGACATCAGCTAGAAATAAAGCATTCTCGAAATCAAACATAATAGTTATGGTAATATTGTAAAGATGTGAGTGGGATTATAAAAAAAGTATTTAAAAGATATGTTTGGAGTTCTTCCACTTAGCATCACTTTTTTTAACCCAAAGATTACAGTAGTCAATAAGCTTGTTACATTGTGAAGATGGCTAAGAAAACAACTGTGCCCTCTGTGCTTCCACTTGGGGCCTAAAATGAATTATGTCACTTTACTGACCAACATTCTAATTTTTTGACTTACTATACCTGTCTGCAATACCGTCTCAGGATCAACTGATGGAAGGAAGTTCAAATCTATTGATCTTTGAAAAAAAAAAAAAAAAAACAAACACATTATTAAAATTTGTATTACCGTAGCACTAAAAACTTCAGCTAAGGCTAGAACTACCTAATGATCTTAAAATATTAGGTTTTTTTCTCAGTAAAGTCCTCACTTTTTCAACTCATTGAATCAAAACACAAGTGGAAGTGCATGTAATCAGTTGAATGAGCATCCATCTATACTCACATATTTTGCATTATAAAGGTTTAGAATTTCTTTACAAACCTCAAGGTATTTAAGGTGTATAATTTGTTCAGTATTTTTCTGAAATTCAAATGAAATTTTATAATCCAAAAGCATTGATTTAAAAAAGTGAATCACATACCTCTCTCTGTCTTGTTGAGTTCCTTTATCACTTCCATTGTTAATTAGAGCAAGCTCATCCAGTAAAGATGTTGATTCTTTAGTGAACTTTTCAAATACCTAAATAAGAGGAAGGTTTTAGTTTAAGAAGTAATTTTAGGCAGTTGTATTGAAAGCATCAGTGCATATTTATTCAGTAGTTCCATTAGTATACTTCAGGCTCTATACAGTGCAATTATTTTCTAGCATTCAGATGGCAGGGAGGAAACAACAGAAAAAGTTTTGTTCACTGAACACTTAAGAGCACTAAGATTCCTTAGGGAAATAATAAATATTACAATGAATATAACGAATACTAAAAGAAGTCGAGATAGCTGCAACACCTGTAACATCTTATGGACATATTTATTCTACATCTTCATTTAAGCCTTTAATAATGCTAGAGAATCAAGGCATGTTACACAACTACCAGCCAGCTTATTTGGCAGGATTTAAATAATTTTGTAAAGATTCCAGCTTCTAATCACTATTAAAATGGACCATATTGTAATGAATAACTAAAATAAAAGAAAAATCCATTATATTATATAGAAAGATTATACAGAATAAAATATCCTCATCAGTTTGATTGAACTCAGGGGCTTCTGATCTCAGATAGCATCTGTACAGTCAAGACACTGTGTACTGTTCAGACAATTCCTCTGTACCTGACTTCTGAGGGCTGGTTTTGCTTTTTAACAGAACTGAACATGATTGGGTGTCTTATGTGACATGCACAGTAACTTTCAGGTATTTTTGCTCTTATTAAATTATTAATCAATAGCTTGCCAATGAACTTCCCTTAGCTTATCTAGGACTACTTAAAATTTCAGGGGAAAGCAGGTGCAGTTGCAATACACCTGGAGATCCCACATGGAAACACACATTTTGAGAACAGATTACACAGGAAGGGAACACACTGTGCCATTGAAGATTAAATATTGTTTTGAAAATTCTATTTAAATAACTGAAAAGCAAGTATCAATGAAGAAAAGATTAAGAACATTCTGGAGAGCAATGCACACCAACAGTTGCTTAAACAATTTGGGCTGATTAATAATTAAAGGCTGTAGCTGCTCCTGGGCATTTACTGCTTCTTGATCTGCTGGGGAAACTGCGCTGACAGAGGTTTTGGTGTAGGCCAGCTTAAAACCACAGGAATCAAGACCTAAGAGACAACCTAGGAGGATCTGCAGAGTCCAAGTATTTTCTCCTTGTTTTGGTCTTCTCCTGCAGCAGCCAATTTCCCTTTATAGCAACTTCTATAGGCTCTTCTAAAGTTAGTGTTACTACAAGAGCTTCATTAATGAACTGGTTGTTCAACAAATTGATGACATTATCATCCCTTGAGCAAAGGCAGTGTTACTTATCACAAGACTATTTATGTAAATGAACTGCACGACTACACATGTGACCATTTCCTATACGCTTTGTAGTTCCTCCACAAATAAAGATTTCAGGGCTCAAGAAACAGACATTAAAAAACCCCCGAACCCCAAAACACAGATAACTAACCAGCCTCTTATTCAACCAATCCATGTGATCATAGGTGAGAGTTCCTCCAAAATCTTCTGTTAGTTGGCATGGCTCTATATAACGTGTCAGCTTGTTAGCAGATACTAAAATAACCTGCAACGATAAAACAGGTCACTTGTAGGTAATGCTCATATTTTCCTTAAGTATCTGAGAAGTGTGCCTAGAGATACTGAGCAGATCTTTCTGTGATTCAGATTTTACTGCTAAATGTTTAAATGAAATACGGCTGTTTGCAATTTATGTGGGCCTAAACCAGACAGGTAATTCTGACATGCAGCGTATACCTCATGCATAATCCTCTAAGTGCATCATCTCTACCACCTTGTCTATTTACAATGGGAAAAAGAAATTTGTTCCCTGGATATCTGTTTTCCTGCTGGGAGCTGATGCTTTGTGATTAAGTCATATACCACATGATCTATTTCTAGTGAATCTAGTAGCAGACTATCATACTGCAAAGCATTCAGTATTTTTGCCACTCTCTGGCAATACTTTCAGTCCCAGACGTGAGTTTGTGCCATAAAAGTTAAGTGCCTGCATTTACTGTGCAAATATGCTCAGCAAAAGTTGGATCAATCATACTCTTTTCATGAGTAGTAAAAAATTCAAATCTTAGTAGGCTTAAAAGCCTGAGTCATTCACCCAGGAGACAAATCTAGTTCATCAGCTACATTAGAGCATACAGGAAAACACAGGCCCACTGCTAGGTGGAAAACTAAATCCTTGCTTTCATTTCTGCATTCTAGAGGCTCCTGAATGAGCCTTATTCATATAAGCCTAAACCAAAATTTGGCAGCACAGCTTGCTTTGATGAATGATATGCTAAGCCTGGAATAACTCCTGAGGAAAAAAAAACCAAGAACAATCTCTCTGTGGAAGTAAGCATATTGGCAATATATAACCAGAAACAAAAGAAAAAAAAAAAAGAAAATTTCCATAACCCATCACATCATTCACACACTCTTGCAGGGTACAAAAATATGTGGAAAGAGCTAACTAGAGAGAGACTTCTATTCCAGCTCCATTTCCCTGCAGATACTGAAACTAAAGAACTCAGAGTAGCTCCAAACAAACGGTCTATTGTTGCAGAGGAAAACCTTTCAGCAACATCCAAATATACACTGTTGTCCTGTATTCTTAATGGTACATGGCTGCTGTAAATGGAATTGGCCAGTAGTTTCTTTAGGTAATGCCAGTAACCAGCCCAAACCCCAGAGGATTCTACGTCCAAGAAAGAAGGGGAAAAAAAAAGCCTTTGTTCTTTCTTCTTTTGGCACACTTTATAGTTTAGGTAATTTTTAGCATTCATCTCTGTGAGTTCACTACAAAAAAGAAAACTAATTTTGGTATGGGAACTAAAGCAAAAAGGGCAGCTGGTTCTCATCACTGAAATACAAGTTCTGAAAAGACCTAAATAGCCTGACAAAATAGATGGACTGCATTGAGACCACTTATTTCAGATTTTTTTTAACTGAGATTCTTCAGAAAGGAGAGTGGGCAAAGGATAGCCCTCATAAACCTCTACAAGGGAGATGTTTTTTAAAATAAAAAAAAAATCTGAAAGAGCAAAGTCTGCACAAAAAAATATTTTAGCCATATGAAAAATAATCTTCTGACAAAAAATAAACACCCAGAAAAGTGATTTAGTCAAAACCCACATTTTCTATATCTTATTAGAAAAACTCTGAAATATAAAAACTTCCACCTCATTAATAAACCTTGTTGTAACAAAGCATTACTCCCAAAACCATTTATTCTCTAAGTATCTGATTTAAAAACCACTTCTTTCTTAAACTGTTTATTGACTGTTCACTGGGCTAGCTGCTAAGATCCTGTGTGAACTTTTCACAATATAAACAAACACTAGAATTTTTGACTAGGTTGTGGCAGAAATGAAGACTCCTGAACAGAATTTAGCTCTTGCTCTAAACCTGAACTAGTGGCAGCGCTAACCTAACATCCTCTATATGCTTTAAATTAGTAAATTAGCGTTGATATTTTCTAGGTGTCAAAAGTGCAATTTGCCTCTCTGAAGCTTCAGAAATAATGTTTTAATCAGCTGCTATAGATTAATAGCCCATAAGCACACAGACCAAGAGCCAAAGAAGAAAAAAATGTTGAAAAATGCAATGTGGACAGTGACACTTCATTTTACAGATCCAAATTCTACTTCAGGCCCAGCAAACTTCTGCTGTCAGGTTCCCAAAATGTTTCAAAATCCAAACAGTAATTATCTTTGACCTTTTGTGAAAACAGATGTCAAAAAACCACATCCTAGAAAAAGTTGTCCCTTATAAATTAGAGTTTCTAAATTAGAGTTTCACCCTTGCTTTTGAATTTCCACCCTTCAACGTATTACCACAGGTAAAGATAAGGTAATTTACAGCTGTAAAAACAGAAATAACCCTGTTTGCTTGCAAGTGAAATGATTTTTTGTTTTCCTTTTTTTTCCAAGTCAAACTATGTTGATTCCAGAAAAAGGGGGAAAAAAGCAGCTTTCATAAACCAAAGTAAAAGCTTTTGGACAGCAGATTATAGCTGGATGTTAGAATGAAGAGCTTAAATTTCCCAAGGGAGAAACAAATAGATCTGGACAGATGGTAAAACAGAAAAAAAAGTATAAATTATTGAATCCTTTAATCTTTGCTTCCCTTCCCACTTGATCCACCCACTTCTGACAACAGGGACAGCTAATAAGCTCACAGTGGCAGCAGGTTTCAAACACGTCCTGTTTGCTACTGACCAGAGTCACAGAATCATCATCTGCACTCAGCTCTTGTTAAAAGCTGCAAGAGTGGTAGCAGCTCTCATCCTTGCTCTACTCTAGTCAGGAAACTTGCTCTGTACAATACTGGCCTGCTAAACCCTTGTGAAAGCCTCCAAAGAAATAAACAACAGTGCTTTGGGAAAAGTAGAAGTGCTGTATTTTTTAATAAAATCAAAACAACCTTTGTAAAAGCTGTCAAGCAAAAGAAGAAAGACAAAGCTAAAAACATAGACTGCAAAGTCTTGTGCTTTAAGTGCAAAATTCTATTTCTCAGGAGTGAAAATACATGATTTTGGCCCATGTAACATGTATCTTTTGCAATCATAAAGCTTTAAATACTGTTTGCAGTAAGCTGACCTCTCATTTGCTGTTTTCTGCAATTTTCATTGATCATCTACAAGGAGATAGAGGCAGAAGTCAAGGTGAGAGAGGAATTCTAGACATTCAAGAGGACATGTAAAAGTGCTCCCAAAATGTTAAATACATCCATCTGAACTTACTTTCTCTCTTAAGGGAAGAAATGAAAAAGCTCTTTAATACAAATGTCACAGAGTCAAACCCAAGAGCTACTTGAGAACAGGATGCTGTAAAATTTCAGTAACAAGGAGCTTTTTCCTGAAGTGTGTAATATCAGAGCAGCCACACTACTGAATCTGAAAAGGAGTAGTTACTTTCCAAAAGAGAACAACACACATGTCCCTTGAGACTATAAAATTTAAACAAGTGTAATCTAAATACGATCTTCATTGCCACAGAACTGTAAAGTAAATAATTCTATTTTTCATGCTAAATACTATTTCAATCCATTCTTTGAAATACTATTTGATTAAACACTGAGTAGCATAGGGTATTATTTGTTTAATATGGAACACTAATCTAAACAAAGGTAATTTTCTTTAACATTACACCAAAAAACACAAGGTAAATATTTATCTGGCCAGTGCCATAGAAATCTGTCATACTAGAAGCCCAAGAGCAGTTGGTAGAACCTAGATAAACACAAGATGAACTCCACTCCCAGGAACTGCCTCCTTCACTCGTGGTTTCACCCACTCACTCACCTCACCCTCCAGGGCTCACAGTAATTAGCACACTCTCATTTTTACATCCCAGAGAAGAGAAAATAGGCAAAGATTCTTGTATTTTTCAACACACTTTCTTTGGACAGAATTCAGGACGTGACATAAATGCAGGCTTACATGCTCCACCTCCACACAGGAAATTCCCTGATTTGCCCAAGAACCCATTGCCTCTCATACTAAAATGGCAACAGAGATGCATACAGATGAAAAGAGATACAGTTAAATAAACAATTTTGACTGGAACTCCTATATGCCTTTTTAGGAAAGTCCATGAAAGCTATAAAATCTGGTGCCTCAGTCTTTAAAACACTGAACCGAAAATGGACAAAAATTAGATACTTCCTACAAAGTGTTCTTCATTCTCTATTCTGTGGAGCAATATTCTGCTCATTAGCATAATTCTTAAAAGGTAAATTAGAGACTTGAGATTTTCCAGAGCTGATGCTGCAGATAAATTATCATCATAAGAAATTTCTGACACTCTACTAGAGAGTTAAGAGCTGTCAGCTGCTGCAGTAGAGGTGTGAAGCATTTACAACTACTCAGACTTTGGACTTCAGGATTATAAAGATCCTTATGCTACCCACTCTAATTTTTTCAACTAATTTATAGCAGTTTACCACCCAATTTTTCCATTTTCTTACTCCCTTTTTTTCATGCACCTGATTTCTTTTCTCCAAATCCTCAGTGAACTTTTAAAATTTTGCTCCCTGATTTCCACAAGGATAAGAACAGCAAGCACATCCTCTTCTTTCCTGCTCCTGACAAACTGATTTTTAAAGTACTGATCTACGATCTAAATCAGGCTCAGAGATTATTTTTCCTCTAAGTTCCTTAAATGAATGGCATGTGTGAAATAACCCCACCAATTTATTGGCAATTTTGCATTGTGTACAAATTCATATGTCTTCTCTTTTTATGGTAAATATTTTCTTCCAGTTATGCTCATTGTTCTCATAAGAAAAGCTCATGCTCAAATACAACACACTACATCTACCAAAAGAGTGATTTGTTTCACATTACTATGTAGCGTATATTAATAAAAAAGCAAAAAGCACCACCTCCCAACTCTCGAAAATACAGCAATTTTTATACTCCAATTCTGTTCTTCAATCTTTCAAAGCATTAACAGTATTAAGTATCACAGTCATACATGCAACACTTCAGCTGAAAGACAGCTTTATCACGATTAAGACAACTCTCCTCTTATGAAGCATGGCACAGGACCAGATAAAACTGCTTCAATTAACACATGAACGGATTGCTAATGAGGGAGGAATGAAATTACAGAAGAAAGTTCTGCTGAAGGACAAACGGAAATTGTCCTGAGGAAGGTCCAAAACCAACACTAATACTAACCAGAAATAAAGATATGAACTTTTACTCAGCTGAATCAGCCCACCTCTTTGTACTTATCCACCCAGCACTGTTTGATCTCAGTTCCCACATTTACTTTCAGTGCTTTGCAATTCATCATCACCACATCTCACTCTGAAGCAGAGGATCTCTGCCTTTGCACTATGATTAATGGCATCACATGGTAATATTAAGCAAGATATTAAGAACAGACCAGGCAGTAGGAAATAGGTGATGTCCCAATAGATGTGATGTCCCATTAGAAATCAGTTACACAGCATTTACTTCAAATAAAACAAGATTACACCCAAGCGAATAAAAATATTTCATATTTTAATTAAAATGTTTAGTTCGTAATTATTTCACTGGTGCAAAACCAATCCTGAATTTTCCTAGTAGTTACACAAATCTAACCCGTGATCCAAAACATGAGTTGGGTGTTGCTTGTTTTCACTGCCAGTAATGCAAAGTTATGCAGCTGTAGATCTGTGCATGAGTTGGAGCCTTCCACAGCCTTATCAGTGCTCTGCACTCACGTTTGGAATAGAGGAAAGACACTCCTGTCTCTGACACAAATATTTGGAGCCCAGAGAAGGTGGGTCATTTTTACTGAAACAGTTTTCCTGACTGCAACCAAATAACAGAAACCAAAAGGTTTGGTTACATAATTCCAGTGGCCTATGCCAACAACGCCAGCATGATTACTAGCACAGAACATGCTTTATAAAATTACTAAGATTACTAAATTAAAGGATTATCATTTAATGACAGCCAAACTTTAAAGTGAAACAAAGCATCCTTTTATTGTCGTAGTCATGTAAAATTTTCCCTGCTTTGTTGGTATATTTTCTGTAGGCTTCCTGCTTATTTGTCTAAAAATGCATTCTAGGCTGAGTCATGTTAAAGAAAAACCCAAGAAGAATCTTCTAGAAGGAATAACTTGCAAACTAGCAACACCATCCTATATACACTAACAACTGCTATGTCAGGGACTTTCATATCACAACTTCAAAGGCTTCCTGAACTTACCCAGTAACTTTATTTACAGGAGTTCAGCTGAGAAAAGAGAGCCTAAATCACACAGTAGGAACTTCTAAAGAGGGGCTTTGCCTTTATTACTGCTGCTGTCTGGACTCTGACATCTACCTTACGTTGTGGAAAATCCGTGTGAAACTGAATACTGCAAACTTAAGTCACTTTCTAACCAGCAGCTCTTAAATCATGTTTTTGAGTACAGATGGTTAGTTCAGAGGCTTTTTAAACTCTCATCTTGGATGTGGCTCCAAACAATATGCTAGTTTATAGAAGTGGGCACCACCACACTGATGTTTTTAATTAAAGACACTGTGACTGGGCTGCGTGCTACATGCCTGTTGTAGTTCAAGCCAGATTAGCTTAAAAAAATGAGTGGAAAGTTTGATGACACAGATATCTTCTAAAAGGACAGGGAAAATTGAGGTTTCCATCAACCTCCAAGACAGAGATAACAAGGGAACTGCTAACATTAGCATGTAGTCTATAGTACACACTCTGCCTCACAACTCAGAACAGCATCAGCTTGTATTTGGCAAGGGATCTATAACCTGTTCCTGATGTCAAAGAACTCATAAAATGAGAGAAGATACATGGAATACCAAAAAGATGTTTGTCAGAATGGTTATAGCTGATAGAGAGACATCATACACCATGTATCTCTACAGCCTATTAGAGAAGTCACGAAAATTTTTACACCAAATCTGTACAACTGTTTCTGACTCAAACACCCACAATATATATCACAGAGATTTATCTTCTTGTTAAGCAAAGAATTACATGCCACACATTTCTAAGTTAAGAATATTCAATGAAGAAAGTCTCATTAAAAAATGGAAGAAGTTAAAAAGCCACAGCGGTTTGTTAAGGTTATCCACAAAGCATCTGCAATATAGCTACTTTAAACTTTATTTTAACTTTAGTTTTCACCCAATTATATCAATTTAGAAACAGTATTTTTGACTGAAGTAGACAAAAGCTCAACATACCTCAAAGCCAAGTCTATCTTTCTCTTTCCAAAAGCAGAAATGTGTAACCTTCTTATCCCAAAATTCATCTGGCTTTACTACACAAACAAGTGACACCTCAGCTGGAACAACATTCTGTAAAACAAATGAAAAAAATAAGTAAAACATTCAAGATTAAACCTTCATTTACCACAGAAATGAATTCCACTTAGATTTCATCATCTATACAAGAATGTAAAAATTGCAGACAGAAATTGAAGTCTACTTCATCTACATCATGCATTTGCTCCATCCTGCTTTGTAACATTGCACAAGATTTCACAGCAAACTGTGTCAAAACCAAAAAGAAAATATAACCTCTTTACTCCCAGTCCTGAGGACAAACCATTAGTCTATGCTGTGTTAGTACAGAAAAATGAGCTATTGGCTAGACTTAATTTAATTTATGGTATTTCATTAAAAAGAAGAAGAAATGTTAAAAACAAAGCTTTCCAGCAATGTTATCTTCTGTGTAGAAGGAAGCACAATCATAAAGTTACGAAGAAATTATGTATTTGTTATCAGATTACATGTCAAGATTATGTCCTATACTTCTTTAGTAGATAGACTAAAATGAAAAGGTTGAATATTGTCATTTCAGCATACTAATTCATTAAAATACTACCATAAAAACATTTCTCAGACTAAATCAGTAATTTCATCTACTAAGTTGATCTTATGATGCCACACTGAATGTAGATCAAGGAACAAGGACTCTTGATTACTCTAAACTCATCAGCTATAGCAATCAGAGTAGTGATATAAAGGTGACACAACCCATGGGATTTCTCTTTAAATACCTAATTTTATTAATAAGAAGTTGATTTGAAAGAAGTTAAAGAAACCAGCAACAAAAAACCCCAATTCATTCTTGCACCATTTTAACAATTATGCAAGAACTATTTACAAGTCGACAATATTTTGAACACAGAAGTGTTTTTTAGAACTACAAATAATGAAGCAGACAGAAATCTCATGTGATCTGCACAAGTGATCAATTCACATAGGAAAATCTTTTTTATAGCTTCCTTCTCCAACTCAAGACACAGAAGTGCAACCCATGTTTCTGCAAGCTTTGCAGAGGCAGGATGAGTGCTGCCAGGAAGCCAGGGAATAAGAGTGTGGGCAAAGAGCTGA
This sequence comes from Irena cyanogastra, assembly GCA_013397155.1. Taxonomy (NCBI): domain Eukaryota; kingdom Metazoa; phylum Chordata; class Aves; order Passeriformes; family Irenidae; genus Irena; species Irena cyanogastra. The sequence continues at coordinate 206,857 of VWZV01000256.1, forward strand.
CCTTCCCCACCAGCTGCTTCAGTTCCCACTGAACCTCACAACCACACAGTGGCTGAAGGAAAACCCAGCCAAGATCATAATCTGAACACAAGGGATTCAACTGGTAACTCTATTAATAGGAACACCATCTTAGTCAAGAGTAGGTGAAAGACACCTTGACACTTCAAAACCCAGAAGCAACAATGGCCCAGCAGGACGAGAAAAAAAGAAATTATTCATATTTGACACACTTTCTGAGGCTTCACCTAAGTCTGAGAGGAAAACTGCTCTGATAAAGAGGAACCATCTGTGCAGTAAGAAAGGCAGTAGTTCAAGTGTTCTAATGTGTTAGAAATGCTGTATCTCACATTTTCTCTGACCACGGAGACCAGCAAATAATCTATACTGTTCAGCAGAAATAAGACTCTATTTGTAAGCCCACAGTTCTGAAGAGTTAAAATAATATTTAGGATTTTTTTTTAATTTGAAATTGCCACTTTTCTTCTTCTCCTACTTTTTGAAGTACGCAAAACAATTTGTGATTGCAACTATGATCCACAACTAAGTCAACTATATCCTATTGCAAAGGAAACCAGGCAGTACAGCATGTATTGCATCAAAACCTGCTCAGCTGCAATATCTGTGTGAACTGTAGCCCTGCACACACAACTACTGCTCATAGTTGGTGATGCCAAGAGCATATTTCTGTACTTTTTAACTAAAACTCCATTTTAGAAAAAGGTCCACAACTGTGTGTTCTCAGCATATAAAGAATTTCTCTCACTTGAGTAAGCTGCAGCATCTACTTTTCAGAATTTATTCCTGCTGCACAGAACCACATTTTAAGGAAATTACTATTCTCTACAATAACACAGCCATTGGGTTCACATCCATAAAACTAACCAGTCAACTATGAATGTATAAATATTTATTTACCTGGAGCATTAACACAACCGTCTTTACCACGTTCCACTGAGATTTTCTGCCATCCACTATCACAGTGAATCCTCGAGCTTTACACTTCTCACTAAAATGAAAAAAACACTTAGAAAAACATAAATTCACACCATGACAACTTTGGATTTCAAGCCTCTTGTAAAATACACTTACATAGCTTTTTTCCTTGTAGAAACACTGTCTTACAAACCTTAAGTTTACTCATTTATAAAATAACTTCCAATTTTAATGCTCCAGCATATTATTATATATTACAAATTACAATTTTTCAGTAGCACTGAAGTATATCTCATAATACAAATATTTCTTTATACTGTAGCAACTCCGAAAAGGCCTCATAACCGTTAACTTGACAAAATCCTCAGAAAAGAAATCAATTTACTGTGCCATAAGGAAGACAAAGGGATGTCAGTTTTTACACGGAGCATCCAGAAGAGGACTTGCAAGTGAGCCCATGGTTTAACGTCAGTTACCATGCTAGCTATCATGTCCCAGGTTTAAATTTTTGTGTTGGCAAAGTTATAAGCAAATAAAACCCATGACATTTACGTGAGGTAGGAAAGCATTATGTAATCTTTCCCAAATCTGCAATTACTAAACAAAGCTACTTCTGTGATCGCCTTAGCTTACAAAAAACAAGACATGCAACAGTAAGCATTACATTTCAGAACAAGAAATTAACTGTTATTTATTTCATGTTTAAGCTGAGCTTCATCAGCTATGGGTGGAAGACAAGTTCACCTCGGAGTAAAAAAAAAAAAGAGGGGAAAAAGGGCACTTTACTAGCATATTTAGGAAAAAATAATTAAACTTGGCTGTTTAAACAGTCCATGGATGCTTTTGGTTTTAAGGAACCTCTAAGATCACACACACGATTTTTCTGGAAGCAGTCTGAACATTCAGGCTTCATGAGCGCAATTTCCAATCAAAACCAGCTCAAAAGGCACAATGCTATTGCTTTCAAGAATAAGGTGAAGTGTTTTACTACAGCATCTTGAGACATGACTTCCTTAGGCTCACTGGAATTGAGCAGTATCAGCATCTGCTCCTCTATTACTAACCCTATTAAAAGCCCCCATACCCAACAAAACACACAACCAGTCAAATTCAGAAGTGACCTACCACTTCCAGAAAGTTTAGCCAATGCAAATGTTTGTATGTAAGTTAAAATAAAAAGCTTGGTGATTTGAGCTACGATAGAGAGAATACAACAAAGGAAGTAAACTTTAGTATGAACAGACATCATTATAATGTTGCCACTTTTATTCTTCTTCAGTTCTGAACAGACCTCTTCAGAACCTAAGAATTTTAAATACCATCAAAGAAAGGCATAACAGTAGACTTCAACACTAGGAATAAGTTGTCTGAAATTTTAGAATGGCTTTACACACATATTCCAAAGAAATGCTACCCAAGACCCTTTAAGCAGTTATGCCTCTCAAATTTTGGACACAGCCAGCAATCCACACAAGACTGTAGATCTCAAACCAGTTGTAGTTACATCATATACCACACACAACTGAATTAAAAGTCAAACATATTACGTTACCTTACACATAGAACTTGGGGAAAAAAGTAGTATTAATGTTGCTTGGACAGCTCTCTGGGTTTGGGACAATATCCCTCCCCTCAGTCCTATTTTCCCCAAACACTGTTCAGCAAGTCTTTCCAGAACAAAAAAGAGAACTGCTCAGGCCAAAGTTTGCATTTCCCACTGAAAAACAACATGCGAACCAAAACGACAATGATTTTTCCATATTGCCACCATAGAAGAGAGGTCATTTTTTCCACAACTGACACAGAGCACTAAATGTGGGAACACTGACTTCACTTTCAAATAGATTTCTCAGTTTCTACTGAGTACAAAGAGCACTTCGGTTCAGCTTTTAGACAGTTATTGTTACACTAATGTATGTAAAGACATACACCAGGATGGGACTATGGAATGATTAATGCTTACTAGAACGAGAATGCCTGCATCTGTTCCATAAATACAGCCAAGTCCTTAAGTCAATGACATGACTTGTGTGGATGACCATTTGGTGTTTCATCACTTCACAAAAGACAACAAGCTGTTTAAAAAACCCCAAAACTTACACAACTAAAATGTCGTGCAGTATACTCATATACCTACTGATGTTTTACTTTTAAATAACCTGAATTTATTCTTTGCTTCTCTCTCACCAACCAGGATTTTTAAAAGTCTTATCTACCAAAAAAAACCCCAACACTGGATCCTTTAAGTGTGTTTTATAAACATTTATAGATTACAATATGCAAACAACACTGGGTATCTTTAGTTATGCCACGGTAGCTCTGTTTCCAGAAGAGAAATTTGAAAATATATAAAAGCAAACATTTATCTGAGAGGCTCCTTTTCTTTTTAAAGCAGTGGCACATAAAAAAAAAAATTATGATAAAGATCAATCCCTGGATCTTAAGAAAACAGAAATACAGGTAACTAACCCAGGACCAAAAACTGTCACTCTAAGCTGGCAGCGGCACATGCACAGAACTTGAACAGCAATGATTTTACAGCAAGCTATGGATGACAGGATACTCAAGTTGTCAGGCAGCACATTTAAGCAGTACCATGAGCTGCTCACTAACTTCAGTAACACTGTATATTTTCAAACTTAGTGCACTTTTAAACTGAAGCCCTACAAATTACAAAGCTTGGGCATGCAGCACAGAAAGGGCAATGCTGCTCTTGAAAGCTTAGGAGTTTCATTGGAATGGTTCATTAATTTACTTAGCAATTTAAGTGCACTGTCATTAAAAAGAAATTATGAAAAAAGCTGCCCCAAGAAAGGAAAACAAAAGGATATAAAAGGACACAGACAAGCCTTAGTACACATCCCTTAGCTTATTGGGATGTGTGTTTCTAACTCAGTCAGACAGTATCACATTCTAAACAAACATTTACATTAAATTAATTTGGTAAGGAAGAGCAAATAAAATTAAAAACAATAGAATGATCCCTTCTACAACTGGGAAAAAACCCAGCTCTGAACAGAATGCCTTCCAAATCACCTTGGTATGCTTAGAAGATAGTCTAGTGTGACACTCAGCTCATCCATGCTCGTCTGTTCAAGGCATAATGGAATTGTCAGAATGAGGCCACTTCTTCTGTCCTTCCCTCCTGTTTCAGAAAGAAAAAATAATTACAAAGTTAATGTGATGAGGTTTAAGCAGAAGAAATACTTTGCAGTTAAGCAGTCTCAAACTTCATCATAAAAGCAATCTTTAAGTTGCTGTGAAAACCTCAACTGATGTTTCACCTCTCAGTCGTGAAGGTTCATTTGCCACATGGATATTTAAAACATCACCAGGGCATCAGAGCACAGCGCACATCCACACCTGCCACAATTTTTCATCTCATACTTTCAACATAACACAAATCAAATGTTCCATACTCAGATGTTTTTTTGCATTTTTATATTATATTATTAAAAACCATTTCCTAGACCTTCTACACTACCAGCCAATCAGAAACCTAGTCCCCTCCCAAACTGAGCAGGCACCAAAAGCTCCAGCTGGAGCTCCTAGAAAAGGGGGACTTCTTCAGTCCAAGTGACTACTACAGGAGGATCTCGTACCATATGGGCTTCCCATGGCACATATTCTCAACTGGCAGTTCCTTCACACACAGAACAATTTCTAGACCTACTTAAAAACAGCTAACAGTCACCTTACAATTAAGATATATATTTCCAACCACTTGCCTTAATCTTCATCTGTATTTTCAAACATTTCTGGTAAAACTTACACAAACAATATTAGAAACATTAAATTTTAATATTTATTTTACTAAGGAAAAAACCACAACCACAACACACTTAAACAAATGTAGGAATCAATTACTAAACAATCTTTCCTACATTTTAGAAAATACTGTACAAAGACATATATAATCACAGGTTTATTTGGGTAAAAACAAAGCAAAGCGAATACCCATAATCTGAGAAAGAACATCTTTATTCTTGAGCTGTTATTCACATGGCTAAAGCAATTAAATTTTGCTTTTGCTTCATTAAGTTCTTCAGTAGAACTGAAGTTCCATCTAATCAGTAAGAACAACTTTTTACAGAACAGTAACAGCCGTACAGAAACAAGAAAAGGCACGAGCACAGTAATGCTTGCAGACTCATACACATATGTTGACATAATTTGATAAGAATTCTCCCCATCCATGAGGTGCATGCGTAATAATGAACAAACACTGTTTACACAACATATGTTAGAATCTTAATTGCAACAGGCCTTTTTTCCTTGTTTCCAAAGCTGTGCAAACTCTCTAAATTTGGAGTTTTAAAGATCCACTGACACACAGATATATTCCTTGACATTTTTGTGAAGGACCCAGTGCTTTCAGTGGTCAACTGCAGTAGCTGTGTTCCCTCCCTCTCTTTTGTGAGAGAATTGTTGCTGGAAAACAGCGATACACTTGTTAATAACTGTATTTCTAAACTGAAGAATTGAAGAGTGGTGCTGTATGAGAAAGGACAAATGGACAGATGCTTCCAGCAGAAACAATCTAAAGCAACAATTATTTACAGACTGTCCACCCTTCTGTTCCTGAATGGCAAAAAGCCTGAAAATTGGAGTGAGGAAGCAGAGAAAAAGGGAAAATGCTTGGATTTAAACAGCATTTGCTGAACTGACTAAACAAAACACAACTCAAATCCCAGAAATATTATCTCTAGACATTTCACAAAAAGACCAGAATAATTATCTAAGTTATTATTTCCTGACAAGTCATCTTGTGTAACAACTGACAGGTTTTTCCCCCAGCGTGTAAACACTGCTAAGGAAAGCAACCGAGAACATCACAAAGAAAAAAAAAGATTTTTTTCAGTTCATTCTGCACCAAAGTGGTTGTTCAAGTCTTTTTGTTGAATTAGGAGCTTCCCTCTTCTTCTGTGCTATGTGTCATCCAGAACTCCAACAACTTATCAGCACAAAAGCTACACCAGCCATGGATTTCCACTAGAAACCACTGTTTTGCTTCCAGAAAAAGGCAGGATCAACATTATTTGTACCAATTTAACTCAAAAATGACAACAGACTTCAGCACATAAACACTGCAGGACTTTCCTAAAATACTATTTTTCTGAGTATTTGTTTTTAATCATTAATGAGACTATTATGAAACTATGTAGAGTAAAATTGATGTAGAGAGCTATAATGAACTGATTTGTGTCTGTGAAGTTGCTTCACTTACACTGAAGAACACTAAAAAATCCTGCTGCATCAAGCTTTGCCATTCCTTAAATTAAAGCACCCATTAATACTAGTCAATTCCAAAATGATCAAACCTACTTAGAAATACATAGGTCCAAAATGGTTCCTAGCATTTAAAATGCCACTCAATAAATTACTGTCCACTAAGAACGTCTGTATTTCGAAACGGATCAGGCAGCTTTAACAGCAATTTGAAAATGCACTCTGGTTTAATGAGAATATCCCCTTGCAATATAATGCTGAACAACCAACTCACTACACATCTGCTGTTACTGTGGAAGAACTGTCCCAGGCTTTAATGTGAGTTGAGTTTTAGGGGTTTGATTGTTTGTTTCTAAAAAGGAATTGTTATATTTGCAATTGTTGGGGAACAATGGGCAAATTTAAAGCAAATTAAATTCTCTTAACAAAAAGAGCAGGTTTCACTTCTCAGGTGACTGGAGCAGGCTAAACTGGACTGGCTAAAAACATAAACTAAAATAAACTAAACCAGAAGAATATTTATGGCAACACTTGTCAGTTTTTGAAGTTGACAAGTGTTCTGTAAGTTACCTACCTACACTAGATCAGACAGTCAAACACCAAGAACTAACACAGCTTTCTACAACAGCAGTGAAACCAGCAAGGGTATGTCATTCACCATTTGAAGCATTTCCTTCCTTTTTGTTTTTTTTTCTTTTTTCTTGGCAGAGGGAGGAGAAAAGTTATCTTCAACATAAGATTCAGGAAGTTTTAATAGATCCAGTGATAATTAGAGCATTCCCTGAATCAACTAATTGGTGATAATCAAACTGTTGCAACGCATGGCTAATTCTGTTCCCATGTGTTTCTATGTTGGAGAAAAGACAGGTGAAAAGGAAAGAAAAATTTTCTGCAGAAAATCCTGAGAATATACACTCTGTTTTTCTAAAACCAAAAAACTAAAAAGCCAAACCAACAAGAATTATTTTTGGATGTCTCTTAAATCATCAGTCTCTTACATATAGATTGAAATGTCTTAAAAACTTTGCAGGTTGAGCTACAGGCTACAGCAAAACCAAGTCCTAAACACCAACACCAACAGCTTGGCTACTAGATAAAGGGTTCCAGAGATTCTTTTGGAATATGACAAAGCACTACTCAACAATATATTTTTGTTAAAAACATCCAGCAAATACAAATAACCAACTTAAATATCCCATCCAAATTATGCAGGGTGGAATCAGTTGAGGGAAACTGAAATTGTACCTGAAAGAAATGCCAATTTTTTCTTCAGAATGGGTAGTATTACGGACGCTTCCATTCTACTTCAGATACTTTTCACAGCTCTGAAACACAAGAAGTTGAAGTTGTCAAGCATAGCAAATCAGTTACAGTGTTCCATAGTGTTACACTTCTGTATTCTTCTGAAAGAAGAACAGAACACTGTTACCAAAATCTAAAACACTGTGAAAAATTAAGAAAAATCATTGTAGGCATTTGTTCATACAAATATTTAAGTAAAGATTTCTTTTCCCTCATTGCGGGGTGGGGGGGAACAAACAGTCCAACCACAAAACCCAAAGCAGAATCTCAACCAAGGACAACAAGATAAATTATATAAAATCCCATTTCCCAACCCTAATAAACTAAAATTAATTTACAGGTAGGTCATCTGTTTGCTCATTCAGACATAAAATAAGTGCAAATAAGACTGTGCTTTTGTACAGTCTGTCTGGTATTACCAAGAATATAATAATTATCTAAATATGTTATGCTACATTTCTGTCAGGACACTATCATTACTCTGCCATTAGCAGGGCTTTAGTTGAAGCCTGAATAACTATGTCCTACCTATAATCTATGCTTGGAAATGCTCCTGCTTCTTTTGCATCCCCCTTTCTCTCATGCAATTTTTATTGCACTGTGAACTGCAATTCACTGTGATGAAGCTTTTTTGCCTCACTGGCAAAAATCCACAGGATGCCTGAACCGCAACCTCCTCTTCCAGCCAACACAAAGTAGGAACTGGCATCTGCTTGTAACTCTCTGAGGTCCTACTTCCACAGATCAATCCATATAATTAAAAAACCTAACTCTGCCCGGAAATACTCAATTCAAACTATGTGCCAATATCCAGTCAAAATAAAAACAGATCAAAATAAAATTTTCTTGGTTTTCATTCCAGGCCTAGGGCTTTGGACCGCAACCTGGAATTCTCCCTCTGAATACTTCAGAATGCACACAAAGAACCTTTTTCCTGGCATGGGGGAAGTTAATAGAATAAAAACTATAAATGATTTAGGGAAAAAAGAAAAAGAAAACCCAAAAAATCCAGAGAAATCCAAATAGCCTGAGGTAAAATAGTTATTCCTTTTCATGTTAAAACAATGAGCTTCATAAACAAAAAAAGAACTATCATTGTTATAAAAAAGAGAAAACATTTCAACAGCTTTTTACTGTCTTTTCCTGTTCCAATGTATAACGTGTCACAATGTTCATTCCCATCTCTTATCCCAAAATCTCCATATTGAAGTGCAATTTTTGCCAATTATATAAAATTCACACTTCATGTATTACAGAAGGAAACAAACAACTTTCAGTTTTCTCAGGAAACTGAGTCCTATGACAGCCTGCACTTTGAACAACTACTCAAAAAATCATCCTATTAAAGCTTCCTGTATGCTTTAGAGAAAGATTTGTAGTTATTTGTTGCATAAAACACAAAATTCAAGAATTACTCAGGCAGTCATTTTTGTCTCTCAAAACACTCTGTCTAAGCTTTTTAACTTTGGCAGTTCTCTTTATTTTCCTTTTTTCAAGATGTGGAACACATACCTGAATTATTTTTCCCCCTCCTCCCCAAGTTACATTTTCAAATTATTACAAATATTGCTTTATTATAATCAATGAATGAAGTTCAAACCTACACACACTTCATTATCTTTGTACTTTCACATAGGAACAAATGTCTGCATCAGCTTACTGACTCTAGGGAACATGTTTCTCTGCTGTTCTGAAAAGACCTATTTATTTAATATGAAAGCATCTCTTGGCTTTCTGCTACAGTAGTGGCACTGCCCACGGATCAAAATAGTTCTTTTATTCAGTATTTCCTGGAACTAAAGGAAGCATTCTGTTCAGAGCGGAGGGAGGTGAGTCAGACCAGTTAGAACAACTGCTGGTAATTCCAAACACCTAGCCTTTGTTCCACAAACTCCTGAAGTGTACAATTACCTCTCTTCTGTGAGAGCTTTGATAGGTTCCATCTAGAAAAAAACTCTCACCAGAGCAGGTTATCAGAACATACCAGACAAAAAGAAAAACTTCATGTTTAAAAAGCAGGCTTAGCATCCTTCTCTATTTCTGATGTCCAAAGAGTCTCAGGATGAATTAAATGAAAAGTCTTTTTTAACTTTGGAAAGTGAAACCATTTCAAGAAAGGTGGCATCTACTTTCCAATGGGAGCTACTAACCATGTTTTGAAATGGTACACTGTTTTGTACCTTTGCAATGTATTTCGAACTACAAAATATATGTAAAGTCTTCAATTTGTTGGAGGAAGACAAAATGACAGGTTTTTAAAATTTTCCATCAAGCTCTTAATTTAGCATGAGGAAAGAGTGACTTGTTGCTCAATATTTTACCACTATGTAGCTGAAAGAAACAGATTCAGTGTCTATTCACCAATAAAAAGCCCATTTGGTTCCATTAAACACAGAAAAGCTACTGAAGAAAAACGAAAGCACTGAAGAGAACAGATTTCATGTGAGGAAAGTGAAATACTTCAGGAAGCTGCATTTTATCAATTCCAAATCAAAAGACATAACTTTTATATGCTGAAATGTTACAGATATGAAACAAATAAAGGGGTTACATTTGTTGGCTGAATTTCAGAAACAATCTAGAGTGCTGTGTGCCCACCTAGAATCTACTTTGCCATAATACCATAGAATACCATATACCAAACTGTGGAACCTGTACTTCTTTTATTTAACATGTTTCCTGGACACATTCAATACACTTTGAAGAACCTCACTGAACTTGTTTAGAATGACATAGGCTTCCAGGTTATTAAATCAATTTAGCAAAGTCAGTCTCCAACAATGTATGCATTCTTTTGAAGATTTCCACAAGAAGGTGGCAATGCTAAATTCACATAACATCTGTATTTAAAACCTAAATATTTGAAAGGCAATCCAGTGAAATAGAAAACTCTTCCAATCCCCTTGACAAACAGAAACTAATACTATTTGTGGAGAAAATTCTCTTACGTACAAACATGAAATATGTATACATTAAGGAGAGAAGGGGAAACAGTAAACAAATAGTTCAAAAAACTACTGAACAGGTAAAAAATGCAAAACAACATTTCAGGCTGCACTCCAATGTGAAATTAAATCACAATTTAGTAGGCTGCATTCTCTATCATTTCTAGACTTTGGAACGACTGCAAATTACAATGTTTTACTCCACACATCTAAAATTTTAGAAGTTCTTTCAAAAACAAAAAAACAAAAGCAAACAATGCCCCCCAACCAACAAAAAGACCAAAAAAACCCAAAAAACCAAAGGAAAAAAAACACCCAAAAAGTAAAAAAAAATTCACACACAGTAAGTACCATGCGTAATTCACCAAAGCCCAAAATTTCTGATGAATGCCAAGTTTTGTCTGCATTTTGTGCTACCTATCTTCACTGTCATTTAATTAAAAAAATTAAATAAGAATCAACGTCCAGACACTGTTTAAAGCCATTACAAAAATCTGTTAAGGACAGGGGAAGAGGGACAGGTTGACTAGACAACTAGAAGGAAGATGTCAGAGGGAAGCTCTCCTGCAAGTAACAGGTGTTTTCTTTCTAAGCAAGCCAGCAGAAACCACTGCCCCAAAACATTAACAATCAAAACAAATTCAGGCTTAATGAGAATTAATATTAACATGTTTATTCATGTTTTTTGGACCTGAAACCTTCAATACTCTCAGTACATGGTGCAAGGTCTTGAAATGGGTTTGTCTGCATATAAGCATCTGTGGTAAGACTCAAAGAACAAGTTCTTTCTTCATTCCTTTAGCATGTATCTCACAAGAGCATGTAGCTGGTCTGTTAAGCACAGGACTACAAACAAGAAAAAAAGAATCTGGTTTCTATTCTCTGTTCTGCTATGAAATATACATATGGCTTTCAGCAAGTCATTTATGCTTTTTCAGTCTCCATTCAGTTCCTCCATTTAATTCTCTTTTTACAAGAGTATTGTGATGTTTAATTCATTAATGTTTTTGAAGACTTGAGGGATTAGAAGGAGCTCCACAAATCTGCCTATAAATAACTAAGGAGCAGATGGGCAGCTAGGTTCAAAACTGTAGCAGCTTGCAAGTCCAGGCAGAAACAATAGCACAAATAACAATAGACATTCTGAAGTACCAAAGGAAAAATGCCTCAAATCATGAATGAAAACACTTTTTCTTTTAGATCAACTTTTGAATTGCAGACCTTCAAAACTAACATCTTCATTCTCTGAAGCCAATACGCAGGCTTTTTCAGACGCTAACTTCAGCCCACAAAGCATTACCCTCTTTTTCCCTGAATCAGCTTAAAACTAGTTCATCTGTTCCACACAGAAATAAAATCTACATGCAAAAGACAGGGAGAAAGCTGAGTATCACAATTATCTATGTAGATTATTATTTCACCTTCCTTTAAAGCTACATTAAAGGATGTCATCTCTCCCACAGCAAAGTCCTACAAAGAGAGAACACAAACGAAGGTGTCTCCAGGGCTGATGCCCCAGGGTAATTTGAGAAGCACAAACCTGCCCTCAAAATAGAAAAAGGCTGTAAATATTTATTAGTTAATGCTGTCTTCAATTAAAAAGCACCTGGAATTCAGCTACTCAGCTGGACAGTTTCAAAGGAACAATAAAACCTGAGAGATGAACATCAGCTTGCGTACGCAAATGCAGTGTTTGATTTTTAGTCTTTAAGGTATTATGAGCAGCACTAATAAATATTTAACAGTAGAACCCTCAGGAGAAAAGGTAACTTCAGATATTTAAGGAATATAAAATTTTTTTGCTTTTTCAACCACTTTCATATTTTTTTACTATCGGTAAAAACTATCCAGAAAAACCCACAGAAGTTTTATACTATGTCTGAAGTTGCACACAACAAAAATATTCCTGATCTTTTTTAACCTGCTAATTCACACTAAAGAAGTCAGAAAATAAAAAACACACACTAAAAAATAAAAAACACTAACTTTGTGAGTATGTAAGCCGCTTTAACTCTAGAGCAAGATGCAACCATTCAATGCCATTGCCATTACACATGCATTGTTAGTACCCTAACTCAGCAACTTGCCATGGCAGTTCAAAGAACACACTGAAAGTATGCTCAGACTTGGGCTAAAGCTGAGGTAAACAGCATGCTAGACCACAAGCCAAAAGCACATTGTCACAGCCACAAGAAATTTAAGCTTGGAAAAATTCCAATTCCACTCCATTTTCACCTGAAGGTTCAAATCTTAACTTTTCTTCTAACTAAAGTTAATAATAGAATTCAGAACGGTCTATTAACTACTTCCTCTATTTAACCTATCCTCCATATTCATTTCCCACCCTTTTTCAATCCCTCAACATTCTGTAAAAAGTGAAATAGAAAGACGAGCAACAAAAGGAAGCGATGAGCAATATAATGAATAGCAAACCAGCAAATGGAGAACAGGTGAGTAAGAGGTTATGCCATCTGAGAAGAAAAAGACATTGTGCGTCTGAGCTTTAACTTTGATCACAGTCAACTATTCATTTCACACAAAAGCAGAGCTTTTCCTCAGACTTCAAGCAAGTGCCAGAGGGGAAAAAAGGAAGAGTATTGAGCACAGAAACAATGTAACTCAGGATGCACAATAACACCTGCATGTACAGCTGTGAGATACAATACCAACACCTCAGTGTTTCCATACAACACGGCCAGGCACAGGATCCTGTGCAGCAATGAGCACACTCTCAAAGAACAGCACTCCTTGCACTCACTGGCCACGTTCAAAGAGCAAACCTGCCCAACCCAAAGGAACACGTGCAGACATTCATAACGATGCCAGTGAGTCACGGGACAATGACAGCTTGCTAGAGTTTTCTACCCTTTCCAGCCTCAGTCCAAGCCAAACACATGGTCTATGCTAAGTTATAGCAATCTTCAGGCCTCTTTAATCTAGAATAGTAGAGAAAATAAGCCACAGGTTTTGGATGCATCTCCATATTTCCTTTTGTGCAACATTGCCGCCACATTTTGCCATTCTCTCACATACAGTGAGAGACGCCATTTACCTTCCTGCAGAACCTTACAGCTTGCCCACCAGCATCAGAAGACCAATCTACCTCATACCCTCTTTGCTTACAACAGGCAGCCAAACCAGCAGAAGTTGCAGTCATTTGGTACGGTCCCATCTTGCTTAACACCATCAAGTAACCACAGAATACGTAAAGTTACGCAAGTTGAGAGGCTGCTTCTTCCACCACATTCTACGTAGCAATATGTCAATTGAAATGCTATGTTCAAAGCATAGCCAAGACATTTTCTCTTCCTCATCACACTGCACTGAAACTTATTAAAAGAAAATTCTAATTTTTAGGTGTTAAAATTTTCCTTAGTCAGAAGTCACATGGAAATAGTACAGAATCACATGGATTGCAAATTCTACCACAGAAATACTTTGTGAGGTAAGGGGGAATAAAAATAACCTACAGATACTAAAATAAAACTACATAGTCCGCTCCTAGCTCCCATTTCTTAAAAAAAACAAAAAAACAAAAAAACACAACCAAACACAAAAACCCCCAACAAACAAAACAAAACCAACATACAAGTCACGAGTGCTTGGAAAAATAAATACCTTGTCACCAGCTCTTTAAGGAACTGTCCAAAACTAGTTTGTGATGAAAGATCAGAAAGCTCCCATGCCTTCAGTACTTCATAAAACAAACTAGGACAGTGGGTGGAATGAGACTGGACAATCCAGGCCATGGGCAGCCAAGTCAAAAGAAAAAGTCAAAAGACAAACAGCTGTACTGATGAGTGCAACTGCTGGCAGTCTGGAACAAATGAAAAACACTTTCCTCTGGGGTGCAAGATTAGAACTTCTTGTTCTCTTTGCAACACTTATATAAGAAAACAATCTACCACTTCATAACAATACACATATTTGGCATTGGTCACAAATGCACATGGCTCAGAGCCTCAGGATTCAATTCCCAGCTCAGTACAGTGACACTCCACAGAGTGGAAGCAAGAAGAAATGCTCTCCTACACCAAAAGCCATCCCGTGCAGCAGACACAAAAGCAGTCATTCTTTTGGAGTGGAGGAAACTGACCAAAACAAGATGACAATGAAGAAGGGGCTAATAAAAAGTCTGTTTACAAATCCCTAAAACTCTGGGTTTGCTACCTCACCAAAAAGTTACCAGCTCAAGAGTACGATTTTGTGTGGACTTTGAAACACCCTGAACAATATCCTCTGCCTAAAAAAAAATAAAAAATTAAACATTATTGCTGTGTCCTCATTGCACAATACACAAAGTATCCATTATAAGGTTAACAATAAAATTCCCTTCAAGAAGAAATAAATAAATGAAAATTTTGCTAAAGTTAACCAAAAATGAAAAGTACAAGAGACTGAAATATTACAGATCTGGTAAATAAATACCTTGTTCACATATTTCAGAAATCCATTAATTCAGTGCTCTACAAAGCAAAAATAATTATCTAAGATGTCCCTAAATTAGTGGGTACAGGAGAAACAAATCTTAACTTGCATGGATGTCTTCAGTTTTTGTACTCAGATTAAAAATTCTGCACTCGGATTAAAAATTCTGAACATTCCAATTGCAAATCACAAATTTAATCAGCCACAGCAACCACCTACAGTAATTACAACCGTAATCTCCCTCTCTCCTATCCCCTCAAAATAAAACATGTAGCCTTTTACTACCAATAAATTAACCAATAAACAAACACTCACATGCTTCAGAGAAAAGAAAATTAAACTCTCTAAGCTGCTGCCTGGAACATCCTGCATAGATGCAACACTCATACATTTTCCAATGATACTGTATTCTAGCGTCAAGTGAGAACGCAAATGAAAGAATTAGGAAACAGAACACCAGCAGAAAGAAAACAGTCAACCTGCATTGAGGTCTCAAGTTCAGCCATAGATATGATTTAGTGACCAAAACATCAAGCTAACATCTAATTCATTTATCTTATTCTTGGAATACTTTTTTTTTGGCCTTACTTGGTCTGGTCAACACTTATCCTTCACGACACCTCACTAAGAACACATCTCAAATTCAACTCTGCCAACATCACAGGAAGTGTCTTAGCTGTGAATTTCCACGTACCTACTACATCTATCTCCCTTGAATTATGGTTTCTGCAAAGCCCTAAGTCATACCTTCATCTCCTCTTAACTATCGTAATTTCCTTCTTAATGGGTTCTTTATGTGCCAGCATTCCAAACTTCAGCTTGTCCAAAATGCAGCAGTTCATCTTCTCACCTGGAAACAGGAAAACAACACTCCAGAGTGATTTTCACTTGCTTCCTTGTTGAGTTTAGCATCTGCTGTAAGGTTCGCCTCACTTCAAAAATCTCTCACTCTTACTTAGTCTGAAGAGCAAAAAGCTTTGCCAAGACATTTTTCTACTTGCTCAATCAAGGTTCCCAAGTCTCTCATTTATCTTCCAGCACAAGCTTATCAACACCATCACAGCAGCAACAATTACCTTGATGCTATTAAAACTTCTTTCCTTACTCTCACCCACTATCACAGAACCCTCTTAAAAGTAGAATTCACGTATTTCCAGTCTTATGGTAAAACACCCTCTAACACATCTGCAGCCACTCCTCCCCTTGTGAGACACCACCACTATGTGAGACACAGTAACACGA
The DNA here is from genome assembly GCA_013397155.1 of Irena cyanogastra. Taxonomy (NCBI): domain Eukaryota; kingdom Metazoa; phylum Chordata; class Aves; order Passeriformes; family Irenidae; genus Irena; species Irena cyanogastra. The sequence continues at coordinate 222,936 of VWZV01000256.1, forward strand.
GCTGCACGGCCAAATGACATAATTTAACATCAGTTTTGTTTATGTTATAGTGCCTTTTAAAGACTTTTTAGAAGTCACAAAACGAAAACAAAGTAAAGCAGGTAAGTTAAGGAAGGCATGAGTTAAACCGTAAGTAAGCTTCTACAAAATCAACTGTAAGGATGTTGTTCTAGGCAGTATATTCATCAGTATCAAAGCTTCATAAGAACCAAATATAACGCATGAAAATAATAAAGATTTATTTTTGGAAGAGACCTATCTTACTTACCATTAGTACTGGAATGCAAAACTGTCTGCTAGGGTTACAAGTTTGAGCTCCAGATCCTGGGTTCTGTAAATTTAAATGAAAAAGTATTTGACCACATTTTTTGATTTTGCTACTCAGTCTAAAACTTTATTTCCTTAGAGGCTGAAAACAAGAGTTTCTTACAGAGCTACATGATAGGGGAGTCAACATTCCTGTTGTATATTCACAAATACTAGTAAGCTAGGCATTTGAGTTTAGTGGGACAGCAGGAATCCTGCACTTTCTACCAAAACATATGGTAGACATCAACATTGTTTATAGTTAGCAGGCAATACTCCTGAGGCAGCACCGGAAGCAGTGGAAAAGTAACATGAACCAGAATCCCTGTAGTATGCTTTCAATCAGAGGTAACCTACACAGAGTTTTAGGCTGAATTGAAAATACAACAGTGTTAGTAGATTTTTTGTGGAGAGGAAGAAGGTATTCCTACAAAGGTACTCACTGCTATAAAATTTTAAAATCAAAGTATAACTTGAGTAAGAAAATATAAATAGTCCCTCTGTATTAGAAGATACAGAATAAACATGTAAGCATCAAACGTTAAACCTCAGCAAATGTTCTAAGACTTGAATGAAACCTTATAACTTGATCAAATTCCACCCATGAAATGAAACCCAACAACAAAACCCCAGAAGTTCAAATCAGGGTATACTGTGTAAAAGGCAAAGTCATGATGACAAATACACTTCACTGGTTTTACAGCAATTCTGATAGATTGGTTATTACAGTAACCTAATTCACAGTAAATTTTAAATTAAAAACGCCCTTCTATTAATGGAAGTTTTTTAGCCAGCCTCAAAAAGATGGGAGAGAAGGCAAGAGGACACACCTATAGATCGAGAACAAAAATACAAACAGCAAGTCCTTGATACAGCTTAAGTACAGACACACTGGAAATCCTGCAACATCATTTCCAGGGTAGGCTCTGCCCACTTTATCAGAAGCTGCCTATTGAAGGTGTTCTGTACTTCCCCACCTATCTTCACTGGGGAATAAAGGTGTTCCTCTTTACAATCTATTTCTAAAGATTCTTGACATTTAGGTAGTACTGTATTAAGGTCCTTACAGAAATTCCTCTGGATTCCCTCCCTACTACCACTCTCAAGCAACAGCCAACTGAAACAGAGCTGAACTTCACCTGACTCCTTTATTTTGTTGACAGAAAATGACAAAACTATGTCAATTTCCCCTGTTTACATAAGCTTCACCTAGAAATTTGAACCCATAGCCCATTTAGAATTACAGCCCACACATTCAAAAATACATCTATTTCATTATCTTAAATTGTATTTCTAGGAAAACGGATGTTACTGATCAATTAAACTTCATACAAAATATCATCTACTAGCAAACTACTGCAGTCAGCTGAGATGACTTTACAGGGCTTTTCAAGCAGCAATCAATGGCATAAAGAACTGTGCAAAATCCTAAAATCCACCCCTAAAACCACATTGTAATTACTCTTACTTTCAGTGGAAGACTTTCACAGAATCACAGGATTATTAAGATTGGAAGGGACTTCTGGAGATCATCTATGGGAATGGTTCTAATGGAACTCCATTTGGACACATTCCTGTGTAACTGCTGGTGGTGACCCGGCCTAGGCAGGGGGTTTGGATGTCTCCAGAGGGGAAGACTCCACAATCTTCCTGAGCATCCTGTTCCAGTGCTCTGCCTCGTTGCTTTTCTTCTGAAAGAGCAAGGCATGACCAGCACCTCACCAAGCCCTAGGCCTCTCCGAGCAAGCTTCAGTTCTATTCTGTAGTCCACATTCCCCCTTTTCTCTCTTCAGTTTCTGCTTGGTACAGACAACGGCATTAGGACTATAAATACTCGAATTCAGATAAAAGAGAACCCTCATTAGCACAGTAATTAATAACTATTAGTAATCCTATAATGTAGTAACAGTATTCATTATTTACTAAACACTGAATCTTAGCAGGCGATGTCATGGAAGGGAGAAAAGGGGGAAAGACCCAGTACTTCCTCATCACAGTGAATTTTAATGCATGAACAAAGTCAAGATCCAATTGTGAGGACACTGCAATACTAAAAATGGAGAGGACCAATATTTCCTTTGGGACGCAGAAAGATGAGAGAGCAACAGACAAAAGCATCTATTAATACATATCCACATAAACCTCATCAATTTTGCTCATTATAAAACTTACAAAAAGTAAAAAAAAATAAAGAACCACTCTCCCCTAATTGTTTCCACTCTCGCTTCCATAGACTCGTTTAAATTCTTTAACAAAAACAGTGCTTTAGTACATCTCCTTCGTACAACTGCCTGGCTAAAAAGCTCTGTTAGGGGGTAGCAAGGGACACTACAATTGTGGGGGAGAAGACAAAACTGCTGGAAAATAGACCAGTCAAAAATCAAAGAAAGGGTAACCACAGCTATGAGCAACAACGTCTTCAGCAGTGAATCAGCTTCCCGACCAGGCAGCGCCTCCAGAAACCCAGGAGCGCCCGACGCCGCGGCAGTGACACGGCCGTGACTCGTCCCCAGCCCGCCGGACGGACCGGCGGCCACGCACCGCCAAAATCCCCGCCGGGAGCCAACGCCCGCCCCCCGCCTGCCTCCGGCTGGCTCCCCTTGCCCGAACCCCTCTCCTTCCTTGCCGGGCCTGCCGCGACACCCGCGGCGGCACCCGCCGGGAGGGGCAGCCACCCTCCGCGCCCGCACAAAGGCAAAAGCTCCGCCGGCGGCGGCCACTCGGGAGCCCCCCTGGGAAGCCCCCCCGCCGCCACCGCTGCCGCGTCTGTAGCGGCGGCACGAACAATGCCCGAACCTGTTGCACGGGTTCCCCTGGGCCGCACCGACACGCCGTGCCCCCGGCACTCGAGCGGCCGGGAGTACCCACCGCGGGGCAGCGAGCGGGGCGAGGGGCGCGCTCGCAGCCGGGGCTGCTCTGCGGCTCGGCCCCGCC
>VWZV01000256.1:226190-373556 GCA_013397155.1 Irena cyanogastra
CCGCGGCCGCTCGCTCCGAGCCGAGCCGAGCCGCCCCGCCTCGCCGGGAGACAATGCGGCCGTGCCGAGCGCCGCGCCCGCAAGCCGCGGCCCCGCCCGGCCCGGGCCCCCGCAGCTACGGAGGGTCGTGATAAATACCCAGCGTGGGACAAGCGGCAGTCTGTCCGATCGCGGAGTTCGTAGCACTGGCAGCCGCGTTAAGATAACAGTACTCTCGCTCTGCTCTTTGGAGAGACCCGCTGTGCTTGCTGAATGCGAGCCCAGCGGCTCACAGGTGAACGCTGGGAGTGCCTCAGGCAGGTGTCGGCTGCCCCCGGGGCCCTTCGCCATCAACGTTTCATCACTCACAGTATCGCAGAATATCCTGATTTGGAAGGGACTCACGAGGATCTTTTAGTCCAATGCAGCACTGACGTGTATTTTGTTTCTCCTCCGATGGCAGATTATCTGTCTTAGCTCCTGGACAAGCACCCTAAAACTCTTGTCGTTAAAAATAATAGAAGATTAAAATAATAGAAGCAAAAATGCAGAAAGAAATGCTGTGAAGAAAGCTGGCTGGGACACTTGCCTTACATTCAGCCTAACCACTCTAGGACAGATTGAAGTCTTAAATCTCCTAGCTGAATACATCATTAGGTGACCTAATAGCTCTTTAAAAAATTGGCTTCTGGAAACTCTATCTTTACCATTATTTTGCTCCTGTTTTTTCCGGAGCAGATGAATAGAATTTACTGAATCTCATTCTGAGTATGAAAACTGTCTCACAGAGGCTGCAAGTGCTTCGTTTCTTCCCTCAAAACAAGAGTTTGCAGAACCGCCTCTGTTCAGCACTTTTCATGGTTGCTGTCCAGTCAACATCTGCTGCAGCCATCGTCCTCACCGTCACCATCGGGGCACGCCTGTGCTAATGAGCTCCTCCCTGGCCTCTGCTAACTCAGAAAGCTGTCCCTCTCTCAGCAACATCGCCCACTGGACATGAGCTAAAGATACTGTCATTCGGATTTTCAGATGAGGCCTATCAGCCAAGGCCTGCCAGCCTCGAGAACATACCTTAACATAACTTCTCTGTTGGGCCTTTCTTTCCTGGAAGGATACTTAAAACAGCAGCAGCAAAGAAAGAAGAAGGGCAAAATGACTTCCTTCACAACCTGTAGAGATAAACAGAGATAAATGATCTTCATCAGCTTCCCAAAAGTAATTGCTGTACAGAACCAAATAAATTATTTTTTACTTTATTAAAAGAGGAAAACTTTAGCAATATTTTAAGTGTGTTCACTAATGATTTAAGAATGTGCCAGATACAACTTTAAGATCACTCTTCTACATTTATCCTTATTGCATACTTGTGCGCAAAAGTTAAGATAATAGAAACTTTCACTATTTGTCAATATTTACTTGAGATCCCTCAGGCTGTATCTTTGTAAGCTTTGACTGTAGGACAAATGGTAATTCAGAACACTGGGTGAGTGATCTGATGCCCAACATATGTGAAAACTCAGTGGGACTCGCTGACACATATATCTTTAAAAGGAGCAACACAAAAATCAACAAAGGAAAAACTACAGCTGATTGTCATACATGAATTTCTCTTATTTCACATGTCTAAGATCCTCCATAGTGCACTTACTACATTCTGTGTACCACACCTATCACATAGCCTATACAATAAAGGAAAATGTACCTATTTAAATTGGGTGATTTTGCTTTGCCTTGTAGAGCTCAAATTTTCTGCACACGTGAACTCATTAATCCTAATAAATTTTCTTATGGTTGCTTTTGGGAGAGGAGAGGAGTGGGAGAGAAAGAAGAAGAGAATGCCTTCCATAAGAGAGAATTACCCAAAAGTCACTCATTTATTGGAGATATGCTAATTTAAATATAAAGATGTTGAGACAGGTTTTCTGACTTTGGTTTTCCATGCATTCTCTTCTGAATGAGTTGCCAAAACAGAATCTGACATAATTAATTTTTTTAAGGTCATGCCATCAGTTTAGAACTGTAGTTAATTGCCTTTTCCATGCAAACTGCCAGTAGGAAGAAATCAGAGTATCAAGGATCCATTTGATTAAAATGACCCTTAATATATGGTGTTATTCTCCAGCAGCTGTGTCAGATTAACTCAAATACAAATGAAAGCAAATAGGCTGAAAACATCCTGAGCTTTGGGCACTGTGCTGCGTGCCAGCACAACAGAGCCTTTGTTGCAAGGCAGAGCAGTGCTCTCACAACAGAGTTACTGCTTCCAGCTTCAGTCATTGCACTTCTAGAAAAATCAGCCTTCAAAGAAAAACAAACAAAACCCCCATACGCTTCTACTGGACACCAACTCGTGGTGGCACTGGTCACACAAATGTGACACTGGCCGTCCTGTGCAGCACCCCACAGGCCTGTAATATACCTTTCCTCTTGCTCCACTTGCCCCTGGGCACAGGGAGGTGCTGCCAGGCACAGCCTTGCACCTGATGGGCTGGAAATCCTTCACCTGGAATGATTCACCTTGCTGCCTTGCTTGTTATTTGCTTCCACATCTCCCTGCAAGAGACAGGAAATAGATTTTACTTGTAGCACAAAAATGAATGTGAGCAGTTAAGTTAATGTAAGCCAGCAGCATCCAGTGTATTGGCTAGAGGTGTAGCTTACAGAACACTCCAGTTCATAAAAGGTATATACTGCAAATAAGCAAATTATATGCAGTGGGATAAGTATAGGTTGGCAGCAATGAATTATAAATAAAAGCTGTGGAATGTTTTCTATATGGAGCTTTCTGATTGTGACAAGATCATGATATCATCATATATATCATCATATCCACAGGTAAGAAGCAGAGGCATCTACTACGTTAAAACCTTATGTATTTGTACAGCCAGATTAATGTTGGAAAAACAGTGAAAAAAGCCCCTTCTATGATGATGAACAGTATCAGGAGGCTTGGGAAGTGAAAGGGACAGAAAAATACAAGCATTCAGTGCACATTCAAAACATCACAGAAACAAACAAAAGATCTGCAGAATTCAGTACATGAGCTACCATTCACTGGTTTCAGAAGGTAAGCCACGTTCACCTATTAGCATTGAGATTTGAAATGCCCCTTTAAACACAAATGCTAGGTTTTAATCCTGAACTGAGGAGTGATTGTTTCTTCTGGAACAATTACAACAAAGCCTTAAATTGTGCTCTTAATAGAATTTGAAACTCGAGCCCCAAATAGCCCAAACTCATGAGATTTTGTTTACTGACTAGCACAGGCTGAAAGCCTGGCACTTTTTGTAGGCAGCACCTAGCAGGTTTTGAAGGATCTGTGTTTTATTGTACTTATCAGAAGGTGCCTAAAAGAATATTTTTTCATCGTAATTTTGAAGTTCTTCAATTATAGATAAAAAAAGATTAACCCTTCATTTTATAAAGGTATGAGTGACATGCCTGCAATGAGATACAGCAGTATGAAACTTTGCAAGGTTCTGAAGAGTCTGGAGTGTTTTGTGGGTTTTTTTCATGTGTTTCTTAATGCTCAGGTAGAAACAATAAAGTATCTCCTGATCTCATTGTGTCCTTCCAAGTGCTAGAGGCTGGATTTTCAAACACATCCAAAAGCCCTGGGAGCCTAATCACAGTACATGTTTCTAATCCATAGAAGTGTTTTAAAATCCCACTGACTGGTCCTTGTTTTGTTGGTTTTTTGTGTAGTTCACAAGCAGTTTGTAAAACTCTTCTAGTATATATTTTTTTTTCTGCACAATTGTGGGCAATCTGGCTGCAATAGTTATCTTAGTCACGGAGGTCACACACACTACAAACAGGTTGTTAAAGTCATTCAGGCCACCTTGAGAATAAAGTGCCATTTAAATGGAATTTGAATAATACTGTCTAATCCAAAGTGCTGATAATTTTCCAGTCTGAGGCAAGTATTTTTTGAGCTTGTCATCTTTAGAGTATTTGGTGTTATACAATAACTGCAATTTGGATGTAACTGCTGAGTACTAAATTAGGTACTTGGCACTTTGTCTTCTAGTACATGAACATAATTTCAGAACAGCTCATACTGAGAGAGAGGGAAAATAGGGCAGAGATTAGCAAAATCATGCAACAACTTTTACTTAATAAGGTAATACTGAAAACCTTTGATAAAAACAAATATTGTTAAAGAATATTATAATATACTAAGTTGCTCTACATAAAATTTTGCAAAATGTGGAAATTTACATTTACATATGTAAAAAAAAGATAAAAACACTTTCCCTTAGAGACTCATAGCAAATTTTATATCAGCAAATGATCCTTTCTAATGAAAAAATTGTTAAAATCCCTCGTATTCTTCCCATGTACCAGTTCAGTTTTCTTTATCCTGACATAGCAGCAAATTGTCCTGATGAACCTTCCTTCTTAAAATTCATGAGCATGCTAAGCATATGCAGTCAAACCCAGTATGTTTTTAAACCTTCTTTAGGATAACCAGGCCCAGATGTGTTCACTGACTGGCCACCTACAAGCCCTCACAGAAGGAGATCCTTATGCCTGCCCGTTGTTGTCACCGGTGCTGGTGCCGAATCTTCTGTAAAACTTCCTCAGCCACCTCTCTAGCTGAAGTGAAGTCCTTTTCTGAACTCAGACTTGCTGGCCTGCTTGGTACCTGGAGTCTACACTTCAGTGTTGTGCCATGAGGGAAGCAGGCAGCCCACTCAGCTTTGCCTCCTGCTAACAGTAGAAACTTCGTTACGCATTTCTCTGTTTAGGTTTCCTCCCTGCCTTTCCCTCCTACAAAGCACGCTCTGGGTTTAGCTCAAGGGGCTCTCAGTGCACCCATGCTGCCTACCCATGCCTCTGTCGGTGCATGTCTCTCCAAACAGGCTGAGGGGCCATCTCAGACAGACTTTGATAAGCCCTGACTTCACTTTCACCTGCTCTTCTTGCCACTGCCTTTTGTTGTGCGTTTTAATTTGTGCTGTCACGCAGTGACCCAGGCTGGAGAAATAACTAGAGACCAAAATCACCTTCTTTCCCTCCCTGCAAAGTTGATTTATCCAGCATTTCCATCAAAGGAAATATTCATCAAACTCCAGCCTGAGTTAAAAAGTAAATCTTTCCTGTTAAGTCATACATGCCCTTCCCTCACAGTACTCAATTGGTCCATTGTGCCTTTCCTGGTATCAATCCTTTTCTTCAAATGTTTTCCTGCGGTCTGACAAATTTGGTTAGCCAGGGTTTTCTAATCTGCTTCTGTGCCATTCTTCAAATGGCTTCACCCTGATGCGACAGCAAAGTTCAGGGGTGCTCCAATATTCCAGTTTTTGAACATGTCAACCTCTGTCAGAATGCAGCAGCTATGCTGTGTTATTTAGTAACACAGAAACATATTCTGACATCAACCAGAATTTTTCAGTTGCACAAACATTACCCTGGAAGTTACGTACAATTCCTTCATTCTTTTTAATTTTCAAACCGTTGTAAGGAATTAAACTATTTTTGATAGAACATGAAGTCTTTTCACAATTCTTGTTTCAGTCCTGCTAAGCCTCATCAGTACAATTAGTGCTCTTGTTTGAAGTTGACTACTCATGAATATGAAGTTGCTTGTTTCAGTAAAACATCTGCAGAAATAGACATACTTTTTGCACCAGAGTGCAAATCTTGTATAGGTTGCCTCTGGTGACAAGGAGCTCTGTTTCTCTCAAATATTTCTCTAGCTCCACTGGCAGTTTTAAACTTTAGATCACCTATAAACCATATAAATATGTAAATATAAAAGACTTACAAGCAGATTTCCATTTACCAGCAGTCTTTTGGAAGAGCACAATGAGCTGAATGAAAGATGAGTCAAACCAACAAACCTGTCTTTGTATACCTCTGTTCTGTGAAGTGCCCATTTGAATCCAGACCCAGGTTGTTCTAACCAAAGTCAGTTTCCTACCCAGAGCCAGTGTGTAGGATCCCTCTCAGACCACAACTGAATATGCATGGCATTTCTCTGCTTCTCACAGGGAACAGGACACGGATACGCAGTTTGGAACATTCGCAGCAGTTAATCTGCAGCAAAGCAAAACAGAAAACAAATAAAACCCTAAGTATTTTTTTGTTTTACTTGGTAAATAAAACATTGTATTTGGGTTTAATCCAGATTATGCCTTAAAATTCCCCCCCTTGAATAAATATAAAGTTTTTCTATTCTGCATATTAACTAATACCTTTATTTTTATCATGGTCACCATGCATTTTTCAATTACTGTTTTAGGCTTCGCTGGCAGAGCCTGGCTCCCAAAATTGTTAATAAACTACAGTATCCTGAGCACTGAGTCACTATACAATTTTTTTAAAATATAATCTCCATTTCTAATTTCAGGTTTAAATGCAAAAGGATAGATTTTTCTCACTGCTTCACAAAAATCTATTTTAGACTCTCCATTAAAGAAATCGAAAATAAATTTTATAAAAGATACAAAATTTTACCATTTGTTGCAGCAAAAGGATTGTACTTTTAAATAAGATCATATTCTCATTTTCTTTATTATATTAACAATAAACACCAGAATTAATATATATAATAGTTATAACCAAGTTACATCCAATCATAAGGAAACTAAACAACCTAATAGAAGCATTTTATTTTGACATAATTAAATCAATAAAGCAGCTCTGTTCATTGGTAATGAAAACAGGATGCACACAATTATCTTCCAAATAATTATAATACAAAAATCATACCTTTTTTTTTTCATTCTAGCTATACATGAAACAGCATATGCACTTTCTTGCAACAAATTTCACATATTTGTTGCTGGAGAGGGGAATTATTTCATAGTGGTTTTGAAAGCTTGGGCATCTCTATGTCATTCCAGCAAGAATTCACTTTCTTTTTATTGATCTAGAGGTCTTCAGTTGTTCAGAAAAAGTAGGAGGCTGTAAAAATGTTAGCACAGGAGGAAAGGGAAACAGCAATTATGGCCACATTATTTGTGAACTGCACAATAAAATAAGGCTGATGTTGGTTCAACTTTCATTCTAGCATTTCTTAAAAATAGCTATAAATGAGAGTACTGCACAAGCATAATGAAGATTTTGTTTATTTGGGTTATTTCAAATGAGGAATAAAAAATAAATAGTTTTATAGCCGAAAAACTGCAGTGGCAGAACCTTGTGCACAGGAGAGAGGAAGGTGTGCTGATCAGCTCCATAGCCTACTCTCAGAGCCCCAGTTGAGCAGCTGAGTGAGAATCCTTTCCTGTGCAGCACAGGAAGATATCACTTTCAATCTGGACATCAATATGAGAAGTGTAACGACAATTCAGAGCTGGTGCTGATAATTACAAATCTAGAGGGACTGATTTATGAGGAAATGGCATTGATTAAAATTTGCATTTAGAGGACTTTGTCGGAGAGGATCACAGTACAGTGCTGGTGTTAGACCATTTTCACAAGCAAGCATGAAGGGGCTGCTGTGCTCCTGGGGCCTCTGGTAGTCAGCAGATTTTCTGAGCAGGTGTTCAACAAAGCCAAAGCCTGCTGAACACCCTTGTGCTAAATACTCTGGGAGGAAGTGGTGGGGATTTAGTTGAAGCACCAGACACATTACTTTTATTTGTAAAAGTGCTCAGGCGGCCACTTCACTTTGTTTCCATCCAGGTGCCTCTGATTTAAACAGTTCAAAGGCAAAAATAAAGTGACAGGAGTGGAGGGTCATTAGAACTGTATAGACACTACTGACAGCTCAGCAGACTGTGTACTTGGAACCTCTAACAGAAAAAAAACAAAAAAAAACAAGCTCTCTGCCACTACTTCCCCTAAAACCTCAGGAATAAAAGAAATTGACTGAATATGGATGGCACTATAATAGATGAAAGAATGCAGAAAGAAAGAAGTGGCTATTGAGATGCTTGGATGAAACTGAAATTGGGAATTGCAATTCAAAGGGTAGTTACAGCTGCCGAGTCACATTCACGACCAAAGGCACCACCAAGATGAAAAGAATATTGTGGACAGGAGAGATGCAGTTATGTGATTAGATATAAGATATATCCACACTCTCAAAATGATGAGTGAAAGTCACTGTGAACTTTCCATTATTTTACCAAAAACCTTCTTGGAAGAGAAACATTTACCAAAAGGATGAACGCGAGAAGGACCTGAAAAAATAAATCATTTAGGGATCAGCCAGGCTTCTGACAGATTTATGCTGTACATTCATGCTCCCATGGTTTCTCCTACCCCCACCAGCAAATACCTCCTGTTCCTCCCCTTTTATACAGAGTTGCAGTAGAAATGTTAAGATTGTGGTGAGTGGAGAATGAGTGGGAGTGCCTGGAACAAAGGGCAGGAGAGGACATAAGGGCCCACATGTTGTTGGGAGCCAGATTAATGGGTCATCAGGATGCCAGCATACTGTGTGCAGGTTTTAAGCAAAGTTAGGAAACAAAGGAGAGTGAGTAAATCCTGATGACTCACAGAGCTGGGACAGGATGGACAGACTGAGGACTGTCAGCTCCTAAATGGTGCATAAAAGGCATATCCAAAATCAGCACATGGAGCTCATTGAGAAGACTGGAGAAACTGAAAAAGAACTCAGCATGCAAATGCAAATCAGTTCAGCTACAGAAGGAAATAATATCTGCTATAAAAATAGAAAGGTATTGTAGAGCCTTTACATTGTTTTCCATGGCTTATTCTGTGGAATAACTAATTTGTATTAATGCAAATGAAGGCATTGCAAAGCATTATTAGATAACCTTGGAGAAGGAGAGCTCAGCCTCAGCACACAAGTAGTTCTTTGCAGTGAGATGGCTCTCTATGCCCTAACATAGGACCAAAGGCAGCTGTGACTTAGGAATAAGCCCATAAAAAGATTTTGTGCTGCTGCTGCTGCTGCTAGTAATTATAGTTTGCTTTTATTTTGAAGCAGATGCATATAGGTCATTGCTTTGGTGAAATACCTACTTCAGTAATAATTTTCAAATCTCTCACATTCTCATAATTTAACCATTGTTAATTATTTAGCAATTATGCTGATGAAAGGTTAAAAATTATTGCAGAGGCATTTCTTTTCTCAGGGAAAGGAGAAATGGTTTAAAATTAAATCCTTGCACTTGGTGCTAAATGGTAATGACATGCTATTTTTGTATTACTGGAAGTAACAGTTGATTACTTAGAAACTTCAGCGTTGGAAAGTGGTCTAGAAAAGTATGGTGAGCTAAATAACAGACAAGCATTTCCACCAAGAGATTAGTACATGGTAGAGGCCTACAGAAATACAGTTTGCAAATTAATATCTTGATGCTCGCTGGAAAACCACAACATGAGATTCATATGCTGGGGCTCAAACATAAAGTAGGCAGAGACTACAGATAGGAGTGTTAAGAGAAACTTTGCCTTTCTAGGAAAGAACAAGTTGTATTTTCATGCATTACTAATGCAGCAAGTCATGCATATTTAAATAAAAAACAAAAGTAAGTTATGTCAATAGTAGGTGTAGCATCTTTTAAAAATCATACCTGAACTACCAGTAAGTTCTGTTAAGTTGCAGATTTTCTTCTCCTATTTTTTGAAATTTAGCATGGTTTAAGGACTGTGACTACCATGTCCTGTCAGCCATTTCAGATTGCAAAAATGAAAATTAAATCTATTTAATTTCTCCCACAAATAATTGCTAGTATCCAGCAATAGTACACAGAAAAACCTATATTTCATTATTCCTTCCCCTCTTTAAAGGAAAGTCAGAACAAATGAGCCAATTCTTATGGCTCAAAATTAATAACTCCAAAACAACAGTTTCAGAGAACAATTTCAGAATAAGAGCAAGAAAGCATCTCAAAGCCATCAGACATCCCTGTGAAGAATATCCTGCCAAGCACCCACACTCAGAATGAGGAAGGTGTATTATAAGCACCTCTACCAATTGCATCCCTGACCCCTGAGGAAATAGAGGGGAGAAATGTAGCCTGCTCACACAAATTGATCTCAAATTGCCAATCACTTCTGGTGCCTCATTTTAGACATTACAAAATCTCCACTGAAACATAAGCTGCTCTTTTGAGTATGGCAGAGGCATTTAACATAATTCTGCATGCTGTAAACAAGAGTGAGGCAATTGATGACCTTGTATGTGTTAGAAACAGCTAAAGCATGTGTTCAGGCTGTAGTAAGAGGAGAGGTATCAGCACATATAATCTAAGTAAGAACAAATTTGAAGATTCAACGATGCTTTGTGGTATATGGAAGTATATGGCAGCATATGGAATTTCTCAAACATTTTTGAGTATTTATTTGAGCTTAGTATCAAAAGTTAACTGCAACATATTTTAGGAAATACCATGTTTATGAAGATGGGGAAATACAACCTTTTTGTCAGATTTTTACTGACAGCAAAAATATATGCGTTGAAAGTTCAGAAGTTTCTAATAAACACCAGCTTAAATTTATACTCTGGAACTTGAAAATATAAAACTAAGTGAACTAATTATTCCCACTTGTAAATGGCAGATGAACTTAAATATTGGAAAAATATGTCACTGAAGCAGGGAGGAAGAAGGAGTGAGGCAGAAGGGAGGTATTTAACACATAACCACTTCTTTCCACAAGTGCAAGCATATGATGTATCGTCTGCCTCTTTTATCTCTTTTGCTGTGCCCTGTGGCTGCTATTCTCATCCTGTGGTAACACCTCAGTCTTGCAGGTTGTGGCAGCTGGGCTGGGGGATGTGTTCCCTACACTGCTGAGAAACAAGGCCCACAGTTTCTGGAGCTCTGTGGGTCCAAAGCTGATCATTATTTGCCATCTCTGCTGGTGGCTTCAGCCCCTTGGCTCGGCCGCCCTGTTATTCCAATTGGGCTTTGCAGCTCCAAGCTCACCTGAGCAATCACTGCTGCTCTGCTGCATGCGCCTGCTCCCCAGTTCCCTCTGCTCTCCAGCACGTTTGCCTAACCTGCAGGGCTGCACAGGGGTCTTTGCTGTCAAAGCAGGCTTGCTACATAGACTTCCCATCCTGCCTTGTCAGTCTTCAGCGTCTGCACCTTGAATCACACTCACCCGAGCTAATTTGTCCTCATGTATGCTCAGGATTGCAAGTGCACAATTTCACTCCTGTTATGATGCATCTGCTTATTACAAAGAGAATTATCTCACCTTGTACACCAGCAGCAAACTGTGTCTCAGAGCTATTCCCTTGTTTCTCCCCTGTTGCCAGACATTAACAGCTCTCTTCCTCTTCTGGCAGGAAGGCAGCTCTTCCCTTCAGGCCACAGCCATCAGGACTGCATTGGTCTTTAATGACAGAAAACTGTAGGCAATCTTCCTGGTTCTTTCTTGAAACAGCAAAAGAGCAGATAAAAATAAATGGGTTGACTGAAACCTTATGTGAACATAAGCTGTGGTGCAGATTAAGAAAGTAATTTCTGTCATAATAATAGAGTTATCATAAAGTTTTGTTGCTTTTAATGAAAACTTTCTCCTGCATTTATATGAATAAGGGTCATTTCTTTTAAGCTGAGTTGTGTCTGTCTGTTTCCTCTGTGATTTCTAACATCTAGGGCAAATATATCTGAACTGCATCATACCTTTCCTTTTCTGTTTGGGCTTGGTTTGGGTTTTTTTTTCATTGGCTTTTAATTGGTTTGTTGATTTTTTTGGGAGGGCTGGTTTGGTTTTTTTTAGGGTTTTTTTTTTTTGGTTTTGGTGAGGGATTGGTTTTGGTTTGGAGTTTTTTTTTTATGTATTAGACAACCCAAAGTTCCTCAAAGTTCTGATAAAGTTTTTTAAAGTTTTTGTCTGCTTTTATTCACAGTGTTCATCAACTCTGAACACATCCCTCATTCTTACTGATGCTCAAATATCCCCATCCTTTTTTACTTTAGAAACCATTCCCACTTGAAGTTTGTGTTTTTGCAGGTTTGTGGGTTTTTTGCAGCATGGTTTGCTTGGGTTTTTTTTGGGATACTACATCACTAAAATCAAAACAGTTACCCATATCTAGGAGATGTTAGACATTAGTGCCTTGTAAGTAGCACTGTTATTCTGGGGTCATCTAAAGCACATATAGGTGCAAGCAGCAGTTTCAAGTGAGGCTTTTACATTATTTAATTATCTCTGTAAACCTGTGTTAGAAGGCATTTTCCAAACAACAAACTAGCAGTACCTGCTGAGAGGCTTCAAGGGTGAGGCAGCATACCTAAAATGACCCCCATTTGTAGGAGCATGGAAATCAATGAACCTATATTTCAAGGGAAAATAAGCCCAGACCTCTGTAATCTTAAGCTTGGTATCCATGTGTCTCTGAAGGTCTTGAGCCTATGAAATTAGCACTGCTGGAAATCAGGAGAGCCATCAATGTAGTCAGTAAGGACATCCTCCTCCTCACAATCCTCAGAGCTAGGTTGGAGCAGATCTAAAGCATCCTCTCAGCCCCAAATTACTGTCTAAACACAAACAGCTGCTCAGCACTCTGGTAAAGGTGCTATGTACTGTGAGTGGCTTTTAATCTACTTCTCCCCACACACTCTATTCAAACATCTTCTATTTGTTTCATAACACATAAAGCTTAGCTGCCTTCACAGTATAGAGTGGGGCTGAGCTATTTCAAATGCCCACAGGACTTCAATTATTCTCCCTGCTCTCCTGCAGTGATTAATGCTTTGGAAAGCACAGTTGCCCTGGGATGGCTGGAGCAAATACCCACACGTCTGCAGACAGCTGTAACCGAAGGCAGGAGCAGAATCACTAAAGCTCTGCTGACTGCAGTGCCCAATCAATAATCCATGGCAAAAGCATCACAAGCTATCCAACATTACAGAGGGTTGGCAGTGGTATTGTAGCAGCAAAATCCCTCAATGCAAATTCAGCTCTGGAAAATTCGGAATATATCTGGAGGTTTGTTTTTCAAAGCACCTCCTTGGCATCCACGCAGTAGAAATTTGAAAGGGAATTAGTTGGGTGCATTAATTTGGTTTGCTCCATCTCCATAAAACTGGAAGAAAAACTCTACTTGAAAATTACCATGAATATAAATTTTGATGTCATTAAAAGAATTAAAAATATACATAAGATTTTCACACAGCCTTTTACTCCTACAGGAGTAAAATGATATATGCCAGACTTGTTAAATTGTATCTGTTGGACAAAAATATGAATTATAGAGATATAGTTATTTTTTAAGAATCCTTCAGACTTATATATTTGTCACAAATCTATAATTTAGTAGCCAAAAACAGATGGAAGAGTGATTTTCTTTGGGGGGAACCTAAAGGTCGCTTTGAACCCTTGAGCTGCATTTGGGATCATACCATGGAAACCTATCTGCTTGCAGGCAAGGCACTTTTCAATCTGGTTCCATGCAGCCTCATCCTACAAAGATATACATCACTGTGCATCAATGGCACATCAAGGCTTCATGGATTTTGATAGCATAGTTACAGCAGAAATCCTTAGACAATCCTTAGTGTGAAACTCAGTGACTGCAGAGCTAGGTATGGAGCTTATGCATTCCATAATTCTAGTGGCTGCTTTTATTTTCTCATTTTCTCTTATATTAGTCTCTTTCCTGATACCATTCTCTATTTGTCCTCCACAAAGCTATTTCTGTCCATCTGTGTTCCAAACTTTCCCACAATCTTTCTTTCCTTCACTTCTATTCCTCTTTCTTTCTACATATTTTCTCAAATTTCTTCCTTCATTGTTTCCACATTTCTTCTTCCCATAAATTGTGGGTTTTATCCTTTTTTCCTCCCCTTTTTTATGCTTCTTAAGTCTCAGAGAGTTGCATGGCTACTTCTTGAGCCCATTTAAAAATAATTCCTTTTTTGCCAGTTCTGTCTCTGCATTGGCCTTAACTATATCTCATTGCTTAGATGTTAATTCATTGTTGGCTTGTAGAGAAGCCAAGCACACTGATAAGTCGAGCTCACACATACAAACAAAGAAAACTCCAATTAGATTCTTTAGCTGGAACTAATAATTTAACACTACACTGATTAGGTTTTAAGAACAGACTCCTGATAAGCACAAGAAGTCTTTCTGGACACCTCTTCTACCAGTTATCTTTTGCTTGAAGTCTTCTCACAGTACTCACATTTTTTTCTGATAAGTGCATCATCTCTCTGAAACTACTGGCATTTCTACAAATATATTTGCTCATGGAATGGCAGCCACAAGCAATTCTGATAACACTAAATTAGCAGGAGACTGAAAATAATGTGCTCGTCGAACACCTTCCTGTCCCACTCCCTTTCTCTGAATGTTCAGGCAAGGGAGTGTATTTTTTCATCCTTTACTTTTCTGTGATTTGCATTTTCATTTGCTAAGTGTATTACAATGTCCTGTTTATCTTGGACTGCAGCATCAAGATCTCTGTACATCTTATTCCCTCCAGTAATTTCCCAGGCAAGTATTTCCCCACTGCACCTATTTGTTAAACAAAGACAAAAGATTTCTCTAATGTAGAAAAGTAGCAACTGTCCTCAGAGAAAGCCAAAATCTTTCTAAAGAATAATTAATTTTCTGGAAACAATTCAACAGAATGACATCGTGTGGGTGAACTTGTGTTAGCAAGAAACAAAAGTTTCAAATCATATAAGCTGATTCGAATAATCAGAAAAAAACCCCAGTTCAACATATTTCAGGGTCCTCTTATACCATTAGTTCATGCCCCCTCCCAGGATTTCTGGAACCACTAAACCCTGAGAGCCTTCTTAAATTGTTCCCCACTTCCAAGCACTGTATTCTTGGGGCTGGGAAGAAAGATTACCATTAATATTCAAACACAGCTTCAACCCAACCCTGCTCCCAGCAATGTGCTTATGATGATACATAATGTATTCCCTTAAGCTGGTGTTAGAAACAGTCCATTATTTTGACTCCTCACTTATCAAAAAGAGCCTGCAGGAGGCATGTATGCTTTTAGCTACCACCTCTCTGCTTGATGCATGGTTTTCATTGTGTAGCACCATCCAAGAGTGCTTGCAGAGAGGCTTCAGCCTCTTGGGAACTGCCCAACCCTGTCCTTCAGTTCAGCCAACAATGGCTGTTTCAGCTCTCTTTAGTTCTGTGACAAAAGAGGCTCTCTTGGAGCTAATCCAAAATTTCTCTCATGCTCTTCAGCTTCTGGAAGAACCTTCTCTTTGTTTGGAGTCTTTCTGGTTCTTCCTGTTACGATGGCTCAAAAGCATCAGTAGGGAAGTGCTGAGCTGAAAGTTGATGCAGTTGAGGCTTTCTGAGGGCTGACTTTCTCTGTGCACCAATACCAAAGAGCAGAGAGCACTCCTCTGTGGTTTTATCCCATCAGGAGTTCTGGGTGAATAGTTTATGCAGATGGGCTAGCTCCCTTCCCATTATTCTCCCTTTCTGTGAAAAATGAGAGTCATGAAGATCTGGAGCATGGGACTTAAATGAAGTTTTATGAAATGATATTTTTCTGCTTTAGAATAAAACCTGTCAGAAGGAAAAACAAACAAAAAAAATTTACAGGAGTTAAAATTCCCACAGCTGCATCCAAGTATTTTTTTAAATGTCACTATCCTCCAGAGTTAGCACAGTGTTGATGATACTGTGCAGAGCTGCAAAGTTCTTTAGGTGAATCACTCTGTTACCTGATGCCATGTGCTCTGTGAAAACAAAGGTTTTGTTGATTCAAGGTCAGACAAATTCCATCAATATTTCTCTCTTACTGACCTGTCCAGAAAGTGCCTCCAAGGTTTAAACTGGTCAACCACTGGCCAACCATTTGAGTGCATTCTCCTAAATTTCCTCAAACATATATAGTGCTTACTTCCCTTTCTCCACTTCAGCCTCCCCATGAGACATAAGCCTGCCTCCTCAGTACCCTCCCATCTTGGTCTGCATCACCACTTGTAATATCAAGATGCAGTTTCAGCTGTAGGATCCTGGGCTGACAGAACATACTCTTATCCCCATGTGGCTCTGCATGCCTGTGAACAGCAGTTGCCATGTTTCTTAGGGGGAAAAAAGTGATTTTTGTGATTCTGCTTAGTGTCCTCTGAGCCATATGATTCTGTTTTAGGTCTTCCTGCCCACTTATTTCTTCAGTTCAGTTTTGACTCTGTGGCTTCTTCCCTTAACATAAGGCATGAGCTTTTAGTTGCAAGTGTTTCTTAAGCCCACTCATTCCAGGAATTTTTTAGCAGGGCACCAAGATTTTTTCAACTGTTACACTGCATACATTCTCTTTCCCACTTTAGAAAAATATTGAGATTACTAGTTGCTTCATCTAATCTTATCTTTTCCAACCCACAACTTTGTAATCAAAGATATTTGAAAAACAGGTGAACAGAGACCAGAAGCAAGGCATATTTGATTAGGGCTGGCACTATGCAAATGCAGCTGTACTTATTCTGGGCCAGATCCAGACTGAGTCTTGTGGATTTACAGGCTCAGCTCAGCCTGAGTGCTGCTTGTACCATATTGTCTTCCACAGTATACAGAGATATTCTCCCTCACCTAGCAGTACTGCAACCATAGCTGTGCACAGCAGCCCTTTCCTTGGACAGTACTCTCTTCTCCCTGCTTCACTTTCAGAGTTGCTTTTGTGTCACTCTCTCTATACAGTGGCCATCTATTTTTCCATACTTCTAAAACTCAGCCTGACTGTTAGCATTCTGTTGGCATATCTGGGTCATTTCCCCATAGCAACTGCTAGCCCAGGTTTCTGGTCTTTGCTCCTTTCCTGCACTGCATGGGCTGGGACAGACAGTGTCTCTTCCAGATGCAGCTGCATAGCTCCTGCTGGGCTTCCTGGCTGCTGCCTGGTTCTTACTCTACATCAGCAATTGCAGATGATTCCTCTTAGAAATATTCTTCACTGAATTTATTAAAAATGTCATAACCACTATCAGTCATGGCAGAGAGATGTACCTACACACTAGTCTGAACCATAGGAATTAATGGGAATATGAGTCCACTGCTTAGCAGATTTAACATAATGGAAGCAATTGTAATCCCTCTTGAGCCAGTTTAACCAACACACAAAAGGTTCTGTAGCTAATTAGCAGGTCTTTGTAGTATTCAGACCCCAATAAATATTAATGTGATATCCTAGAGAATGAGGTTTATATTCCTGAATCATACATTTATTAAGTCAAGATTTGACCTTTTTGGAGATTACACGGGCAAACTCCTTCACTCTCTGCAAACACAGGCAAAAATCAATCTCCTGCAAGCATTCCCTAAAAGAATTCAAATGCCACATCCTACACTTAATGGACACATTTGATTAAACTGAATACAAAAAGACAAAATAAATGGAACCATCCTAACCTAGCTACAAAAAGTTAAGAATTAATACAATATCCTCATCTTTAAAATGCCATTTATTAGTTTTGAATAATGTCAACAATTACAATTCTTCCATTCTTCCTACATTAAGAGGACAATATAACTATATATAATTGCTGCTAAAAATCTACACTAACATCCTGCTGCAGATACAACGTCAAACACACCCAGATTAGTAAATGCTAAAATGAAATCCATCAGCAGAGCGATCAGTCACTGTCACATAGCCATTCTGCTATTTTCCTCCCAAACTAATGATCAATAGGATTTTAATTCTTGCCCTTCACACACAGTTCTCTTACACAGAGGAACAAGTGATACCAGAGATAGCAAATAACAGCATGGCATGTAAACAGCATGGCACCCTGTCTGCCAAAGGGTGACAGGGAACAGGCTAGGGCTGGCTTGCTGTGGCTACCAAGAGGCTGAGGAGGGCTGCAGTGTTCAGGGAAATGAATTCAGAAAGGACACCTGTGACACTGGAATAACATACACAGTAACTGTGAAGAGCCATGAAAATGAGCTGAGAGATTTAATCTTGCCCCAAGAGCCACCTGCATTACATTCCATAAAACTTTAGCTAAAGCTCTGGAGTGCCGTGCTGACAAAAGCAAAGAGAGACTGCCAGCCTCCACAGGCAGAAGTATGAGAACTTGGTCAGGGATAAGACTCATGATCTATACAGAAATATTTACAGAAGCTGACAAAATGAGGGTCCATGATCTTGCAACTTCTGGCCTACCCTGTTTTAGTGTGAGTGTGCTATGAAGAAAATCCCACCACAGGTGCAGCCTGTGACAAGACTGCCTTATGTCATATTCAATGCCATATAAATCTCTAGGAGAGGTAGTCCTGTGGTGATTGATCCATTTAAGAACAATGCATTCCTCCCAAATACTTTCTACCATTGGCTGACACGATGTATGAATAGCTGCAAAAATTTGGGATAAGAAAAAAACTTTTATCTTTTATCAGGCTGTCATTACTTTCATTATTCTTATTTTACTGAAAGACTTTTTTTTCCCTAAAAAGAAAGACCACCACAGTAATCAGATATGCCTATTGCACATCTGCAGCAATACTGCTACAGTTACTTAGCAACCAGTGAGGATTAAAAAAAGAAATTATGTAAAGGAAGAGAAAAATTAGAAGCAAATTGAGCTGAATAAAAAGAAAGAAAACACCATATTAACATTCAATATGCATAAATACATAGGGCTGTCTTTGCTGCATGCACCACCAACTGTTGAACATTGTTAAATCAGCTTCTACTATTTAAAATCAAAGCTCAGTCTAACTTAGATTTGAAGATGTGTTATTTAGAATCTGATGACTATATCCTCTTCTCTATCTCATATTAGGGGCAGAAAGACACAACAAAATGAAGAATGGTATGTTGACCAAAAGCTTTTGGAGGTTACCGAGAAACCAACCCCAACAGGACTGATTTACAAGGAGTGAAATTCTGCTCCCTCCATTGAAAAAGAATAACCACAAACATTCATGGGCTTTCTGGAGGACTGAAAACTTGGCTGCTGCAGAAGGAAGCACAGAGACACCTCTGCTGGCCAACGAGTTTCATGCACACTGTTAAAATCTGCTCATATGGACAAACACATCATCCCCTTCTCACTTGAGTGATTCCCTCCTCTTCTTCACAGCTCCCTACGAGCTCAGGCAGGATTTAAAGTCTTCTTTGATTTACTTTAAAAGGTGAAGATTTCATGTACTTTCTGGCATGGAGCAAACATAATAAAAGTTCTAAACATTTGCCAATCTAACAAGTTTTTGGCTTGACTTTTTTAATTTAGGAAGGAATTAATCACATTTTGAAAGAAATTACAGTCTTTCCTGAAAGTAATGATGCCATGAATTATCACTCAGATTCTCAGCAGGAGGTAATTATGTTTATGGTAATTTGAAAAATGTAGCACTGCAGTTTTCTTTATAAGTGAGCAGTGTTTCATCAGGAGTTCATATTATATATATCACCTTCCAGTGCCAGGAGAGCCTTCAGTACAAAATATCAGAGACCAAAATTGGTTTCTGTACGTAATTATTACATTATTTCTTATGTTACATTTTAGCAAAAGTGCTGGCAGAGTTACGACTTGTTAATAGTTTTCTGTGGAATCAAATGCATCAAAATGAAAAAAATAGTATTTAAATAGTATTTCATTTCATGTTTTCCACTTAAATGTTCTTTTGCCAATAAACCCCACATACGTCCTGGGCTTTGCTTTCAAATTTTTTCACAAGTAAAACCAGTTCAGGGTAAAACATGCCTCAAAATCTTCATTAACTTATTTTTTTCCAAAACTCTGAAACAAAAATCCACAGTGTTTAATGTGATGTAAGCCTGCCACTATCATATTCTATATTTCCACAAAACAAATTTTTCTTGTCAAATGCAAGAGAGAAATTAAAGGGTCTTTTTCAAGTATCAAAGAGAGAGAAAAATAACGACAAAAAAGGATTGTGAGCTGGGCTTCTCTTGATCTTAAATTTCAGTTGAGCATCAAGCATTTTAAAGGGAATGTGTGTTCATTTGCACTTGGCAGAATAAGAATGGGCACCTCTCCTAAGATGCTGGAGCCAACAAGTATTCAGCATCAGTTTCTGCCTGCTGCTCTGGGCCCAGCCCCTTGCTGCCAAAAGAAGCTCTCGTTACCTTTGGACTTTACAAATGGCAGTTTCCTCCACAGTTTGTCCTGGAGAGCAAGGAATGCCATAGAAAGTTTCAACGAGGTGGAAACTTGTGGTTTGCAGTACGCACAGGAGTGGAACAGGACTGCAAAATTTAGATGGAAATATGAGCATTTTAAGAGCTTCAAATGAGAAATATCAATGCATAACCATCTCTTCATTCAGTCTTTGGACACTGCAAGAATTGTCACTGAGGTAGCATAAGTGTGAAAGGCTGACTTGCATGTTCTCTACAGCAATGGCAAACATGAAAGCCTTGCTGTCAGACTGAACAGGTTGAGTTCTTCACAGGAGGCACCAGGAGCTAAGAGATTGACTTTCAATCTGCAAGGGTTTGAGCAAGGCAGTCCAACAAACCTCTAGCCACTTGACAGAGAGATCTTTCTTATGATTCCATCTTTGTTTAAATCATGCATTTCCTACCTTTCCAACATCATCATGTGAAGTTTTTTCTCAGAATTTAAAATTTTCCTTTTGTTACTTGCAGCTGGATTAACCCTGAAATACCTGAAATTCAGTTGTATTTAATTCCAAGAAAACAGAAATAGACCTCCATATAAGCAGGTAAATAAAGTATGTGTGTCCTAGTGGGAAACAGGTGCTTTTCCTGGACTACTGAAGCACAGAGAATGGTTTGAGTTCTGGGCTGGTTTTCTGCCAGTCATTTTTAAAGCTAAGATCACCTGCAGCTGGTTTTCCTCTTGCTCTTTAAAGAGAGTTCATTATCTCTTCTTCACATCTCCATGCCTCACTCCAAACCTTTAATTTAGAGAAGGATACAACAGGCTGTTAAACTTTCCTACTTTAGGATGATAATCCCAAAAGCTGGATGGGCAAAACCAGGCAGGTCTTTCTGGAAGAAAGATGAGATCATGATAGAGTAGTTACATGGAGTGTCATTTCTATCATTACCTATTATTCTCTATTCTTCTGTCCAGTTCATTTCCCTCCAGAGGCCCCCAAGTAGTTTCTTATATCAATTTATTTGTCATATGCCTAAGCTGTAGGTTTTCTGGGACAAGATGATCTTTTCTGTATGCAAGCAATAATGAGGACAGTGAAGGCCTAATTGCTGAGTCAGACCACTTGAAATAAAAGTACTGGTAAGAAATTGCTGTGAGGGACATTGAGGAGTAATTCAGCCTCAGAAAAGCTGATGCTTCAGCCTCACACAGAAGTTTTGCTTTCCCAACACTGTACATTAAAAGAAAGAAAGCATGATAGGTTGTCATCTAAACTATTTACTATAGTTCTCTTATGTTCTTTGTATTTAAGGTAAGACAGATTTCTTGTTTATTAAGGTTGGTTCCTGTCAGATTTGAAGTAGTGTCTTTTGACCTTGGAAGGGAGGCTGAAATGCTTTGCTACAGGCACAGGGTCATCTTCCTACTGAAGGTATTTTACCTGCAATTATTTCCAATTCACAGGAGAGGTGCAGAGTTAGAGACTAATAACATCAGTTTCTGGTGGCCAAATATGACTATTTCTCTTAAACGTTAAATTGCATAAAAATACACACCTGGGGTTTCAAAAAAGTGAAGTGCCAGGCAGAAGGTGTTTTTCGATCAACTCCTCATGCCCAGCACAACAATTTTCACAGTATGTGTGACAGCCACCACTTTTTGCAAAGAGCTCGTGACTTTTGGAAACCCTTTGGCATACAGCTGGGTAGAGAACATTGCTGAGACCCATGGTTCACTTCGAAACATGTCAACTGCAGTAGCTACTCTTCCAGTGCCAGGTATTCTCAGCTTTCCTGTTGGTATTTGAAGGATAGTTAGCAAGTCCTGTGTTCAAAAGACAATCTTTTTGGTCAATGCAAAAACTGTGTAACAAACTTATTTTCTTTGAACGACTGATACTTAAAAGACTTCATGACTTGGTTCAGAACCATTCGATTTAATGGGCTGATGATTTAAGTCTTCCATAGTGGGTGAATTCTAAACGCTGAAACCTAGCACAGTTTTGGTTTTACTGTTGTGATGGGCATCTGTACTGAGCACTGTATAAATAAAAAAATCCAAGTGACTATGCCTCATAAATATTAATTTCCCAAATTATGTTTCCCTATCCATCAGACAGACCTGGCACTGATGCTGAAAAATGTATTTGTGATAAACCCTTCCAGCAGCTGCAAAATGAGCAATGGGGACATCTTGGGGTCTTTATTAATTTGGAGGCAGCAGGAAAGTGAGACTGAATTTCTTAAAATCGTGCCCCAGCAGCTTTCCTGACACATTTCACAACATGAGCCAGACAACTGTCTTCATTTTTCCTGTAGACAAAATAAAGATGACTTTTCATATCAGTGCAACTTCAGTTTTATATAAATTTTCAGCTAACAAGCTGTCCCTCTAAGTCAAGAGCTGCTCCTGATGGTCACTGTCTGTAGATACCATTTCTGTGCTACCAGCTATCTGGCAGGAAAAAGGAGCAGAAAGAATGTAACAAGTTGGTGGTCCTGCCAGACTGCTAGTGTGGGCAAAGATCTTCTGGATCTTTCTGCTGGAACCTTTCACAGTTACTATTAACTCTTGAATTATGGTATTTTCCAGAAAAATAAATAGTGAATTCTTGATGGAAATACATTTACTTAACAGGAAGACCACAAGCCCCTGTTGTTATTTGAGCTGTTGATACCATCTAATCTTTCACTCTGAGGGCTTCTGAGAAAAACCAGCAAATATGCCACTCATTACTCTTGGTTTCTACTTTTTGCTGTAATGTATTTTTAACAGCTTTAATTATTGTTTGGCTCTTGTACTTGAAGTGTTCTCTATGAGTCAGGCTAAAACTTAATACACATTAAATAATAAAAGAGAAGCAGCCAATTAGTAAAAATGCATCCTAGTACTGTGCAATGCAGCTATCAAGCAGCTGATACAGGATGTTTGATGTAATTACTGGGGCTTAGATGTCAAATGATTGAACAAAGCAGCAAATCAATGAACTGTGCTTATACAGATTATTAAAATCGAGAGTGGTGAGGGATCTCAAGGTATCAGTCAACACATTCCACTGCAGTGACTCATTTTTTGGCAAAAGTTTGCTGAGGGATTGTGAAATCTCCTCTGTTGTAGGTTTTAAGAACAAAGCCTTGACAATCTATGCCAATGCTTAGTCACCCGAACCACGAGATTTTTTTCCTAACATCTCATTTAAATCTTCCTGGAATTTAAGCCCATTGCCTCTTGTGCTAACCTCAGTTAGCACAAAGAACAGGTTGTTTTATTATTTTCTGCTGGAGCCTTTCACAGACTTGGCATCGAGCAGGTGTTGCATGGGGGCTGACGAGTGCTGCACCCTTCCCTTACCCACCCTGTGCAATCGCTGCTCTGGCAGCTCCTGTCCCAGCAGCAGCAGGGTTGCACGGGGGGCTGCAGCACCTCGGGGGGGATAAAGATCCAGCTCAGCCCTAAGGGCAAACAGATCTCTGCATATCCAGTCTCTGCTATCTAAGCCAAGACAAGGGCTCTCATCTACCCCTCCTTACTTGTCAGCAAAAATAACTAACTCTTACTTTAGCTAGAGCTTGGACACAGACTTCACTTGCATATTGTGAAGATATTAATATTTTATTTCTTCTTCACAATTTTTTTGTTTGACCTATTTAAATAATATATTTATTAAAAAACCCACATAAGTAGGACTAATATGTTATTAAACCTTGGGAAAATATTAAAATAAGATAAAAAGTCCCAAACCAAGTTTTAAAGTTTAGGATATTGTCCCAACAGTAAAGAAATTACTGAGAGGTTGCTCCTGTTCCAACAGGAAGGTGTTGGAAGTTCCCTGCTTGCTTTCTTTTCTAGCTTATAGTCCTGATACTGAAGTAGTTGCTGACCTTTAACTGTGATATTACAGAGTGAAAATGAGGACATTCTGATAGGAAAATGGAGTTATGTGTGTCATCATGTACAAATCATTAAGGCTGGTGCCCCCAGATAATTGTCTAGCTGGGAAATTTTCAGAGAATTAAAACAAAGAGAAACCCAACTATTTAATTTCACTGCTTCTCTGTGAAGTGTAAGTTACTACATTTTTAAAATGAATGTTCAATTGACTGAGCAATCCCAAACTGGCAATTTGGTTGTGCCCTCAGCAGTAACATGGCAGGCTGAATGCAGCCCCAGCTCTCACTGCATGACAGACAGCAGGAGAGGAGCAGGAGGACATGAACAGCAGGGCTGTCACAGCCTCCTGGGCTATGCACACATCTCCCAGTCCACACCATGTATCAGCAGACATCACATGGCAACTAGTAGCTAAACTGAAGCTCCTCTGGTGATTTCAGGGCTGTTTCCATAAAGCAAAGGGAAGATAGCACATGAACACACAACACAGAACAGCTAAAAGCGGCATAATGGAAACTTTAAGGGTGAATGGAATAATTGTGTGAGATGGGGTAGAAATCTGGAGTATTTTGAAGATCTGTGACAGGAATGACACTCTTCTCTCAGTAAATCATCAGCAAGGTGCAGAAGGAGCATATTTGAGATATAAAACAAAAGTAAAAGCACTAAACCCTTTCATCAGTGAAAGGGCTTTCTCAGGGCTTGTACCTGGTGTTTTGCTTTAACAGCCTCAAAGATCCAGCTTGGCAATAAAAGACATAAATGCAACATCATCCTCAAACAGCCTGCCCACAGCTCATGGAAGGTGCCTGTGGCTTCTTCCCTGGCCACTTTGGCAGGTTCCAGACAATGCTGGGGAAGGCTGCCCTGTGCAGGCCCCTTCTTTACCCCCTTCTCCCTGTCTGCTACAAGGTGTTTAGAGGCAAACCCAAAATGAATCCTCTAAAAAGAGATTATTCCACATTTCACAAATTCACATGATGAATGTTCACATGACACAGGTATTTATTACCCTGATGCTCATGTTCCTGGTTACTTCACATGAACAATGGTGGAAGTCACTTGAATGGTATCCAAGGAGACAACTTCACTGAACTAAACTAATTAATCCTCTCTTGTTGCTGTTTACAGTTCTTTTTAAGCAGGCAGTAACTGGTCCCGTAGAGCTGGTTATGGCTCCTCCTCAAGGACTGCTTTATACAGATATGTAATACATTTATCAGAGCTGGGTTTGCCTCTTAAAGTACTGCCGTTAAGCTTCTCCATTTCATTCCTACCATATTATTTTCCACTTTTAGCTGCCAGCCTCTAGTTCACATTAGTTCTCCATGGATTTAATTTCCCTTTAGTTTCAGTGACATGGCTATCACCTATATATTATTCCATTTCTGGTGTGTTATTCCAATTTTGCCACCAGGTGTCATCAAAAGGCTCACCAGCACCGTGGCTCGCGCTTCCTGAAGGATTTGGGAACTCAGGGGTGTGCGTGGGGAGGTGCGTGGGAGGTGCCATTAGCTGCCAATAAACTGACATAGTAGAAAGGGGGCCACACTTCTGATTTCCCTATGGGATTCTTTGTTTAGCTAGACTTTGCTTTACAGCAACAGGATGCAAAGCACACGCTCCAGATGTTTGCACTGTGGTGGGTGACGCCAGCCTACCTTTGGTTGCACTAGGAGTTATTCCACAGTCTGCCTGGATTTACAGTCCTCATAAGCAAGCCTGGAAGAAGTCATTCTTCTTGTGTCTGGCCTTAAAGGCTTTTCAACCAGCCATTGGAACTTCCACTTACATGAGATCTACAGGATAAAAAACAAATTGGAAAGGCATCAGACAGGACACATTCATTACAGGGTTTCATTTTAAAAGTGTTTACTTCCTTCCTCTCTTCTTGGTAGATTGTGAAGTAATGTTTTTCCCAAGCAAATGTACCACTTCATCTTTGTTCTCTATCATCCCCTCTCCAATTTTTTTTTTTCCAACGAAAAATATTCAACCCTGTTTCTACCTGTCACAGTCTACCTGCCCGTTTCTGTAGGCCATCACTTGGCCAATTCTCCATTTCTGCATTAATTTACTGTGTAGGACAATCCTTCTTTTCATCTGGACCAGAAGCTTGGATGAATTAGTGTTCCCCAGGGCTGTTAATTAGACACCTGATACAAAGGAATAAGCTTGCCCTCACTTCTCACAGGCAGCTGGGCACTGCAGGACTTGCCATCTGCATGGGGGAAAGCAAGTCCAGCCAGCAGGGTGCCAAGGTGGCACAGCCACTGCTTTCTTAGATATCATCTACTAGCAATTTACAGAAAGAACATTGCAGTAAGGAAAGACCAGCACCACTGAAGTCTTTAGTATCTTTCAGACAAGCAAATTGGCTCCAATGCACAAATAAATTACGTATTTCCAATCTTTTAATATTTTGTTTCAACTCATTCAACATTTTAATTGATTTATCATTCCTGATAGGTCTAGTTTTTGGATTTTTCCCTTTTGAGGTGCTTTAGCTGGGCTGGATGCTGTCCAACACCTTTTAACTCAGTTGGCTTCCGGCTGGGCCAGCACACAATCCTGCTTCCCTCTGGGATTTGAGGGGAGCAACCCTATGTCTTCATTTGCAGTTATTCTTAGGGAAGGCGAATAGCAATGTCTTCTTCAGTCAACCTCTATGAGGATAGAAAGAAAACTGATTAAATTAGGCAAAGAAGAGTCCTGATCTAGAAACCCTCTACTTTCCACACCCTCGATGCCAAGTATTGGTAGAGAGGAATGAAGCACATCAGGCAGGAAGGGGTCCCAGGTCAGTATTGAAAGGTCTGGGAAACTCTGGCCTGTGCCTTTGTCTTGTATGAGATGGCTGCTTACATGAAATTCAGTCTTCAGAGAATTCCATAAACTGAACTTACTGCTAAGTATTACCCGTAGATTTCATACAGGATGGGTTATTATTAATATCCCATCTATTTGACCTAGATTCTGTCGACTGTAAAGTGCCACATTTAAATTTAACTTCTAAAGGAAAAATAATTGAATTGAAAAATCAATCACTAGGCAATTTCACATTCAGTTCATTTAAGGTCAAGTTATTGCTGTCTCAGAGAATAGAAGTTTTCTTAATGGATCAAGTTCAGGAGTGATGTGAAATCAGGCCTAATTACATACTGGCTAATGAGTCTAAGCTGGCATGCAGCATACATACTGAGAGGTATATATCCATTTACACCCTCTTTGACTCACTCATCAGCTGGACAAGAAGACAAGGGGCAGGAATTGCCACCAGGGGCTTTGGATGGTTCCAAAGGCCACAGCTGAGGCAGACAAGTACTTGCTTCCTGCAGGAGCAGGACTTGGCAGGGGGATCACAGGTGGCTCCCCAAGGGTATTTCTGCTGATATGCAGGAGCTGCTGAGCTAGATGTGATCTGCTGTGGGCAACTGTCCTTTGCAACCCATATGGTACCATTTTCACCTTTCTGCACCTTTCTAGGGCTCTAGGGAAAAGTCCCAGGCCAGGGTGAAATCCAACGTGTTCAACTTGCTTCAGACTTTGGTCTTCTTCCATTGTCAACTCTGAGTTATGTTTGGAATTTCGGTAGAAAATCAATCATAATCCAGTTTGAGAGGTTCTTTGGTTCTAATTGGTTCTCCAGCTCAAGGTGTAAAAAAAAAAAGTAATAATAAAAGTATTAGCCTATTAAAAAGAATCACTAGTATTTTTGTTACAAGATGATAAATATCAGTTCAGGTTAAGTTTTTAATATGTCTTTTCACAAGTAAGATTTATATAGACATATATATATGATTTATATCATAAATATATAAGATTTATATCTCATATACTATATTTTTAAATATCTCATTAGGTTCTGTGGAAAACAATTTTATTGACTTATAACAATAAACTCTGAAGTAATTAATTACTTTAGGATAGTAATCAGCAAAGTGCTTTAGAAAAATATCTTTTTCTTTTAATGATATATTTCTCATTAGTCTGTTTTTAGGGAAGCAATGTTGGTTCTCCTAATTAAATAATTCTTGCACATGCAGTATATTTAAAATATAGTGTTAGTAGACTCAGTTTTACAGACATGCAGAACTTCTACAACTTAAAGCTGTAATTCTAAAGGGAAAAAAACCTATATGCAAGTTTAACTGCACTCATCTCAAAATAACAGCAGCTGGCAATAAGAAAATCCATCTATCTGCATTACTTCCTTTACTCTGAGATGCAGAATAAATCAAATATCCCTAGTGCAACTCAGTGGAGTTACACTTTTATTGCTAGTTTTGCATTTCAAGGTAGCATGGAGCTTTAGGAGCAATCACAGATTGTTAGTCTTTATCTGCATAAGTCAGAATTTCTAATATACAGATTCTTGATTTTCTTTTCAACAGGCACGACTATGGGAGGAGCACAGCTGGTGAGACAGCTGCAGGGAGGTTGCAAGGATTCTTCTCACCAGAGACCTATAGATTTTAGGGGTGCAATTCTTTCCAGTCCCCCTCTTTCCTGTTTCCTCCATTCCCGGGTTAGTGAAGGAAAGGAAATTCCTTAGATGAAATTCCTTTCTTCAGAAGTTCTACGACATTTTTGCCCATTGTACTTTTCCTTCATCAGGAGATCAAGCAAAGGCCATGTCAGAACTCGGGGCTGAGCTGTGTGGTCCAGTCTCAAGGCTTCTTGTTGCAGACAAGGCTGGATCTCCAGGAAAAGGCATTGGGCAGATCAATGATAGTATGGGAGGACTCTTTGAAAATAAAATTAATTACAAAATCAGATTCTACCTAATTAAAAAGCTCAAAGAGTTCTTCTAACTTAGCCATATCTTGAGAATATTAAAAATTATTTTCAGTACATAAAAATACATCTAAAAAAAAGGAAACAAAAGAAGGATGCTCAGTGCAGAGTTTGCATGCAACAGTAAATCATATTTTATCTTCCTTTTGTTTCTTTTTTTTTAAATCAATCTGAAAGTTTCTTAGCAGACTGAGTACTTCTATTATAAACCTACATTCAGCTGTTACAGGTGTGACAAGCTCTGCTGAGCTTTTCTTTGGTCTGTTGTCCTCCTGGTATGAAGTCTCTGTGGGAACTGCAGAAATGCTTGGCAGCAGCTCTCAATTCCTTACAATGCCCACAGAGAGATTTCTTTGGAGCTTCACATTTACCCTCTATACTTTTAATCAGTGCCAAGAAGAAATGCATTTCTCTTGGGAAGTGGTGGTGTTAATTTTTTGGCTTCTTTATCCTCTAAAGGGACTCTAGTCAGTCTTCTAGTCTAGTCAGTTCCAAGGTTTAACTCTGAAAACTGAGTTTCAACACAGCAGAATAATTTTGTTTGTGTAATTGTTTCAAGGCTGCTAGAAATAAAAAGATCCATCCTAGGAAATAGGGGAACAAATCCCTCTATCAGCAGTATATGCAGACCAAATATCATGCCTTCTTAACAGTACACAGAAGTAAGAAAATCAGTCAAACTGCTCTACTGTTACAATTTGATTTTTTTCTCTTTATAATCCATACTGTCCATACTTCAGCTTATATATGGCTCCAGGCTGTGTACTACACCAAGGCAGCTCTGCCTGTGTGACTGCATCAGAGTCATGAGCTGCAGCACAAGTGCCAAAGATCAGAGAAGCCAAGCATTCAAGATTTCCAAAAGCTGTGGTCAGGACACTCAGCTGTTAGAGGAGACTTGCATCACTGTTCATCTTTGCTGCTAAATGACAAAGAAAAGAGCTGTGATGTGATCTCCAATTTACTTTCTCAGCTATTCCCTTTAATAACAGATAATGGACGAGAGGCTGACTTCTCATCAGCACAAATCCCTGGCAGTCTGTTTCACAGACTGCTTTGATTCAGTCCTTCTAGAACTGCCCATGTCTTCCTTTTTTCTAAAAATCACTAGCTGGTTTTAAGGTCCTGGTGTTTCTTTTCATGAGCACACAATATAAAGAACTCCTTTTGTCTCCACTGCATGTGAAAGAGACAAAAATTTTTCTTATTTTAAATGAAACTAGAAAGCAAGTAGCTGATGTGTTGGAACACATCATTGTGTGAACTGCTTGTTGAAAGCATGCAGCCAAGAGTTGAGAGAAGATGGGAACAATCACCACTATCAACCTTCCAAATACCAACCAAAAAAGTTTGATGATTTTCATGTTCTCTATCTGTCATGATAAGATAATTCCCTTGACAATGTGGTGAAATATATTGCTAAAATGGAAGAGGATGATTGTAATTTTTTGTTCCTACCCTCTCAAAAGAAACTTTATTTGCTATCTGGAGTCCATTTCTACAGACTTTACACTCTGGAAACACCCAAGTATATTTTGGAAGAATCAGATAATTTAAGATGTGGTCAAACTAGGAATAAGTTTTCCACATGGCATGTTTTAAAGGATGTCTGGCATGTCAATACAAAGTTCAAGTTCTATTAAATTTTTATCTTCAATATCAATGTTCTATGGTACAGAAGTAGGGACCTGAATGTCTACTTTGGAATAAACACATGTATGTGAATAGAAAGAAATAACCATCACTATCTCAGTTTCTTCATTGCTTTCTGGCAATTCCTTGACTTGGAACATTGGTCAAATCTGGGGATGTTGATAGTAAATGTAAATGTGTCTTGTGGAAAATGAATAGGGTTTCTGAGCTTACTGCACATCAGAGCTTTTTCAAGTCACAGGATAAGATTTGGCAGTTAAAACTGTAGCCCTAGCAAAAGAAAATGAGAAAAGAAATTGAGTGTTTTAGCATGCAAATATATTTTGTAAGACACAGAAAAAGAGATGCCAGTAGAATGGGTTGGAGTGGTGAAGTTCCTGGCACTGAGGAATGGTCCACTTCACAAGATCTATCAAGCATCTGTAAAACTGCTCTTTAAGTCTTCACTTAAAAGTTGTCTTTAAGTGACAACTTAAGTGCATTTCAAATCACAACTTAATTCTTGCTAACACACAATGTAAACAAAACCTGACAGTCGTGTTTGTAAATGTGCTTTCCTCATTAAATGCCTGTGAGTGCACTGTACCTCTCAGGAGCTCACACATCGCTGCAGTGCAGGAAGAGCTCCCTCTTCTCTTGCAGCCTACCGTGCCCACTCTCCTCTTGCTGCCTCCTCCCTGAACTGCTGGAGCATCATCCTAGCACATAGCAAGCTGTTGCAATGTAGATTTAAAGTGTCTCAAGTTTCCCTTGAATTCCCTTGAAAAATAGATAAGAGCAATGGCAGGCAATATATATAAGGAAGTTAAGTGTTTTCAGAAGGAGACTAAAACTATTTAATGCTTTTTTCCCCCATGACAGAGGACTGCAGAGCAGGCCAGCTCTGATGATTTGGAAGGCACCAGAGTGTTCCCAGCATTCAGTCCCAGGGAGGGAACACCAGGTCATTATTTTAAAATTAACCTTTTCATTTCAAAATGTGGATGTAATTCTTATCACCCTCTACATTTGTACTATTCTGGTGCCTTTGCTACCAGTAATCAGGATCTCCCACACTAAATACTTTACAGAAGGCAACACTTGAAGCTGATTTATGAGCCTGGTGCCTTGTCTGGCACCACAAAGGGCATACATGGTAGAAAATATCTGTGTTTGCATGGTCTCCTACTCTCATGTGTTCCAAAGATGGATAGCGGAGAAGGGGGAGAACATGACTGAAGTCTATTTAGCATCAGCAAGGAACTGGAGTTTGGATTTATGGTTTTTTCCATCACAGGTAAAAAGCATTTGCTAATGAAGTTCAGCCTGGTGTCAGACATTGTGTTTGTGTTCCCATCTCCCTTTCCTTGGGGAATGAATAATTCAGCAGCAAACACTCACCTGGGAAAGTCGCAGGTAAACCTCATACTTGGTGTGGTTTCTATATGAACTATGATTGCCTCTGCACTGGGGGAAGGAGACAGGAGGCCAAGATGCAGGAAAAATCTCTGGAAAGGAGGGAGGCATAGATTTGAGACACTCTGGAGAATTAACTTTTCCATAGCGTGGCTATGCTGCAAACAGTGCTGCTCTCCAGGGTGGCTGTGCCTGTGTTCCAAAGAGGGACATAAATCCCTTGGAGTTATACAGGTAAGAAAGAGCAGGGGTGGAGCCAGTGCATTTGTTCTCACATAAAACAAACCCCCACTATCTCCTTTGCCCTGCTGGGCAAGGGGTAGACTCACACTATTCAACTGTGAGAGCCTCTGAGCAGCTCTGGTGAAGTCAAGCAATGAAGATCCATTTTTCATTTCATTCCATCAAACGTTAGAGAACGTTTTAAAATTCAAATTGCATACGAAAACATGATTTGGCACAGTTCAACATGAAAATTAGTTTTGAATCAAGCTACCACCTCCCTTCCTCAGGAGATAATATATCCTGAAAAGCAAGAGTTTGCAGGCATCACTGACCCTCTAAGGCAAGCATCATATCTGCCAGGAAATGTGCTTAGTATAGTCAAGGTTGACAGAGTTTAGACAGATAAAATAAGAAGAGTCACTATTATGCTGTCCCCGATTCTTAGGCTTTCATATTCGCTAAAATCTCACATCACAAAATCTCATGACAGTTTTACTCTCCCTGCAGTGGTGGTGGTTCATTTTAGGGGAGGGGTAGGAGGTGGGTTTGGATTTTTGCTGCCGTAAGAGCTTTAGGAAAGATATTGAAGGTGAACTTTTGGCGACTTTATAGTTTAGGGTGTTGAACTTCTAAGTTCAAGGGCAGAATGGAAAAATCTGACCAGCACCTACTGGAAAATGAAAACAGAGTTCACTCAGAGGATGGAGAAAGGAGCTGACATCTTGACAAGCTGTGAGAACTCATACCTAAGAGGCTGGTGGAGAGCTGGAAAAACAAAGGCATGGTTTGATGTGGTCAAGGAAGGAGCTAGAGAGAGTCAGCTGATATAATTGGGGGGCGAGGCAGAACAATACAGCAGTAGGTTCAGACATGGAATGGCAAAGAGATTGGATGGCAGAAATCAATCCTTGAACAGTGGGAATATGTTCCCCCTCTCACAGCTGGAGGAGGAAAAGTGTCTAAATGGAGAAATAACTTGGCTGGATGGCTCTGGGGAGACAACTTAACCAAAAATGACATCTTTTATTAGCAAGATACCTCCTGAAGAAAAAAAATCCTGGGGAAACAAAATGGAAATGTCCCTTGCTGGACAAGAGCTGTGTCTGGATCTGGAGCTCTAGAGAGGGTGCTCATTGCCTGAAGTATCCTGAAAGCTGCAGCTCAGATTTAGTACTCTGACAGCACCAACTGGCTGCTGAGCATGTTGGGCATCTAAATCTGCTGAGATTACATGGTATATCTAAAGGGCAAACTGCAGTTTTTGAAAAACTTTGTGCTGTGGCTATTTCTAGCCTAGCAAAATAGCTCACAGCAGCTAATATCTTCCAACAAATGTGTTTTCCAGCACTACTACAGTCAAATACTTTCATGTAGAATGGACATATTTGTTTTAGCAAAGCTCACAAAGGTCTGAAACACATCACATTGCAATTACTGCTGGGTCCTTTTTCTGGTCTGGAAAATACAGCCTCAGCCCTTCCAAAAATCCAGTAACAATATTGCAGTACAAATAATTTCCCCTCACTGGCTCTTTGACTGTCTCACCTTTCCAGGTGCATCCTCCTTCCAGTTCTCCTTCTTCAGCCTGTTGCAGGCAAGATGTTTGTCTTCATAGCAGATGCCCACCACGTTGTGAATCATCAGTCAGTATTTACTGCTGTAAAGTTTCCATCAGCTGTTAATTACCCTGTAATACAATGATTACTTTTGATTTTTCACCAGACCTTATTATCTTTTAGAATTATTGATTCATTTAAGATGACAGGTTTTCTGGAGGTCACCTACTCCAGCCTACTACTCAAGGGTGGATATTGCAACCTGTGCAACCTGCTCCAGGCATTACCAACTATTACTCCAAAACCTTTTTTTCATCTGTACAGTCAGAATATTCTTTTTTCCAGCTTCTGGCTGCCTTCTCTCATCCTCTCATGGTGCTTCTCTGAGAAACATCAATCTCTTTTCCCTGTGAGCCCAGGTTAGGCACTTGAGGACAGCGACCAGCATTGCTGCAGCCTTCTCTGGGCTTAACACACCCACCTCACTTTCCTGAACACGATGTGCACATTTTTTGACCACCTTTTGACCTTCTCCCAGACTTGTTCCCGTTTGTCAGTCTCTCTCACACCAGAAGCCCCAGGCTGGACACGTTGCCCTGGGTGCAGCCATGCAGAGGGGCTCTGCACACCCCTTCAGCTGCTGCCTGTGGCTCTGGTATCACAGCACCATGTTCAGCCCGGTCCTGCTGCCTCCAGGGCGCACTGCAGACTCGAGCTGCCTTTGTCCAGCACAGGTCTGGGTGTCCCCTGCCTGCCCGGGCCCTTTCCCGCAGGGCTCCTGCTGGTGCTGGCCAGCTGTACTGCACAGCAGGCTCCTTCCCCTGGCATCCCTCTGTGTCCTTCCAAGTTCCCATCAAACCAGGTGTCCAGCTTGCCAAGGTCCCTCTGGAGGGCAGCCTTACTCTCCGGCACACCACTGGAAAAGCAGGCTCCTGCTTTGGCTCTCACACTCCCGTCCTTCCCAAGGACTCCCCACCCGCTGCGCAGTTCCCGGGGCCCTGTGTCCCGCACAGGCCACTGCAGTGTGTTTGGTG
This sequence comes from Irena cyanogastra, assembly GCA_013397155.1. Taxonomy (NCBI): domain Eukaryota; kingdom Metazoa; phylum Chordata; class Aves; order Passeriformes; family Irenidae; genus Irena; species Irena cyanogastra. The sequence goes on from VWZV01000256.1 coordinate 260,673, forward strand.
GTACTGGCCCGAGGGACAGAGCTGAGTGGCCGTCAGGGGCTGCCAGCAGCTGTCCAACGCCTGGAGCTTTGCGGCCCAGGCTGTCCTACAGCGCACTGTAGCCACTCCCCTGCCTTTGGTGCCCACATTTTCCTGCTGGGATTCTGGGAGAGCCTCACCAAAGCCAGCCTCAGAGCCCCTGGCTTCCCTTGGCTGAGCAGACGGGCCCTCACAGCAGCCAGGCAGCACTTGGGCCTTTTGGATGTGGTTTTGTTTTTTGTAAACCCACGCTGGCAAATCCCAACCACCTACTTGCTTTCACGTGCCCAGATCCTCCCTCTTGATGTTTTTGAAGACAGGCATAAAGTTGTGCTTTTCAGAGCCCCAGGACACCTCCCTCAGCTGCAGCCTTTCAAAGGCAGCAGTCTCAGATTGGTCTCCTCCACTTCAGGTACTCAGCAGGACCTGGCTCTCAGTATCCAGCACAGCGCTCTATCCATAAAAACAAATATCAATAGGACACAAAGCCAAAGATAAACATTCCTAAAACAGTGTGAGTTTAATAATAAAACATGAGAGAACTCTAGACACTCAAAAAAAATATTAATTTTACCTGAAATGCTGGTCATTCTAAGAAATACTTGAGGATGTTTCAGCTGTCACTTGAAACAAGAGCATTAAGCAAAAAATAGTTTAAAAATATAGAAGCCACAGTAAGAAAATTATTGTGACCACTGTGACTAGATGATGGCTGTGGAGATCTAATGTCCAACCAGGCACGAATAAATAGTGAAGCACCTCACTTATTCAAGGTGACATGTTCAGAAGATATACAGTAAAATTCACTGGGTTATTGCCAGATCCATAAAGAGAGTGGAACACTTCCTGCCGAGTTTAAAACCACCATGCTCTTTTTTTTTTCCCCAGAAAAACGAGACAAAACCTTTTGCAAAACTTTCTCATCATAAAATTCATAGCTCAAAATCAGATTGTAAGGTAGTAAAACAAAGCAACTTATTTTTAATGAAAAAGTCTCTTTCTTAAAGGAACTGCCTTTTAGTTTATCAGTAGATGGGCCCAGTGCAACATTATCATCAGAGTTCAAGTGGTGATATCAACTGGGCAATGTCCATGCTGGCTCCTGTCTGCTCTTGCTATCTGACCAGAATTGGAAGGAAAGATTTTATTACATTTGATTTGAACAAATGAGAGACAGACACACTAGTGACCTGCAGCAGTTATAGAAGATCCTATCACCATTATTTTTCTTTTTAAAAAAGCAGTCTATATAAATCTTCATTCTCTACAGACTAGTGCACCACATCTCTGTTTGATAACCCTTTGTGAACATCTTTTGTGATCCAGGGACCATGATCCAGTCATGCGTACCAGCAGAAAGCTCCTGCTGATGTGTCTGTATCTGGTCTGGTGCCTTCTTTTTCTGCTACATAAAGATGGCAGTGCCAGGTGATAATCCCCAACCCACAGAGTGCCCTTATAACTTTTCACTTTTCATACAGGAACAATGTGCAGCTCAGAGTACGGTCACTAAATCTAGAGTAATAGATGTACTAGAGGATATGATCCCATTACTGTAGCCTTATTTCCTTAGTGGTTTCCACATTTGGTATCTTACTCAAAAAGCTAACTGCACTGCCAATATTCTATTTCAATACCTAGAATTACAACAAATGCATGAATTTCATAGCCTGCCACGTGTCATGATGTACCACTTCAGGAGAAGGTATCCTAACATTACAAAAAACCATCTGATTGCATTTTGTCTGAGTAGGATACAAATTTTCTTTCTCTTGTAAAGCTCCTTTTTAAAAGGAGAGATCCCAACAGGCATAACAGGAGGATTTACCATTTATCCTGTAAATATCATCTCAAATGCTTGGTCCTGTTTGTTGTAGACAAAACTTTGGTAGCAACCAGAGTTTCAATACACAAAATGTAAGTTAACAGAGTTTTAAGAATCTTCCTTGGTTCACAATCACATTTTTTAGCTCCTTATATTTCACAGATTAATTCCTTTCATTGCTGAATGACATAACACATTCCTTCACCCTTCACAACCCAAATATCTCTCCATTTTAAGATGCTCTTTGAAATAACCATCTGTCCAAGAAATCTACACATGCTTAGCCAGTCCCCTCCTTTTTTGTATTTCATATAGCAACATTTTCAATTGCAGAAACCTGTAATTACTTTAAATTTCTCATCATCAACAGTAGAATATTTAAAAAAAATAGTAGTTTAATACACAGACAACTCTTGTTTCCTGAAGAACCAGTCAAAATACAGAGTTCTGTAAACCCAGCTCACATTGGACAGCAACAGGCTCCTGACAGGATTAACTCCTCCAAAGGGAGCTGAGCAGTTAAATCTGACTCCCTGCAAAACCAGGCACAGCCAGGTGCACATGGCAGGGTGTCTACCTGTAACCCTGTGAGTCTCAGAGTCCACAAGATTAATACAAAGTCAACTGCTCTCCCAGAGGATGCTAAAAGCTTGGATTCCCTTCCCTACTCCTTTGGTAGGTGATTTTCCAGTGAATTATCCTCTCACAACACAACTGACAGCTCCACAGAACAGGGTAATTGGGTAGAATTACACTTGCAGAAAATGGTCTTTAATAATGTTGCTACTATGAGGTATATCTTGGTCTGTAAAATCTCTACTATAAAGTTTCTGAAGTTTTTTTTTTCCTTGGCCTTTGTGGATTTGTAATGGCCCTGTTGGCTTTGTATTAACCTTAAGAGCCTTAAAGTTGAGTCTTTTTACTCTGGTACTCCTTACTTTCCACTTTTTATTAACAAAGAGCAGGCTCTTAAAGAATAGACTAAGGTTTTCAGCAGTAAAAAAAGATAATTTCAAGGCTTCCCCACACACCTGCCCTCAAAAGCTTGCTGCTGAGTCAAGCAACTGCATACTTTGCCCATACTTCAGAGCAAGTCCTGGCTCCCAAGTGAGCTGCTTCCAGTCTCAAGTCTGCCCAGGCTGGTTTTAAAGTTAAACCTTAATCTCCATTGGTAATGGCACAACCATGGTGTAGCATTTTGGTGGTACAGCAAAACACAAAATCACGCACCTGTCTCTGCTGCATCTTCCTCTGAAACTCTGGTGTTGTGAATGTTTACAGTCTTGCTGCAAAAAATCCCCAGGAAAGGCTGATACAGGCTACAGTGAGGAAAAGACTTCAAAACACAAGGGAAACAAACACAGGTTCTGTAATTATACTTTATTGCAACTCTATGCTTTGTCTGCTCCTGGAAGACTCCTTTAGCTAAATTTGTTTCAAGCTTTTTTTTTTCTGTACCAATTAAAACACAATAAACGTGTATAATTTTCTTATTATTTTATTGAAAAGGTACATTTAAAAAAATACACAGACATCTTACTATTATGGATTGCTGATAAAGATGCTCTAAAAGTTAATTATCTTTTTTTTTTCCTTTCTTCCACCTGTAGTCCCCATTATCATATAACGACTCCAGTCTGAACGCTGCATATTGATTCACCTTTATAAAAGGGTTGGGGAGGTAAGAAGATAGGAGGGACATTACTGCAATGTATTCAGTAAACAGAGAATATGGTCAATTATAAATATTTTATGTTCTGTACATTATTGCATTAGGGAGCCACAATGTTATGCAGCATCATTACAAAGGAAACTAGTTAGAAATTAAGAAAACAGGATATTTACGTACAAACACATGGATCCATTGTCTTCTTGAACAACGCATGTGAGCTGTGGCAATGTGCAATTGAAAAGCTTTTTTTCTCTTCAAACATTGCTTAGCAATACCAATGAAGAAACAACAAAAATAAGTTAAATGAAAGTAGCAAACAAGCAGTAATCTTAACTCTATGTTATATGGCTTTCTATTTTTGATTCTTCTAAATAAAGTATGACACAAAAGAAATAATTAAAAGCTTCAGCATTGCATTGCTTTCAAACATTTGCACAGAAACTAAAAATATGAAAATCAGACATGGTACATCTGTAGTACTACACAAGATACACCAGTACTGGGGTCTAGGACAGCACACAATCCCTGTCAACAAGAACACACGAGAATAATGGACGCAATTATTTTTTGAGATGTTATCTGCAATCAAGCATTTGGTTCATCTGCCTTTTCCTTTTTTCAACATTAGATTATACTCCGTTGCTTTTCAGAGAAGTATTTACATAGGTGTGAGTGAGGAAGACCCTAGTTTTCAAGTCTATCAGGAAAATATTTTATGTTCCTTGATTCCAAGGTGCATCATATAAATTGAGAAAAAAAAAAAGAAAAAAAAATTAATAGATGCATGAATCTTTAACAGTATCAATGTTATGAGTAATTTAATTTTTAAGCAAATCACACTATTTTGATTAAAAAAAATAGAGACAGAGAGAAGACAGAGTTGTCTAGACTCCAAAACGCAGTGCCACCAATGATGGATTTTATGATGTGGTTGGATGAGGTGTCATGTTGGGATGGCGTTGCGAAAGAGAAACATTTTAAAACCTCAACCCCTTTCCTGCTTTCCTTTGCCCTTTGTACTGGCCATAGTTATGTCTTTTTCCCGTCAATAAATTAGTATGGTGCAAAGAGTATGGAGGCAGGCGTTGCGCGGATGGGCCCGTGGGCTGGCCTGAGGAGGGCAGGCGGAATTGCTGGTGCCTGGAACAGGGATGCCGAGGGCCGCGGAGGGAGGGACAGAGCTGATGATACAGCTGCAGCTGCAGCAAGAGGAGATGAGAGGAAAGCAGGTGCCAGTGGCTTAATCATGTCCTTCTGGAATGCAAGTTTTGCCTGGAATAAAACACACACACAAAAGCAATGTAAATACAGTTCTCCCAACGCCCACTTTTACACGAGGGAAAAAGTGAACCCTGGCACAGGGAACACTGTGGCTTCTCACAGAACCCTCTTACCAGCTGCTTAGAAATGTTAGCTGCACTATCCTCTTACTCCCAGGGCAATTAAAGCAACCAAATCCTATATTTAAAAATAAATAAATCTCTTGAGCCTAGAGACCATCTCACTGATGTTTAGAAAGAAGCATAATTTGCAAGTGAGTAACTTTATATTAATTATCACTGTGTGCATGAAATATTAAAAATACCCCCATGATTAAGACTTCAGTATCAAAAGTCAGATTTCCCACTTGGAAAAATGAATTGTAGAAAAGCAGAGTGGACAAGATGGGAAGTGGTATTAGGCCAGTCAGCTTTGCACCTTCCAATGCAGACCCGCTCCTTTCAAAGTAGAAATATTATTTAAGATTGATGCCAAAAAGAATTTTTTTCTGAAATATATGTATGACTCAGTTTATGATCTACAAGCAGTGCTGGTGCTTGTGGCGAAACAGCTAATCAGAAATATATACATTCATATCTATATCTCTCACTGAAAATGGTGTGCACTACAATCAGTCAATCATGGAAGCAAAAATACTCATGTTCTTCCTTTATAATTGGTAGCCTCTCATGCAATAGATAAAATTATGTATTATACAAGTGAAGAAGATTAGCATGGGCAGAACCTATTGAGGGGGGAGACTTAGAGGAAGCATTTTCATTTGCCTCTAAACAATTACAAAGACATATCAATATTTTAGCATTTACAGGATTTTCACATGCTTTCTGTTACCCACACACATTTGCATCTGTCTCTTTTCAACCTGTAAACCATTTTTCGTGCCATAAGTGGCAAGCACTTTTCTCTAATGAACACTGGCTGTGTCATAAGCAAATAAACATTCAAACTGTGCTGTGCTAAAGCCAGCCTGAACTCTGGCTGCAGATGATTGGCAGGACCAGCTTGGGGGATTCCTGGAAATGCAGGTGGGTGTGATAGGGATTGGCTAGTGGCATGGAGACAGGAGAGGTGTTTGATATCCAATGACAGACATGGCCTGAACATACAGGCAGTCAATTCTCCTAAACGCCTGATGGCTCTTTTGCACCAACTCATACATCCACACAGCATTCTGGTTTGCTGTATGCAGAGAATGAGCATTAGTATTTTTATATCTTAACATTCTATGACTGCATCCATCATAACTTAGAGTTATCTCAGGTTTGCAAAGACAGAGTATACCCCTTGCTGCCTTCAAAGAGCAGAGCCCTCGCCCAGCAGAGCCGATACCTTTCCATGGGGCACATGGTTCATTCCCCATTCCGCTGATTATTCCCTTCTTTCTAGCAGTAAATAACACTTGCAGTACTGTCTGCATGCCTTGGACTGAGCAGACAGAATACATAACTATCTTCAAATCTGATTCCTGTGCAGACACAGCCTGCAGGGGAAGAGAGGCTGCAGAAGCATCAGGTCTGTCATGTTCCTGTCTCTGTGCAGTGGGAGTCCCCAGGGTCACAAATTCACACAGACAGTGATGAGAAATAAAAATACTTACTGCTAAGATACTTGGGTTGCGCTGCAGTTTGTTGTAAGGACTATATTTAGGTTTCATAGGCTTTCCTGCAACTCTGTCCTTATGCCTTCGGCTGGAAATGTGCTGAAATAAATATCCTCACATTTAATTAGCTCTTTAAACATTTCTTGGTTTTGAGTTTGAAACTGATTTATCAGCAGGATATGCGTAAGCCCCTGTTTGTATGAAAAAATAGGTTCTTTATAGAGAGCAAGGATGAGTTTTGCTAAATTAAACATAACAATTTGGAGCATATCAAATTGAGAATCAGAACTAATCAAGCATATTTTGTGATTCAAGACAGGCTCTGCAAGTTATTGATATTTTGGTTAGTATTTCCTTTTTCCACTTGAGGAGCTTTAAACCAGGCAGAGCTGTAATCACTAGGTCATATGGATATTCAGAAATAAGAGGTACATTTTCGTCTTGCTGATACTATTCAGTTGTGTAAACAGTTAAGTATTAGCTGAAGGAAGAACCAGTACCCAGAGATATGTCTACACATAATTTAAAATCATCTTAGAGCTAACTAAAAAACAGGGAATGAGAGGACACATTCCCACAGCACCATCCAGTCAGAAATTCCCATTTGGGTATTGGAATCACTGCATTTGTATGGGCACAGCTCTAAACCCAGGGCTAATTGGCTCAGACAAAGAACAGCTCCACGGGCACACAACAGCCACACTGTTAATGATAATGCTGTCCTACATAATTCAGACATATCTACAGTATTATCACCCTACTGGTGATTGTCCCAAACTGATAGATTTGAGTCATGTTTTCCTTCTCACATAGCATTAAATATTATTCCAGCAGACTGAAAACAGCACCGAAAGATGAATTCAGGGAACCTCAACCCAGAATTTCTTATAGTTAGGAGAACAAAGTCCAAATCCTTAACTTGAACCACAGAAAACTTTAAATGAGATCTGCTATGTCATTCATTGATATAGACACCTCTGCTTTTACAACTATCAAGCCCATTTTTCCCCAACTGAAATAAGGTGAAGTTGACCTATGACAAAATATTTAGAAATAGTTGCAGGAAGACAGATAAGAAATACTAAGTTCATTCAATATTCACCAACACATCTTCACACAGCCCTACACTGCACCTACAACACTGCAATGCGACTTCAACCAACAAAGAGCTCTGGATACATGCAAGTTACCTGTTTAAGCTGAATTTCTGAATTAACATGGACATCGCAGATTTCACAATGGAACGTCTTGTTCTGCAGTCCTGAGCCTTTACTGCCATTCTGCACCCTCATTCGGGATCCAGGCCTAGGGTAAGATTTGATGGGACCAGCACCATTCCGAGCTTCAACCATGGTCTTGTGCTTGGAGCCTAATGGGCAACGAGATGCAGGTGAGTTCATGATCAGCAGCACAAAACATTCCCTCAGCCCTGGGACTTGGTAACATTTATCTTCAAGACAGAATAGTTAAAGTCACCCTGTGGTGACTGGGACTAATGATCACTCTTGTTTCAGTCAGTGGAGTCCCTGCATCCTTGATCTCAAGGCAAGCCAGAAGGCTTTGTGCAAAAAAGGGAACAGCAGGCATGCTGGACCTCACTGTATGGGGGCAGCGTGTGACTGGATGGCCAAAGTGTTTGCTGCTTATTCTTTTGCCAAATTCCATAGAGCCAGTGAATAGCAGAAAAGGTATTAGCCAACACTGGGACAGGAACCACAGCAATCCCTCAAAACCTGCCTAGGAACAGTAATACTCCAATAAATATCCTCTGATTCGGAAGAAACGGCTGCTTTATCCATTTCAAGAATGGATTACAGCTGTAAAACCAGCTTCAATGACTTGTTAACAAGCTTTACATCACCAGCACACCCTGCACAGACAGAGCACACTAGGGATTGCTGCTTGTGGGCCAAAAAAAGATGCATAATTAATCTTTAATAATCAGAAGATTCTAGGACATCAAGGAAACCTAATGAGCCCACCCTAAAATTATAAAAAAATCAAATAATAAAAATAAATTACTGTAAGTTTTACCAGCAAAATAACAGATACCAATGATAATGAGACAAAATATGAAAGAGAGAGACCACTGAAATTTTAGAAACCTTAAGTGTTATAGAAATCACTATGATCATACTGTGATCCTCAATGTGAAGGTATGAAGGGATCCGATTAGTTAACATGAAGTGTAGAGATTTTGTCAACTAAAAATTTAGAGAGTACATGAAGGACAGTTAAAAAAAATTAGAGAGTGCTTTAATAGAATATCAAACACCACAAAGGAAACTGCCTTTAACAGGATAGGTTTTTTAACTTTGTATTGTAAGTTTTAACTAGAAGATGCTTCAGTGAAGTGTGCCTACCACTTCATAACATTGAATTTTCAAAATGTTAACATACAATGGACTTGTACTGTATGGATACTCACCTGTATTGTGGGCTTCTAGTTGTGAAAGGGAATTCACAGCCACTTTGCATAATGAACAGTAAAGCAGTTTTTTGGCTTTTTCCTCTTCTGACTCAGTAACTGTGTTAGCAGCTCCGTTGGTGCTCTTGGAGGATGAGGCAGGTGCTGCAGGTCCCACTCCAGGTTTGGGAAGAAAAGGATCCACTTCTGTATTGGACTGCTGACTCCCACTGTTGGGTTTTTCTTGCCCTTTATCTTCTAAAAGAAACAAAATACATGCATTGTTGTTTCATGCCACACATACAAAAAGCATACAGTAACAGTCCTGTGGGTTTAGTAAACATAACACAACAGGGGGCTAATTTACCTAATTTTATAAAAGAGAGCAGCATCCTTAAAATCTTGTTAAAAGTCCTGCCATGAAATGCGTGTCATTTGACAAAAGAGCTGATTTTCCTGTTTTTAAAGTTACCCGCGAATACCAATGAGTTCACCAAATTCTTGCCAGCTGTTGTTGCTGTTGTGCTGCAGGCATGGCCAGCTGAAAGGAGCCCAAGCAATCCCAAAGGAAGCCAGGGTTAAGGACTGGACAGCACTCAGAAACAAGCAAGGCTTTGAATTGGGGATTAAAAAATATTTCTCAAAAGCAATACATTTGCTTTTGGAAGGGCTCGAGTTTCTCAGCAGTCGCTGGAGGACACTGAAAGGCTCCAGCACCATCTTGACATACGTCCCTCATTTCAGTTCCAGGAGTTATGGTACTACACATGAACACAGTTGCTAACATTTTTAGGTTTTTCCATGAATGACTCCCCGTATATTTGTGGATCAGGTGGCTTCTGTGTGCATTCAGTGCATTCCTTTATCACTTCACAAGCATGAGTCAATCATCTGTGCTTCTACAAGGCAGGTAGGCAGGTATTACTGCATTTTGCAGATGGCGATCAAAAAGCAAGAGAAAATGTCCCAGCTGTGCCTACAGAGGAGCTTTGTGCCAGAGCCAGTATTCAAATGCTCCCTGCTTACATGCTGCCCCTCAAGGGCTCATTGCATTTGAAGCTGTTCAACTGCAGGCCTTGTGACCACAAGCCATACTAGCTGCCAGCAGTAAAACAAGCTCTGTCCAAAGCAAACACGGGATGGGAGGGGACAGCGCAGGGGTACTGGTGTGAGCAACCCGACAAAACAGATGTGAATAAGTGTCACTCTGAACAACTGCAATCAAATTTCATCAACAAACCAAAACCAATATCTACACAAGAGCAACCTCCCCGTTTGAAACTCCTGGCTTAGTTTGAAATAGAGTTGCACTGACTTGAAAAACTAGGCTGTTTTAAGTATCTATTTTTTAACATGGACCCTTGCACTTTATGTTTACAGCTACCAGACGCTGTCTTAACATGCCTCTGTGTATCAGGCCAAGACTGTGCTACCAAGAGCTCTGAAAACAGGGTTGTACCCACTCAAGCAAACACTTGAAAGTGTGTATGAACTATGAATAGCCATCCTGAAACTAAACTCCGCAGTTGTTGGCATATTTCCCAGAAGTGCATTGCAGTACATCAATTTTAGATTGTTATAAACCAGGAGAAAGAAAATTCTAATAAAAGAACTATTATTTTAAAAATAACAATAAAAATACTTTGAAATTACACAATATGAACTGTATTAAACATTAAAAATTGTCAAGTACAAGGACTACTGTTATTACTAAATTAATGTTAAAACCAGATTCTGAAGGTATTTTGATTGACAAAGTATGACAAAAGAAACTGATGCCAAATTGTACTTCAAAGGCTATTCAATTTTAAAGTCTCCATAGTAATAAGTCACATCTGCAAAAATCTAGAATGCTTTATATGACTTATGAGTCTTTATAAGATACAGTTTCAATAAATAGCATTTGCTAACATTCTAAATTAAAGAGTTTTCAATATGGAAAATACTCAGAGGTGCTAACATCTGCAAATGAAACACACTGAGCAGCTGTCATTTGCAAATTTACATTACTGAAAAATAGAATTGTTGTTGTTGTTGTTCTTGTTCTATGCAATATTTTGCCAAACTGCAAAAGGCATAACACCAGGATATATGTGAACCAGAGTGGAATAAAGGAAAGTCCCACAGTATTTTGCATTTCAGGCCTTAAAGGAAAAATACACCCACAGAACTGCAGGCTGTATGTTAACATATACCAACCACACTTCTAGTTTGGCTTTGGAGTTTTTTTACGTTGTTCCCCATGTATTTTTTTTAATGTAAGCAGAAAGATTTGGTGCTTTTGAAACACCTCCTGGAGATAGAAATCACCACCCCTGTGCAACCAGCACAGTGCTTACCCTCCTGCTCACAGCCCCTGCCTGCACTGACCTCACTGACCACAACAAGAGGAAGCAGACTTTATTTGTTTTGCCACTGAGTGTCTGTGGAGTAAGATCCCAAGATATGGAAGAAGATCTATTTTACATGGGCCACCAATTACCACCACAGAGTGATGGTTTTCCAACACTGAATTTAACAGATTATTGAAAAAATGACAGATTTCATTTCCCACTTCTCCTCACTTAGCTGACCAACAGCTGAGGTAGTATGTTGATTTTTGTAATATTTCCCAGATTTACAGGGTTTTCACTATTCATATTCCAACAATTCTAGAGTATACAACATGTAACACTAACAAGAAAACTTCTACAAAACTAGAGAGAAGCTACCAGCATGCAGCTGGGCTCAATTCTGCCAGTATGGCAGCTCTTGGAAAGAACCTCAGTTCACATAATAATTCCATCATTTGGAAAGCTTCCTGACACAAATAAGCTCTTCATCGATGAGGATGTATAAGGAGAGACATACATCCTCTGTGAATTAATGTTTCCTTCCACCATTCTAAATGTTTAATGCAGAACATCTTCAAAGATCATAATTGTAAGGTTATTATACAGTTTAACTCCCACAGAAAGTACATGGAGCTAAGTGTGTATTTGTCACTGCAGTGGGCCCAGAACAGCATTTTCCTGGCTTCTAAAATCAGAAAATTGCACTTCTCCAAATGGGCTTTTGATAACTGCTTACTGTTTCAATCCACATAATTCAAAACACCATTACTTACAGTTTTATGTTTGAGACAGAAATGCCAACTATTCAACAGAGCAAAGCACAGGAAATGCAAATTGCATGTATATACAAAGCACAAAGACGATTGCTCTTTTATTTGTACTTACAGCACAAAGCTAACAATAACTGCATTCAAAAACCAAAAAATGCAATTGTTAATGGCTGCATGCATACCCATACTTGCCAACTATCATCACCTTATAAAATACATGTGAATTGTGAAATGCAGCTGTAGGATAACAGTCCTCTTGCTATTTCTGAAGGTGTTATTGAGAATAGGCTCAGATTTGCTCTAAACTCCACCTAGCTCAAGACCAACAGAGCCAGGCAGAGCCCAAATAAGTGCAGGGGTGAGTCCACCCTGCCCACACCATGGACACACCAGCTTCTGCTGCACAGCTTAGCAGAGCACAGCTGGAAGCATGAGACCAGGGCAGTACCAGCCTCCTGCCTGAAGGCAGTAGCTGTGATTCAATCTGCATCAGGATCCAGTTGAAATGCTCACACCAAAACTGAAGTGCAAGAAGTTAATTTAACATCTAATTTGTACTGTTTCCCTATGTTCCTTTTCCATGCAGAAAAGCCATATTTTATGTGTCTTAAATTCCAGAAAAGTAAATTGATGATTCAGGTTCTTACTGAAGCCTGGGTTTATTTTGAAATAGAGCCCAGGGAAAATAACTAAAGGAAGCTAATTAAGTATTGCTTTGGGCTCAGTAATATCAATGCTTTTCTAACTCATTACATTGTTTTAATTCTGCTTTGAAGTTGTTTTCACATATTTCTGCTTGTTTGACTCATGCTTGTGTCAGTGCCATGCTAAAATTCAAGACTTTCTTATCTGATCAGTACTGCCTCATTTTGAGTACCAGAGTCAGGGCACTGCAGGGCAGCACGTCATAGGCTCAAACCTACAGGTTCTACTGCTTCACTTGGACAGCTGAAGTGACCCACTGACCCTGGCAGGTCATGCCACTCTCACTGCAGTCGCTGTGGCATTGACAATAGTCAACCCCATTAATGGCATTTATTTCTTTTTGAGTCAGAGTGATGCTTTGGTGCATAATAGAAAGACGTTTTATTTGGACTTCATGATGAAATCATACATGCTATTTTCAACAAAAATGCTTTTCTGGATATACTTTTCTGGAAGTAAATACTAATATTTTATTTTTGGGGTACTGAAAGTGTGGTGCAACGACTGGCTTGTAATAGTCTTGAATTCACATAAGTTGCACCACAGGGAGCTGCTATTAGTTTCAAGTGTTGATTCTGGAGACTAAGAGAGAGTTTGAGGGAAAGCAAACATATCTCCCATCCTGGTAAAGCTGTACTGAGTGAAACAGATTATCAAGGTTCTCCCTGTAATTTCAACAGCTCCATAAATGCCTGTGAATATTGGGCTGCATTAAACAATAGAATTAGCATTTAGAAGCATACAGTGATTACAGAATGGGAAAAGGAAATCCATGAGATTGTCAGAGTATTAAACATTCTTTCCCCAAACAACTGTGTAGAAAAGGTAAAATCAGTTGCCTTAATTACACTAGTAGACAATCCAAGAAATTTTGCTGAAAAGCTTATCAGTAAAGCTAAATTAGCATCCAAAACCAAAAAGTAACAATTCGTCTGTTGAAAACCAAAATTCTGAGTTTAAATTTGACATATTAAATACTTTGCACATGTGAAATAAATCTAAAAAGTGGCAAATTTAATTACATTTTTTCCCACAATTTACAAAATATGCCCACTGACAATGCTGAAGATAGGTGAGAATAGTTACTCGAATAGTTACTCAATAGTCACCAGCTGACCTCTCTGTTTTAAGCTTTCTGCACACAGAAGTTGCTCCCCAGATGAAATGACCACTGCAGACAGGTATGAAACCACAGAGAGACACAACAACCAGTCACTGACACAGGCACCATCGTGGCAGTCAAACTTCTCACAAGTGTTCTCCTGTTTTTCAGTCCATCACAGCAAAAGATAAATTTTTAGAAGTGAGAATGAAAGAAGTAAGTTTAGCAGCTGATTGCAGGGAACTCTTCACAAACAGGTCCAAGCAAAGAAGGAAGCTGTATCGGAAGCTGGTTTCAATGGCTGTGTGTGGTAAGTGCAAGACAGCATTTGAAAGTGTATTACAAAAGACATACAAAGGTTTGGAGAGCTTTGAAAGTGAAGGACATAAATCTGAAGAGAGAAAAATCAGTACCACAGAAACATTGTAATAAAATTTGCAGAATTTAAAACAAAAATCATTACAGAGATCACAGTCAAAGAGATAAGTCTGGCTGAATGTAATTAAGGGAGATGTTAAGAAACTACAACAAAATAAAATCAAAGTGGGGAAAACATATTTAGTCACACAGTACTTGTAGGACTGCCTAACCAAACAGTAGGATCTACCCTGGAACACCCTCCTGGGGATAGAACAAAAAACCCACAAATAATTATACTGGAAACAAGAGCTGCTGTGTATGTCCTTGGCCTGAAATAAGATTTCAAGGGAGGAGATCATCAGTGCCTGAATTACCAGGATGGAAAGAAGTGCCTCTTTCAGTGTATTAGCAGAAAAGTTATTGAATAGAAAGTCAGACAATAGCTCCAGTAAGAAAAGCGGGTTTCAAAATGCTGTTCTTCACAGAAAGCATTTTCTCTGGTTCACAGTGCTATAGAGGAATAAAGTACATACACACACACACACACAATTAATTGTTCTTCTTATGATGGAAAAGATGAACACTTTGAGTAATGGCTGCCATAAAGACAATAGCAGGACAGCAATTAAGTTACCAGTGGTCATAACCTTTATGGATTTCTAAATACTCTGTTCCTGCATCTCAGCACCACTCACAAAACCCCTCAACCAAACAAACAACAAAGAGCATTAGATTATTTCTTCACACTCATTAAGATGGAGTTAGCAATCTTGGATAAGATATTTCAAAATATTTTTTGTTCTAGCTGCACATTTGCTGAATAATGAGACTCTAATGGCTGTCAGACAAAATACCTACTTTCTCACCAGTTGTGCAGTCTACTGAGAAATGAGGCTGAAAAACCCGTAGGGCTCTGTTCTAGAAAAATTCCACTGCAAACCTACATTCAAATCAGACAGCACAGTGTATCTGTTAACCCTTTGGCTACTTTTAGTTTTTGTAAAATGTTTTTTTCTTGTACTTCAGACCTGTATGAAAAGAGCTAAGTTTTCCATAATGAAACAAATCCATTTGACACATGCTAAAGAGAACAAATTTTGTCTCTATACGAAGATGAGAAAAAAATGGAAGCTATAAATATAAAGCTTTTCCTCTCAAACACAAATGTGCCCTCAAATAAGCTGCAACATATTTTCTTAAGATACTGAAGCTACCTCAGGAAATGTCTGGATGGCTGTACAAAATTAGGTGAACTTGGTAGCTAGAATGATTATTTGATTAACTGCATCACTACTCTCCAACAGGCTGAACCCAAATATCTTCTTTCACTTCAGAAGTATCGCTTGCATGGCTGTATTACAGCAGTGATGCTGACAATTTCTTAGCTACTTTATTTCTGATTTGGCATACCAAAGGCTCTGACAAGGGAACCTGCATTTTCTTTAGAGTATGAAAATATTTGTGCTCATCCAAATAAAGATGTAATGTTAAAAAAGGTTTGCTGTTGCAATTTTGGCTGGGTTTAATTTTCATGAAAGTAGACTGATGAGAATTAGGAAATATTCAGAAGCACACATAGTTCTGCAAGTGTAAAACCTTACCCTGCAAAATCTATTCCTGTATCTATTTGTACACCTTCCTGAACTGAAAGCTCCTGCTGCTTTAATTACTGGGATGTCAGAGGTGATCCTGCTGTATTGCCTATCACTTTTAATCAATTACTTACACATCTGGAGATTCTTAGGGAACTGGTTTGTGTTGGCTGGCTAGTGTCTGTTTTACAAGACAAGATCAAGAAAAATCTGTATGCACTCACCAGCAGGGGAAGAAAAAAAAAGATACGTTGACACACCCATATAAAACATGTAGTAAAATAACTGCAAAATTTTTATGTAGCAACAAAGGGCATTCACATTTCAAAAGCCTCTTATTTAATAATTCAACACAATGCAATTTCTCAGTGCAAAAGCTAGAGAAATAAGAAGAGTTGATTTTGTACTGTTAGCCAACATGCAGGAGTGTATGTAATATGTCTGGAGAAAACCAACTTTGAACACTCACTTAAGACCATTTGCACTGTGTCTCCATGTCACCTGCTGATCTTTAATGATATTTTACAGAATGCAGGTTGTATCAGACTTCTCTTTTCCTAATTTGAAAAAAGATTATTACCATTTCCAGCTTCCTCCTCCTCCTAAATTGGCAAACTGAAACCACGACATGTTTTTAGACTTGTTACGTCTGGAGAAAATCAACTTGTCTACAAAAACCAATACAGAGCAATTTCCTAGAGTATGATGCCAATACCTAATTTCTCAGTGACATGTTGACAGGTTGGGAAAACTATCACTAGAAGTTTGTTCATAAAAACTCAGCAATATCAATAGCACAATAGTGCTGGCAACTGAAAACAAGGTGGATCTACAACACAGCTAGCAAGTGTGAATGCTAATTTAAAGAGTATCCATAAAGTGAGATCATCCAAAAGCTCAGTCTTCCTGGGTCCTGTTGCTTTACAGCCAGGCATATTTACTTTCATGTTTTCTGAGCTATGCCAGTCTGTTTGGGCTGGAACAGGAAAATTTGTGAGTTGGAAAATTTTAATACAGTAAAGCTTGAAATACAGTATAAGATTTGCTATTACAAAATAGATAGCTCTCCTCTGTGTGAAAGCAAAATGTTTTTGCTAGCTATAAACTTATCTTTTTCTGACACCAGACATCTATTATTTTGAAAATATTTTATACTCTCGTTCCAAATTCCGCTACATCTATTTCTGACATCCTGGAATGCAAACTTATAGTATTGTACTGTCTTTTAAACTTTTAATAATGTAGGAATGCTTAGAAAAATAACTTGCAAAGATTATAAAAAGCATACAGTATTTTACCGAGAGATTCTTCACTTCTGCTTTGTCTCAGTTCATCATCTCAGCTGTAAAAATAACATTGGCTCCACCATTTATGAATCCGAAATATATTACTAGAAACATATTTCACTTGCTGCTTGTGCAAAACAAAAATCTTAAAACTCTATGCTCAGATGCTGAAGTGCTTTAGAACTTAATATGAAATTTATAGGCATCTAAATAAAATAATCAAGGAGAACCGACACACTCTGCAAGTAAATTCTCGTGGGCCTGTGTCTGAACCACTCACTCGGTACTTGCCCAGGCAGAACTCCAGTTAAAGTCAGCTCTGAAACACTCATCTTCATTTCAGTTAAATGACATCTATAATTGTGCATTCTCACCCACTTCTGTAGCAGCTTTGCCTAAGGACTGTGAGCATTCAGTCGTGCCCTCAAGATTTGACAAATAAATTTCATTTCAGATATAACTTGTCTAACCAACACTAAAACATTTTCACTCTCCTTGAAAACAAGTAATAAGGAATAATGAGCAGTCTAATATTTGCATAAATAATTTTTCTACTATAGGTAATGAAGTATATTTCCCCCTTCACTGCTGAAGCAGAGTTGGTCCTGACCCATTCTTTTATATTTGGACACTAAATTCATTCAAGGGATCAGAGAAAAGGAGAAAACTTAAAATTTTTAGCTGCAACACAGCCTTTAACTTTGCACAACTGAACACAGAGAAAACTTTATTCAACTACCAATTGTATGAATAATCACCAGAATCCTGTTATTTACATATCTGGTATCAGAAGAACTGCTTTATTTCCTTAAGAATATGTTGTTTCAATAAGTGTTGTGAAAGTATTAAATACAATTGAAACTATTTCTCTGAGAGTTTTTTAACAACCCAACAGAACCAGCAGGTGTCTTTTTAGCAAGTTATATTGTTATTTCATACTGACCTTACTATCATTCCATTATCACCATCATCCTATTAAAAACATATCTTGGGATATTCAATAGGCAATTCTATATTCATCATTAACAGAACAAACAAGAAAAACAGATGCCTGATTTCACAGTATAAAGGAGGTGCTGAAAGATTCAATGTATATGAAAGGATTCTTTAAAGGACCATATACATCTACCTAAAAAAACCCCAGTGGCTGATAGCATCCTTGGCCCTGCTTCCATTGTCCAGGAACACTAGTAGAATCAATTTTGCTGGACTGAATGCCTATCTCTACTTCTTGAAGAAAGAAAAGCTTTGTATCACTTTAAGAAAGCTGTTAAAAATTCTTTGAAATTCATGTTTTTAGAACTTGAGTAGGTAGAAATACTAGTGGCATTTAGTTTTAATGATACAGGACATGTAATGTCCTGCTCAGGCACAGAGTAGAACATCCAGAAGAGTCTTATTTCATCTTACAATTTATTTTTGATCCAAAGCTTATGCTTATTTTACTGCAGGAAAAGCAAAACCTTATCATTCCTTTCGAAGAAAATCCTGGGTGCATGTATTTCTGATTGCTACAATAACTGGAGAGAGAAAAATTTGGCCTTTTCCAGTTTGAACAAGAATTGCAACAGCTCATCAATGTACGTGTGTCAGCTGTAGAGCTTGTTTTTCACTTAATGGCACCTATAATCAGTTTTCAGTTGAGGTGCAGAATTTGAAATGTGCTAGCATTATAGACAGACCAAAGATTTCCCAAGAGCTCATCAACAGCAGAATACACAGTATGACTGGTTTTCCATTCAGATTTAGACACACATAGAAGGATGAGGTTTGAATATCCACTTTTGAAAAGTATGAACAGTAAGGCTGGGAGGGAAGAAAGTGTTTAAAGATCCCAACCTATTATAATGATTTCCTGTTAACAGGCTTTGACTTGCTAATTTTTCTCTTGGCTCACCTTTCATCCTAGGAGCATAAACCAAACAGCAACTTACTGAAAGAGCTGCTTAAACTACCTGCCAGAAAAAGCCCAGAAGCTATTTACTATTAAATGAAATACAGGTATTGAATGTGCCATGGATGTAAATACACATATGGTACTTGCAACAGTGTAACTGTGATGAATTTATGAGCATTTATTAATAATATTTTATATTATCAATTGTAAAAGCCCTGTGGTCAAGCAGAAAATTCTATGCTGTGCTGTTACGTCTGTTTTGGGGGTAGAGTTTCAACAGATGGCAAAACAGAAAGATCTTCATATGGCTGTGAAACACTGAATCAAAAGGGAACAAAGCTTACCATCCTCAGAGGATGTAATGGAAAAATGCCCTTGAAATGACCCTCCTTGGTGGCTGAATCAGAATGAATTTACTACTTAGTTGACCGTAAACTAATACCTTTATCTAACAGGAATATGCCTGTGCTTAGCAGGCACTATCTGAATCCACATAAACACAGATGCATGGTTATTTTATGGACTATAGCTTCAGCAGAACTCTTTATGTCAGCATAAATGTGAAGAACTGATGAGGCTCATCAGCAGCTTTTGAAGGAAGCCAGACATAAGCACAAGCTTCTTTGAAGGGCATAAAGCAGAACCTCTAAACAGGGCACAGTGACACCCTGGAAGACACCAAGCCAAACACATCCTTGCCCTGTTCCTCTCTTAGAGCCTTTCCCTATCCCTGTCCCACCCTCAAAATTCAACTTTGTCACCACCTGTTTTGAGGTCTAGAGGACTTTGGTCCATTACACAAAATTATAAGAATAATTAGAAACACTGTAGCTTTAAGGTGCTTATAATGGTATCTGTGTGACAAATAAGCTGGAATTTCCCAGGACAGATGCACCACAGTTCAGCTGGGGAGGCTGTATGTCTCTGGCTCCTAGCTACATCTCAAGGATCATATAAGAAACAGTTTATTTGAGCTATGTAAACAAGCCATTCCTTTAAAATGTGTGGAAAACAAGGTGATAAATGGAAACAAACGTTAAGGTGAAAAGTGATTTTGCTAAGAGAGCTGGTATCATTTTTTGCGTTAGTCTGAGTAAAGAGTTGCATATGTAAAAGTTTAGAATTTAAGCACTGGCAGAAAGATTTTTCAAATAAGCAATGAGAGCAAAATGAGTAAGGGAATGTCCTGATGGTGGATTCTTGAAGTACAAACTGAGCCCTCCACTGGGACATTTCACCTCATTAGTAGTTGATGAATACACAGCATAGGCAGTGGCGACACTGGAGAAATCCAACTCATCATAAGCTTCCTGAGTAAATGTGATTCAACATATTGCATGCTACTTTAGGAATAAAAGGATAAAAACCAGTCAGTTTTGTTATGAAAGCATCCGCAGATAGCCCTTGATGAACTAAAACCCACAGCAAGACCACAAGGTCAACTTTTCTAAGTCTGATAAAGCTTGGAGTTGCCAATCCTGTCTAATGGAGAGATTAGATTGCCATATGTCTACATGACATCAAGTAATTTATTAGGTCCATCAACAGGTCCAGGTTATTTTCCCAACGTGATCTAGTTCACTCAGTGTCAGACACTGTGCCAGACTCCAGCATGACAATGCTCCTCAGAATAACCTCCAGCTGTTTTGAGTTATGCAGCTGTAACGGCTGGAATAACTCTTACAGGATACACTTAGGATCAAGAAGCTGGCAAAAAACTTGACAGTCACAGCCCTTTGCCACCATTCTTGCCATACACAGCAGATCAGCCCAAGACTGCTCATATGCTGGATTGCCATCACTACAACCCTGTGCACTGCCTGTTGAGCTGCCCTGAGACAGAGTCCCAGAGCAAAGCTGTAGTTCAAAGGAACTTTCAGGATTTTTCAGGAATTTTCAGGATTTGAAACAGGTTCTAGTGTTTGGCCTAGTTAGGTGTGTAACATTCTCTGTTCCTGTACCAGCTGAACGAAATGGGGTTTCATAGAGCACCCAAAGGGTTTGTCTCTATCTACTAATTCCCAAGCAGCAGAGTCTTCTGCTCTTACTGCAAAGGAGACTGAACCTGAAATGCCCATACCTATCATTTCACAAACTGGCATGAGGCCAATAGAGCATACAGCAAATGATCAAAGGCCAAAAATTATTATCTTTTATGATCTGAAATATGATTTTGACTCTTGAGTAGTTTAAAAGAGTTGCATTTACTTTCCAATTTTCATATCAAAGCAAAATGCAAAGAAGTTGATACCACATCATTTGTACGCTTCATTTTGAACTATTTTTTTTTATTTAGAAGTAGGATCAAAGAATTCCTCTTTGCTTGATAAGTAAACAGTGACATTTCAATCCAGTCATTATCATATCATTCCTGAAGCATTCATCACTGTAACCATCTAGACTATGCTGACCTGGGGTCACAGACACCATCTTCTGTTCCATTCTCAGAGCTATATTTAAACCACACTTCAAATATTCTAGACTAGGTTGTGAACTGGTTGTTACCTTTGCTATATTTTCTCTCCCCTGCTCAGATGAGGGTGGGAGTGGCAGAGTGGTTTTGGTGGGCACCTGGCATCCAGCCAGGATCAACCCACCACAGCAAGAGCAGCTCCCAGCGCTATTAACACAGCTGTTCTGTAACCACATATCAAAGCAGCTACAAAAAAGCTTGCAGAGTCACAGTAGTGATTTTCTAGCATATAAAACTGTTATATAGCCACTACTGGAATTTTCCTGTATGGTTTGAGAAACTGTGTGGGAGACAGGTTATGGATACATCCCCTATGGCCACCTCCAATCTGCAGATGCTGATCAGGACAAGCAGAGATGGCCCAGCTATAGTAGGTGAGCAACAACTTTGTCACACAATCTGTACCAACTTTTTCCTGTCTGCAGAGTGAATGAGGTAGGGTGGTGGTATTTACAAGTACCAATAAATAAGTATTTTCTAAACAGCAAGGAGTTAGGAGCTTAGACAATGAGATCACAACCCTAACAAAGTTAGAGTGCAAATGTGTTCAGTTAAACCCACTGATGGCCACTTAGGGTGCAGCCACCTACACCACTGCTGCACTATGGCTTTATCATTAAATGTTTGCTGATGAACAATTTACAAGTGCCATTTCCAAGTCACGCTTTATTATTAACAATAGCAGGGAAGAACTCTCTCTCGAAATGTGGGCATTGTCATGCTCAGACCACAGCCATGCCTTTCCATTTGGCTGAAGCCACTTTTGCCTACAGGAGCCCACATTCTTCTGGAAATATCCAAAAAAACCCCTTAAAGATTAATTTAACTTTTTTAGCTCTACCAGCAGCCACATTTCTCAAGCTGAAAGGAACAGCTGTAGAGAGACCACTGCATCATAAGTTTTGAAAAATAAGGACTGGCTGAATTTCTGTTTTGCCTTGGATAGATTCATCACTAGCTGAGCTAACAGTGAAATTATTTTTCCTGTTAGTACTATAGTGGTGACTTCTGACAAGTAAGTGTTTTGGACTTTATGCTGTGTCTGACTCAAAGAACACATGGCTCTGTAGCAAACTTAACCTGACATTTTAGTTCAATATTTCACAACAGTTCTGTCTGAAGAGCTCCAAATCATTCATTACTACCTCATTCAAAATGACAGCACATCAGAAAGGGTGCTAGCCATGCCCGTTGTTCCCCTTTATTAGCAGACCTATGTAGGAGAATAATTTCAGATTATCAGTTTACCATAAGGCTCCCTACCCTTTCTGCATTAATATCCATGGAAGTAAAGCAGATAAAAAAGATCAGAAGAACTTATAACTGTCTTCTCTGTTTAGCTTCTCTTTCTACTCTTCCATACACTAGAAAAGGACACCAGAAATTATTTACCACTTGACGAACATTTCTCAGGAATGGCTAAACAACAGCTTCCCAGGTGGTGGAATTTAATTCTCTTCCATGATTTCATTTAGTTTCTGTACTTCTAAAGCAATTTTTTCAGACCTACAGCACATGTACAGATTTTCAAACTGTCTCTGTCTCCTGAAGGCAAAGTCCCTGGTCAGTCAGGAGGTCAAGCAAAACAGAGCTCAGTTTTTGCAATCTTTCTGGATGGACCACAAGTTAGGACTTCTCTTCTACCTAGGTTCCAATTTTCATCAAATTCATAGGATTAACAGGGATTATTTATAGGATTTATAGGATTAAAATCTCTGCATCTGTTTTTTTTTTTGTTTTTGCATACTAGGCAATATAGTCAAAACTGTGAAGACACAGCCAGAAAAAAGCAAATATAGGAATAGATTATATGACCATAAGTCTCATTTCCTCTGGAAATCAGGCTAAAAATAGAACAGAAAAACACACATGAGCTGAAATTCTTAGCATTAGAGATACTGTAAGGAAAATGAAAATATTCCTAAAAAGTTAATATCTAGTACTAGTGCATTTTTCAGAGAATTAAAGCTGTGTTAAAAGATTCAGAAAAAATGGCATAAGTAAACTTTTTGCTCCAAAGCAAAAAAAACAACCAACCAAAAAAAAAAAAAACAAACCAAAAAACCAAACAAAACAAACACAAAACAAACCCCACCAACCCAAAACACCCAACCTCTCCCTGCCAAAAGCCCAAAACACTACCTAAGGCAGCTTAGTGACTGCTTTAGCTGCAATAAGCATTATGTTAGGGAGATAAACACATGTCAAACAATAGATGGGCAACAGTGTAAGGGAAACTGTAGCTGAACAGTGTACTATGGTTTGTCCCAAGTCTGATAAAAGCCTCAATCTTCGAGTTGTTCCCCATTTCTGTGATGAGCTTTCCCTACAAATACCGAAAATTTGATCCAAGTTCAGGCTTCTTCCTCCCAAACATCCCATCCTCAGTCTCCTGTACAGCAGTAAGAGGCTCTGAGGAGCCTACTCTCCACAGAGAATCACACTGTTCTCCTGATGGGAAGAAAATGTTCAACAAAATTGCCACTGGGATTTATTTTTAATGTAGAAACAGTTGTAGTGGTGTAATCCAACAGACACAGATGGTAATCAGTCTAATTTGTACAGAACAGTTAATAGCAGAACAACACACTGTCAAAACAGGGCAATTAAAAAAACCCATCAAGAGCAGGTTTCCCTTTTGACTCGTTGTATTAGTTTATCAAAAACTGAATGTAGATTTTAGATACATTGCAGAGGAAAGAAAAGAATTAATTCAGTTCAGACCTCACAGCCTGGCAAAGGAAACACATAACAGCTCCAGATGATTTCTAGAAGAAAAAGATGGAGTTTGAAAAAAAGATGACAAAACTTTTGCTATCTGGACCTCAACGTTTGGCATTGCAGAGGGAGGGCATTATAAAATTATGTTACCACAGATGAATATATAACATGTTAAATCCTCTAAAGTCTTAATTGATATTTTACTTCAGCAGTTGTCTGGGTTCTCACCATGCACACCTGGAGCAGTAACTTATCTCAAACAAAGCTATTTTCGATATTTCAGAGAGTAAAATATTTACCAAATACTGTAAATCTGTTTCTGTTCAAGAGTCCACCTTATATTTAGATCAATGACAAATTACTACTGTTTTATAGTAGCATGTCTTGTTTACCTAAAGATGCTACTTGGACTTAGCTCATCTCTCTCAAAACTAAAATGTAATTTGCTAGGAAAATCAACCCAAAATTTGGCACCCACTATCATTGTTAAGGACCCACAGACAGTTTTGAAGCTGCTATAAAAACAGCAGGATGACAAACAGTCACTGATACTTTTTTTGAGTTTTTTTATTTTTAATGCACATGTCAAAAACTTGTTATTCACCTCATGGCATCTGAGTCAAGATCAGCTCTGGTGAAGAGGATAATAAATGACTCCCTAGGCAGAAGCAAATTTATCAGCAGTAGTCTACTGGACTGACAGTTGGGTCATCCATAGTCGGGGCCTTCTGAATAACACTGTCGGCGAGTTCGTGAAAGTCTCCTGTTTCATTCAGTAATACAACAGTGACAAAGCAGAAACTCAAGCAACTCTACTGCTATTAGTGTTGCTGACCTTCCCCAGATTACTCATCTGACCGTAAAAAAAAAAAATATATATATAGTGATGTTGAAGCACTAATGAGCTGTGAAAGTCAGGAAATACCCAGGCCAGAGGCTTCACATTTCTGTAGGTGTGTTTTCCTATCAGAGCAACATTGTTTTATTCAGAAAGCAAAAATTTCTTACCAAGGTTTCTTGTGCTTCAGCTAAATTTATAACCTCAGAATTCGCTCTCCACCCACATCCATCCACTATTGCCATAAGAATATCCATACTTTTTAATAGTAAATTTCATAGGTTTTAAAAAAATAGACTTTAGCATTCAAGGACACCAGTTATTTCACAGACGTGAAATAGCAATTTGCGAGTATCAAAACAAGCCTATTTTGTACAAGAAAGCACAGTAAATAGTTTAGAAAAGACAAGTTATGGATCACTATCATGCAACCAAATTCTCTCATACAAACACAAAAAAAGGAGAAAGTAAAGGATGCGTAGAACAAAAAGTTTTCATTGACCTGATTTGTCAGAGATGCTGGCTGTGACTGGCGTGGCGGAGCAGCCCGTGTTAACCTTTGCGCTGTCCTTGGAAGAACCAGCTTTGGGTTTGTTTTTCGTTGCCTCTAGTGCTTTGACCTTCTTGGCATGTTTACTTCCTTTGTAGTGGGCCTCGGCCTGGCTCTACAAAGGAGAACAAATCAGGCTCACTTTTTTTTGCACTTGTATATAATACAATGGATGACAAGGCAGAAAAGTGACACTTTCAATAGTAGGCACCATATTGTTCCACCTAAAAAATTGTAATAGCTTTATACTAACACTTTTTATGGCTGTAAGTTCTTATATATTCAAATGATAGGATTTTAATGAATATTGCATGTTTTCAGTAACTTGGAAAAAGAGGCTTTGAGATTACGTAAAGCTCTGTCACTCCTAATGTAATTCTTTACTTCTATGGTGCTTAAAGATTTAAAGGACTATACAAATGTAAACACATACAATTCAGAAAGATGTTACTCAAGTTTCATGTGGTGTTCCCTAGTCTTTATTGCTTGCAGTTAGAAAGATGTACTGTGCTGAAACATGATTAAGTAATCCGTTTTTCCTTCTTTTTTGATCTAGTACAGATGTAATAAAATACTTTCACCTTCACACTAACAGCAACGGAGACAATTGAAAAAATATTACTTTGCTATTAGATCAAAAAATAAGGGTTAAAACGATGAAACACTGTATCTGTAAACTTCAGCAGACCAAGTACAACATAAACTAAATACTTGCCAGTCTTGATTGCTTTATAGATTGCCTTGAAAATTATTTTTTAAATACTAAGAAAATTGGAACCTGAAGGACAGGGAGAGGATGAGCTTTTAAAAATTATTATTATTTATTTTGTCTTAATCTGCCCAAACAGAACAGTATAAATATGTACTGAGATGTTTACTTCACCTTTGCCTTAAAACTATCTTCAGAAACTAGGTCAGTGTTTTTGAATTTGCACAGCTAAAGCTAGACACATAAATATCTGCCCATTTTTTTCAGTGATATTGAGTCCCCTTCATTGTTCCTGACTCTACATAATCAGATGCCTTGATAAATCAGGCCACTTTGTTAGAAGCAAAACTAAGGAACTACATACTTAATACAAACTCCAAAGCTTGGAAATTTCAGCTAATGAATGTGTTTTTCTTGACTTCTTAATAAATTAATTTACCAAATAATGGGCAAGAAAAATGTACTATCCAAACCAGTCTGTTTTCATTACACTGTACTATTCAGCAATATCTTTACATTACTAATATTTCTGAACACAATTTTAAAACATTATTTCAGGCATATCACTAGGTGCCTCTATTGAAGGTTACATATTAACCAGAGAAGTTAATATTGTAGTTTACTTCAAATTAAAACACTCAGAGAAAGCATGCTTCTTCTAAGCACATCTTGGCACCTGGCATATAAAAACATCAGTGCAAGTAAACTTTCACTGTGTTCATGCAAAACCACATTCATTCTCTCCTGTCAATCAATTATCAACTACTTTATTTAGTTCGCTGTGTTAAACGAAGTGAGCCATGAAACAAGTCACATGCATTTATAATATCTAAGATGCTTGAACTCCATAAAGAGTGCTGCCATAATGAGGAAAATTGTTTTAAGATCAGCAGAAATGGGCATTACAATACAGTCACAGCATGTAATAACAGCTTTATCGTATGGTAGAGTAGAAGTGAAGAGTAGAAACAGCTGGAGCGGGCAAGAGAACAGACAGCATGTTGGAGTCCTCACACAAGTTACTGGCACCATTAAACTGATGGAGAATTGCTGCTAAAATGCAGGACTGAAGTTCTTACACACCAGAACTTCTAAAGTGATTACACAGCCCATGAAACAGTGTTTTCCATCTCAGATGCAGTGTGCGTTGTTGTGGGTGCATCCTTCCTTTCATAGGAGATTTTAGTAAGCAAGCATTCAGTAAGAAAGGCTGCTAGATTAGTTTTATTTTGAATTCCTCTGAAAATGAGATGTCTTTTAGAAACTCTGTTATAAAAACAGCAAAGAGTTTACTCACCAATTGCTATTAAAATATTTCTTGATTTTAAAACCTTTGAAGTATTAACACGCATACAAACACAATATAAGGATTATAAAGAAACAACTAACCAGCTATACCACTAGTACTATGTGCACTACTTAAAGGGACACTTGTCAACTTCTGAGTTGGATCTCTCCAGTTCTGAATGTGGGCAGAGGAGCACGGTCCTGGTTTTGCCCTGCTATGCCAATGTATCTTACAAGGCACACGAGTCCCATCCTGTCTCTCTCCACCTTTGCTGGGTTTTATCCATTTCTCTTAAGCTTTGCAATTGTGACACGATGCACTGGAAGGGGTGGTTTCCATCAACAAAATTCAGTAAGCTATTCACACATTGCAGTGTACAAAAAGTGGAGCTAAAAATTGGGGTGAGTGTATACCCTTTCCCTTCCAATACTTTTAACTTTTACAAGATTGTCCGCTCAAGCATCCTCAAGTTGATGATGTCCCTTTAAATATTTGAACTCTATGCTCTGCGCATATGTGTGCTGTTGATAGGATCATATGCTGCCTGAGGCCAAAGCTATGACATAAGAGACATAAATGCACTCAAGAGAAAGGCTTAGTAAGTCAATTGCTTGATAATAAGCCTTTCTGCTGATATTTGCAATAATAATGCCTGCAATATCAGTAATAACCTACTACAGTTTTTGATTCCCTTCATTCAATCCTCATATAGTGTACATGAGACCTGTTGAGAACAAACAAGCCCACGCAGAATTAAAATTAAGATTTCCATAATAACAAGCAAAGCTTCATGGAAACATGGTGAATGGACTAATTTTTAAGCGTTCTAATTATCATGATCTACCAAATTCATAGTTGTACGTTACAAGATGAAAAAATATTGCTGTGACCAATCCAAGCAGGGGGTTGGAAATGCCATCCTTCTTCAATACTGTTCAAACTAGACCATATTCCTTTGGGGGCAGGTGGGATTCTCCAGGTTGGATTTTATAGTTAGGGGATGCCAAGATCTACCTTTAAAAAATTGTTTCATTGCCTCACTTTGTAGATACTATTTGTTTCTGTACTGACTTTGTCAAGTTTCAGTTCCAGGGGTTGGGTATTGTTAAACCTTTGGTTTCTAGACTTTCTCAACTCACCTCTGTTCTGTGAATAGAAATGCAGATACTATTTCCAAGCGTGAAGGTAGAGGAGCACTCCTTAATGAAGCAATCTTTCCTAACCACATAGGAATTATTTTCTAGTCCTTTCAGATACATTTGAAGTTCAGAGTTTGCTTTTTACGCACTATGGGATAAATAATTTGATTCAGCTGCCTTTTGGTAACTGAAACGCTGTGTTAGCATGTTACATAAACCTTTGGAGTTTTCTGAACTCATAGCAAGCAAAAGAAAAAAGGGCAGCTGAGGCAATTTGAAATTGGAACTCAAGTTCTGATTATTACTGATACAAATTATTGTGATTATTCATTTCCTGATCAATAATAACTCTAATTTTATAAAATATTTGCAAAAGCACCATATTAAAGGCAAACATACTTGTTCCAAGTCTCACTTAAAACTTGCTTATGACACAAATACAGCATTAGAGCAGAGGCTGTGAGCTTTGTATATCATTGAAATGCAAGACTTATCTTTGAAATAAGCCATGACATATACAATTTTCATTTTTAGTTAAGGCAAGAAGCTGAAAATTTATCTTCATTTGCTCTGGTAATCCATAGGAAGTTGTGTACATATAGGGTTCAAAATTCACGTGCATAAAAGAAAGATACCTTCCCAATTTTGATATAAACCACCACGAAAATACAAAGTTAACTCAAAAGTAAATATTTTTGGGATACTATATTTTAAATGGATACTGAGTGGATACTTTGATCATCATTAAGTACAACTAATTCATGCAAATTCTATGTCAGCAAAACAATATTTAAGAAAATAAAAAATTCAGAAAAACCAAAATGAAAATCTGTTGCCTCAAAATATATTTCTATACTCAGGTACTATAATGATTTTAATTGCAAAATACTTTATTCCAGTGTATACTGCTGCATTTACTGTAGGGATTAATTAATTCTACAGTAAAATAATTTATCTGTGCCACAATTCAATATTATTTAAATATTTATTTTTCATTTCAAAAATATTAAGTTACATCCATTGCTTACATAGTTGGCATTAAACCTCACCATTGAATTATCATATTTTGAAATTAAATGCATAATAGGTTAGGAGGAGACTTTTTGAGAAAGTAGAACAAGAAAATATTTCTATAAAAAAACTCCTTAACTGAAAGGAATGTTTAATTTTGAATTGAATCTAAAACTGACCGTGATTTACTAACTTGATACATATACATTGCAACATCTTAGAAAAGAACCTGCCTACTTATTAGACAGCACAGAATGTCATCAAGTACAAGAACAGGAAAAGCGTTAAGTTGCCATAAATGTGACATTATGAATCAGAATGTAAAAAATACCTTTGTACTGACAGGCCAAATTCCAAAAAAGTGTTTATGCATTTGTCTGGCATTACTTTTTGATCAATGGCATGCGTATTTTATGACACTAAAAAAAATATGTCTATGTATTTGTAAGACCATGGCTTAGTGAATAGCTATATTTTAAATTAAGTTGCAAATAATTAAGAATATAATTGACAGACAAATAACTATGTAATTTTACCCCATAATTTTTCCAATTTATACACCTTAAAATTTGTACACCTTAGTTCTATCCACAGTCTTTTAGTACCAATTAAAAACCCCTAACCAATCAAACCTTATGAATGTTTTAATTTTTAAGAAAGCCTCTATGTTATAAGGATTAATGACTTGGCTGTAAGGAAGGATAGCTTTTTCTGCTCTTAAAAATGATACAAATGCAATATTTTATTTAAAATTGCTACTTGCAACTACAAATTATTAAGTTTGAAATCCAAGCAGGATGCTAAACTGTATGACTACATACAATACATATACAATTACCTTATATACTAGACTGCATTTAATAAAACATCAATGATTTAAATTACCTTCTACATGTAAGCATGCTTTTGAAAATAAATGTGAATGACATTAGCATATTGCAGTGCTTAAAACCATCTCAGCAGCTTTACTTTGTAGAAAGTTAAAAATGTTTATAAATCTGCATATATTTATCTAGATAACCAGGAAACAGGCAGATAGTATGGATTCATTGATAGCAGTATTACCTTTAAGAAAACTCTGAACTACAGGCAAGACTGTAGCACAAAAGACAACAGAACATTCCCCATCAGGAGCAATGACTGACAGTGTATTTGAAATCCACACGATTCATTTTGACAGTTCACAAGTGACTGAGTTTTAGAATCTGCTCGCGATGTGAATGACTAATTAACTGAATGTATTGATACGCAGAGAAACATTAACCTGATGAAAGGCTCGAGTAAGTCTAAAGGTTCAGTGCGTATGGGTGTGAGACCAAGATTTTTTAAAGGCTTATTCAAGAGCAGCTGAAATAGCCCCTCATTAGGTCTTCATGGAAATAAGACAATTGTACCATCAACTCTTTAGCTGGATGCTTGAATCTGCTGCCACATCATCCAGTTTGGCAATTAAAATATACAATTAAATATATGTAGATCTGCATGGACAGAAAGTAGAAATGCAGAAAAAAAGGGGGACTCTGAAGCATCCCTGTGGGAAATGCAGGTTCTTGCCTTGAGCTGTGAAATATTAGGTGAGTGCCACAACTAGATGGAACTGAAAATGTGGCTCACAGCTCCTGTTTCTTCTTGCTTGCTACTGCACCTTCTTAAAGCAGGAATTACTGGATGGGAAATACTCTCAACAGCAATTCTGACTCTAACAGGCTGCCCAGTCAAGTGGTGCAGTCACTATCCCTGAAACTGCTCAAAAACCATCTGGGGATGTGGTTTAGTGGCGAACCTGGTGGTTGCTGGACTTGATTATCTGAGAGGTCTTTTCCACCCTCAATGATTTTATCTCAAATCCTGTGTTAATTTGGTGTTGATACAATTGATAATCGCTAATGAAAAATATTTTGTTGAAAATACCACAAAAACCTCTGCCAGTAACAGTTCAGCCACGGAAAATGAAACAATTGAAAGACTGAACAGATATATAATCATCCTGAAAACTTCCATTCTGTTATGGAGTACTTATAAAGATGAATTTTTTCCCTGCATATCACAAAAAATTTTTACATAAGTTCAAGCTAAAAAAAATAAACATGACCTAAATATGGTCAAAATTTATATTGTAGAAAGAACACCTCTTCACACCTGTGTTCCTGCCCACTTTTATACATCAAGTTGATGACAATGGCAGTGGTCCTGGTAGAGAAGGACTGTGCAAGAGAGGAGCAGAGAGGTATTTATGTTTGTAACATATTGCTATTTTAACTCACAGCTTTCTAAACTAGAAAGCTCTCTTAATGTAAGATGTCTACAAAATGTTTGATCACTTAGTTTATCTGTTAGAACCATTCTGTAAGAGTATGCACATTTATTTGAGTATATAAATTATGAAGAATTTAGACTAGAATCATAACTCTAATAAAAATTACATGATAAATCAGGAAGTAGTGGTGAAAAATACGGTTTTATCTCATTTGTTATTAATAACAGATGTAATTGAAGAAATCTGCAAACCTGGCATTTCATAAATTTTTTACACCAAAGCTATGCATTAGTTTTTCAGTTCCATCCTTACAGACTTCTAAAACCTAATTGCTCAAAATAGTAAGGTAGATTATTATTGAAAAGAACATAGAAAAACCAACGAGCTGTGAATATCAGCCACGTCATAAGAAGTTCAACTCATATTTAAAATACCTTACCAAACTTAGTTAAAAGCTCCATTAAATAGCTGTTATTTGAACAGAACTTCCATCATGTTATAACCCTGTACCCTATAATCATGCAGTATTTCTGTCATGTTGGAGCTAACAACTTTCATCATTTTGTCAGTTCTGTCTACAAAACAGAAAATTACCTTCACGAGTTCCTGAGATTTATGCTTTTAATTACGTCCTATCCACTTCACTACCCGCCATACCAAAAGAATCAATATAGTCTTATAAATAAGAAAAATGTAAAACTTTTGACAGAAGACAATGACAGTTCTGTACGTTTTTATGTGATGCTATTGATTATTTTGTTTGTTATCCTTTAGACAGCACAAAAGATTTATTTAAATCTGCAAAGTCAACTTTTGGTAATACTTGCCTAAACTTAAAAAATTTGCCTTCTGGCTTTTTAAAAAGATGAGCACTATATCTTCACATCATCTTTATTAGCTTTAAATGCATTCAACAATAATACGACCTTCACTGTCTTTTAATGCCAAATTGTTACATCTGCTTTTTTGATTTGGCTACGAGGTGTTTCCTCCTGATTTTTGAGTCACCTCCTGATTTTTGAAGTGACACCAAAAATCAGGGCTGACTTGCAGTCATTACCCACACAGCAACACACTGTGCAAACACAGGTTTCTTTTCAATCCAATTATACCTTATGAACAAGTCAGTGCCTACCAGGCTGTAGCACAGCCAAAGACATTTATATAAGAATCAGGAAGTGTGCAAAAGGAAGCAGGTATTTTTGCTTATTTTAGGTGCAATCAACAGATGACAAAATCTATTTACAAAAAGGACACCACCAAACAAAAATCAGAACGATAACACGTGGACTGCTGGCATCATGTATTTGCAAGTTTGGACTCTAGAGAAGCCTAGCTGTTGGAAAAAGGGGTTAGATTAGTACTGGCATTATTGTATAATGCTTAAGCTCCTAAATCTCTGTGGACTATCACAGAATCCTTTGGGTTGGAAAGGTCCTTTAGGAGCAAGATCATGCTGTGTCATCACCATGAAGAAATTAAAAAGTAACATGGTGTTTACAGATAATTTGATGCAAAGATGGAAATACCTGTGTTTATTCCAAAACACTGAATCACATCCAATTGCAACTGTTAATAGATAATATTGCTTTTTTAAACTATTTTCAGAATGAGTATAACAGAATGAAGTTTATGCAGACTGGAATAAGTACCTTGTTGACAATACTGTTTAATCAACCTCATTAACTGTCAATCCTCATAACACTTAATAATCCTCATAACACCTTCCTAAAATGAGATTTCTAAACTAATTCAACTGCACTGGACTCCTGGTATCTACCACCATTAAAAAGAAATTTAGGAAAGAGCCCTTTTCTCTATTCCCTCCTCACATTTTTTGCCCATTTCACTTCCTCTACTCCTACACTTTTTTGCCTTTTCTCCTCACTGCATCCTGCTTCTCTCTCTCCACTCTTCAAAATAAAAGAAAAAAGAAAGCAAATTAAAAGAAGAAGGAAAAGTAAACCTGAAGGCAAACTGAATGAGTGAGGTTCAGTTCTAGACACAGGCAGCCCATACAATCTGGCATGTCCTCGGGTGTCCTTTTTCAGTTACTCAGCCTGGTGTGGATGCCCCAGACACCTCAGATACTCCAACAGCAAGAAACTTAGCTTTAGGCACTTAACTCCACTCTGAGTTCCAGCTAGGGTATCTTAAGCAGATGATGCAAAAAAAAAAATGTTGAAGCAATCTCAGTTAACATTGCTGTAATGTTGATGCTACTTTTACAGATATAATTCCCCTGAAGGACTTCAAAGTTCAGGCTATTAAGATAACTTTAGTTTGCTGTTGCTTCAGAGATGACTTCTTATTTTTTCTGTTTTGCAAGACTTTGGATCATCTCTTCTGTACTACAGTTTCTTCTGGAGTTGAAAGAGATTAGAAGGGGTGTCCAAACTAATTGTAGCAGAATTTATTAGCAAAAATAGACAACCTCCAATTTGACCAAAATGCAGCTGAAAATATTTTAAAAGGACAGGCAGGGCATGATGGTGAATGTCTGTAAGCATGAGTCAAATACTATCATTTCTTGTTTTGGAAGAGGACAGATGTATCAAGTTAAGACTAGGTAAAATTTAGAATTTGTATACAGAGGTTTTCTTCTTCTTCTACTTTTAGAAATTGAAGACTGGGAGATCCTGAACAGTTCAGTTAGAAAATACTATTTAAATTATATGGCAGAAGAAAAATCATTCTAGGACTTCACTTCTGAAAATAAAGAAGCCCTCACTTTAACGCATGCTTAATCCCACACTCAAGATAATGTATTTTGAAATATTTAAATTTTAAGATTTCCTCCTATCTCTGATCTTTTTTTTTCCTGTAGGTAGCTGCAGATCCCTGCCTCTGAATCTGATGCCATAACACTCTCACCAAAGCTAAACGTGCAGACACATAAGCAAAAGAAACCCAAAATCTTTGCAATTCACTGTATTAATTTAGTGGGAGGTTTGACAACTACAAATTGACTAGTCTGATTTTTATTTTTTTGGTCTATCGATTCAGACCAGTGAGTGTCCACAGCACAAGGAAAAGATTACAGGCAAGGAAACCAATTTTCTTCTCACAGATGAATACCCACTGTCTGTGTGTTTCTTGTGCAATTGATAAAACACCACCAAAATGAGGTCAGCATCCTCAAACACCATGCAAGTGAAATTCATTTAGGAGAATAAAAATAAAAAATCAAAAAAGCCACTTTATAGTTTAATTTTCCCATTTTTACTTCATTTAATTGCGTAATTTAGGTCACAGAAAGTTCAAAGGAATGGAACGCCTATCAAAAACAAGAAGTATGTCAGCCTTGTAGAGCCAGAAGAAACTGCAAGTGTGGAGTGACTGTACTACAAATCTCATTCTGCAATGTGCTACCCTGAAGTTTTAATGCAGATTAACAGAGTTTGATGCTACTCAAAAGCATGTCACATGGTGGAACTGATTTCCTGAAAGATTCACCAGTTACAAGGTTCACACCTATATGACTCCCTTCTTCCCCAGTCAGCAAAGGATGGATTGTAAAGATTACTCCATGCCCTGAGCATAATTTCTCATTATTTTTGGTCCAAAGGGACCAAAAAGAAAAACACATGCCGAGTCCAGATTTTTATTTCTGCACAGGAGTTTCAACAAGCTAAGAAAGAACTGTGAGTCTGCAGAGCTTGGCTGAAACCCCACTACCACTACCTCAGTGAAATGATAACAATGCAGATTATGGGGAGAGTGTCTATTTTGATAGGCATAACATCCAAATAAGACAGGCTCTCACTCTCAGAAAAAAAGATGCAGCACATGCTCATATAAGTAATTCTTAAGGTTAAATGACTGAACCTGAAGAAAAATTTAGAATCTTATGTACAGCTTCTCAGGAGAAGCTAAATAACACAATGAAAGGCTAGAAAGCTTTTAAAATAGAAGTACTATGCTATGAAGACTCATTCTCCAGATATTTCTGGATGATAAGGTTATGAAACAATTGTAAAATTAGATTTATATTTAAGTATCTTCTGGTATTCGTAACACTGCTATAGAACTTTCCAAAATCAAATTTCTATGTTGTTTGTGGATGTCCTGGTAAACTTAACTGCTGTAGAAAGTGAGGTGCTGCATTTCAGCATGTAAGTACCACAGTCACAGGGCTTCAGCCTTTCTTATAACCATTCATTTCAAAAGGATGATGGTATTTTCTAGTAACTATAACTGCATATATTTATCAAATTCAGGAACAAAGAGCACAGCAGCCCACCGAATATACCTGGCCCAGAAGAAGAAGTGTGGCTATAATTTACCATGCTTTTGTCACTATTTAAAGCAGAATATGATATTCGCTTTTTGTTCTACTTTGTCCAAGTCTAGGCAGGGAAAATTGCTTGGTTGGCAGAAATACAAAATTATATATCAGCTCTTTTTTCGTTTGTTTCAAGCCACTCAGTTGTGATTCAATTTATCTGCCTGAAGTGCTGTTTGTCCACCTGAACGTCAGCACAGACAAACTGAGTGAGCCCTCTGGGGACAGGACCCATCATCAGGGAGATCCTGGCCTCAAGAGGAGAGGGAGGAGTGAGGACAGCCTGGATCTCACTGGTGATGGATCCACCTCAGAACCAAGATCCATGAAGCCAAAGAAAATTTTAAAAAATGTTATTGGTTCCCTGATATAATCAGTAAAAGGAGATACCTGGACCAAGTATCAGAGCAAAAAAGATTTTTTTTCCCCTTAAATCTTAACCTTAAATTAGAAAGACAAGCAAACTAAATTTAAAATAATGACTTTTGAGATCAGTAAACTAAGCAGATATTGCCACTTCAAAGGAAGTTTAACAAGCTTGTCAAATGATGACAGATTTAGAAATCAATTTGAAGCTAAGATAGCGCTGCTTTAAAATCCTCACCAGCCTAGACAAGAAAGGCAAACTGGGGAAAACACTTCACAGGACACTTTCAAAAGTGCAAAGTTAGAGGCAGAGAAAACCAGGGTAATGGGTATGGGCGCTTTACTGCAAATCTCTAGGAGCACAAAATACTCAAATGCTTTGGAGGAGGTGTCTGCAAACTGTTTCTGAGACCAAAATTATGACAGAAAAATGTATAATATTAACACATAACTTCAGGATTTATTCTTACCCTTGAGATTAAAAAAAATCAGGGAATTTGGGTTTATTTCTATTAACTTAATGACATTAGTAATAGTCTCCAAAAACAAATACATATTCCTTAACTGTCAAGGGTTATCATTTTCTTAGATACAGTTTCCTTGAATTTCTTTAATTTTCAAGCTACTTAGGAAGAAACATTAAGTGGTTATATATTTTAAAAACACCAGTGTACTCCTTTGTAATGATTTTTTTTAAAATTAACCTCCAGGAAATAGTTTCTTTGAATTTCTCATACTCAAAATGACAGCTAGAAATAAGTGTTTAAGTTTATAATAAGTGAAAGTTATTGGAAGAGTGACTATTCAGAAATGGAAAGACACATCAGCAAGGACGTACAAACAACAAGAAAAAGCTATTTCTTCTGGAAGAAAAGCAAATACGACCTAGAGAAGTCACTGGGAAGCTTTTCTGCTTCACCTCCTTTTTTTGAAAAAAAAACCAAAAAACTCAGGAAAACATTTCTTTTTGCAATACCTGTTGAAGGTTACTGTACCATCAAATGGGATCTCACTTGTGGATGTGGCATTGGATATCATGCCAGAGCTATCCAAGAAAATTAGGAGTTCATGCTCTATGGACTTATGCCTCTGAGTGGATTAAAAAAACCCATCAACCTGAGCAGAATGCAGGTAGAATTGGAAGGAGTTATTTGGGAAAAAGAGATTTAGATTAATTATACCTAATGCACCAAACTGGGGAAAAAAAAAAAAAAAAAAAAAAAGGGAAGCAAAATAGGCAATACTCACATCAGAGTTAAAACGAAGCTGGCAGACATTACAGGAAATTACTTGCTTCTTCTTTGGGGGAAGGGACACTCCAAATGTATGGTTTATGACTGCTTTTTGCACAGGGTCCATCTGGAGAACAAACAATAACCAATTTACAACTTTTCAGGGCAATAAAGAGTACAGAATAAAAATACAAAAAAAAATAACACTTCCAGCAGAATCCTCTTTTCTTTTTTGAGATAAACAGGAGAGATAAGATTCCAGCCTTCACGATAATCAGATTTAACATAGGTTAGGGAATTGGTAGCATGCCAAAGCTGATGAAGAAAAGGCAGCTTCATTGTTGCTGTCATCTCCAGGTTACTAAATAGTTCTTTCCCCAACCCTGCACATCCTCTGGGCTGCAGGGTCCCCCCTACCACACCTGAATTGCAAACGAAAGCCCTCCCCTGTCACTGTCCCAACAGACACATTACAGAAGCCACTTTTGCACCCTGACAAGTCACTGTCATTTAATTCTACGTGCTTCCCTTTGAGTGATAACTATTAGCACTTATTTGAAAAATATTCTCTCCTGGAGATCTCTTTGTGAAAGGAGGTCCTTTGCAGGCTCTGTTACAAATACCACTTGCTGGGAAAAGAGGCTGCAATCCCCAAACATTTCCATGCAGAGCTGATGAGTGACAGAGCCCACGGGAAGGCTGAAGTTCGGAGGAACATGAAGGGAGTGTTTGTGCCAGGAAAGTTAGCACGCCTCAGAAAACATTTTAACACTGTGAAAAACGTGAGACAAGGGAAAAATCTGAATATATTACTCCTAAATTTGACCAGACCTCCTCAGGAACTCAGAACTGATTACATCTTTGCTAAATATCAGGACTCCTGCTGGTCACGAATACGCTCAGGATCGCAGAGCGCTCTGGGGAATGACACAGGATGTTCAGAAAACGGAATTTAAAACTGCTACTGTGTCAAGGCCTCAGTCACAACGTGTCATTCTTCCTGATGTGACATGAATACAGATTAAAATTAATTTCCTGATGCAAACATACTCAAACAAAATTTTCTAATTAAGGAAAAAGCAGACTATATGGCCTGGTGTCACAACTGATTCTGCTCTCAGCAGGACGTTGAACCAGGTGACATCTGAGACCCCTTTCAACCCAAATGATCCTATGAGCATCTGTGTATGTGTGGTCCTTCATCCTTATCTAAGATAAGCAATGGATTCTGAAGTGGAGAGGAGAAAAAAATGGAAGTTTACAACAAAAGATAAGTGCTCATTTCCCCATTTTGTTTTTAAACTAGTTCAGAAGAAAATAATTTGATTTTTTATAAAATTAGAATTTTCTGAAGCTTGCTTTGCAGCCACAGTGATATTTTTTCCTTTACAGTACTATTGGAAGAAACCAAACCTGGCTGTTTAATCTCAGGTGATACACAAGGCACACTTGGTACTAAGCTGACTTGCAAAAGGACGAGAGAATGGCTGAAGTAACTAATCCACTGAAGAATTAGAACAGGAAATTACCTGCTTCTAGACTTTCTAAACATGAAGATAAAGACTTTAATTTTCCCTTAGTACAAATATAAAGCTTCCAGAGAAGCCTGCACTACTGAGAATTTTCTTCACGTATATGTACACACATAAAAAAACAGATTCAAGAAAAACATGCTGCATTGTATCTGCCTAAGAAGATATTCCCCAAATGTATTACACCTTTTTTTTTTTTTTTTGGACAATGTCTACATATGTTTCTTGCTGCATTCATTTTAAAGCAAATGCATGATTTTGTAAATGGCATTAGTAACAAACTTTCCAGAGAGTAATTTAATATTTAGCTTCTGCCACTAAATACTGTATTTCATTGCCACAGGGGTACCATATGACAATACAAAAGTAAAACCATTTCATCTGGAATGATCTACTAAATTATTTAATGATGCATTGTTGTTACAATGAATTGTGACAAAAGGGAAAAAAACCCTGAAATAAATGCCCTTGTTACCTGTTTCTTCTATTTCTAGGACATGGTGAAAGTTCAAAGTCTAAAAGCTTAAAACACAACAAAAAACCCTTCTTTTTCTGACTTGTACCGTTTATGGCACTGCCCCACATAGTATACCAAAATTATACATGCAGATTAGAAGTTTTTTGAGCATATACTTTATAATGAATATGACAATCAATATATATTTTTACATTTATTATACATGTTAAAATATTGCTGTGTTATTAGGGGAGGCTGGATTTTTTCTTAAATGGAAGATATGTTTTACGTTTCAACTTAAATACTAAGTGTTAATCAGTTAATCTAGAAGAAAACAGTAATGTTCAAAAGTACCTCAGTCATTTGGCGCGTCTGAGATCGGTGAAAAGAAATAGCAAAAATACCCACAAGTGTCTGCAGTTCCGTTTAAAAAAAAGCACAAAGGGACGAAGCAGTGACCAGTGACTCCTCTGTGCATTCCCAATAACAATCCACAGCGCTGGCGCTGGGCAGGGCGCTCACAGCCACACCACGCAGACTCTGCACAAAGTCCCAGTTTCAAACAGATGCAGCAGCACAAGAACAAAAATCCACAAATGATACAGCTCGTGCTGCCTCCAGAAAGTACCACTTGTGATCCCCAGGGGAGTGGGTAATGATCCTTCCCAAACCCGAGCTCTGCATGCGGGCTGGTCATGATTAGAATTCAAGAAGTGCAACATTAACAATTAATACACTTTAAATATATCAGAAACTGGGGTGGATTACAGCATGCTGGAAAAATAAAATAGTATCTCTCTGTTAGAAGATTAACGCTGCAGGGTAAACTGATCTTAGATCCCTACACAAAATTATCCTCTTCACTGCAGGGAGAGAAGGGGTAGGAAAGAGGGAGAGAATTATTTGTTGAGGTATTTATTAGGAAATGACACAGCATAATTTGCCCAGTGGCGAGCACCAGTATTTAAGAACCAGATCTATAAAACAAAATAATAACAGAAGCTAACAGCTACCACAACTGCAAATAAAAATCTGCACTATGCTGTTTATGCTACAGGGGGATTTAACAAAGCAATTCATAGTGCTCTGGTAGCCATAACTAGGTTCAACAACCTGTTAGTATTCTCCTATTTCAATTGGTTTACTAAAAAGTTAAATTTAAAAATGTCTTTCCAAGAAAGTTGAAGATACCATCTTTTATGCAATGAGTCTCATTAAAATCACCCAAATTATCGAAGTGATCAAGGATTAAGAGAATTCAGACAGAAATACTCTACACCTACAGACATTTGCAACAAAAACTTTAAACGCACCTAGAAAACACAAGTAGAAACAGACAGGACAGAACAGGGGCAGCACAGACAATGTATTTCCTACTGCTATTTTCATATTTTCCCACCAAAAATTTTCCAGACTCAGGTGTTTTCTGCATATTTGATAAATTCCAGTGACTTTCTCTTGCATAGTTAATGTGTAACACGTAAACCAGTTTGCACTCTTTGCATGCACTTCCAATGCCTATAGTCCTCAGTGCCAAGAAATAATTATTTTTGCTTAAATATACTTTAATAAAATTAAATTTCATAATACCTGTACCACATCCCGCGTTATCTTTGTGCTACTCAGTCCTTCTGTGTATGGAAATCATTTCATTCCTTTCTACATTCTTGTTGCTCATCTCAATTCTACCGAAAAATCAACCATTTCAATTAAATATATTGAAGATATGGACAGGAACCATGTAAAATACTCTGGGTGGATCACTATTGAACGTTGAGCTGATGTTTTCAAGGAAACATTGTTATAAACCTGAGCTCTCACTCCAAAGTCTTCATGGCCAATTCCTAGTACATTAGGTTCTATGTCAAGTTTTGTGAATTTTTACTCCCATGTGCCTCACTTTAGAAATATCTAGATGTAACTTTACCAACCACTACTGTCTGACTTGTCAGTCTATGATGGTACCACAGATTCCTCTGGTGCCTCCTGGGAAAAGAACCAGACTACAAAGAGACATGAAAGTAGGCATAGGAAGAAGAGAAAAAAAACTGTGTTGGGAGAAGCCATTTGGTGAAACTGAAGTTCTGGATATTTTGAAAGATCTCTTTATACACAGCAGACTGTACAAACGCCAATCTGTGAGCCTCAGAAATAAACTGCAATGATCCTGAGGGGAGGTAAGTGCTGTCTTTTTGTAACAGAAGCATAACTTTAAACCTGAGTCAGGTTTAAAATTGTGACTGGCAATGAATGTCCTGTTACCTCTTATCATGATGTAACTGTTGGGGCAAATATAGAGTTAACTGTTAGACAAGCTTTTGTAAATATAATATTGATAGTGGGGATAAGGGATGTAACTCAGTATCACTTAACCAGCAGGCATAATAAGCTTCTAAAAAACAGAGTGGCCTTCAGCACACTATGTTGGTTTACTCTGATTAAGAGAAGTTTTAAACCATATGGGGAACAAACTGATAATACAATCCAGTATTTCGCTTCAGAAAAAAAAAAAACAAAACTGCTGGCATATATAAATTACCAGTGCAACATCTAAATTAAGTTCTGTAACTCCCTGTGTGTTCGAGCTCCAGTTGTTATGACAGCCAAGCACACTGCCACTGTGGAGAATGATCATACACTGAAGCTTATCACAAATTCTGCCAGATACACACAGCCTCCTACCATAACTGTACATATTACAATGACTGAGAGAGCGACAGAAGTGAATACACATACCCAGCAAAGCACATACTTAAAACGCCCAGCACAAAATCAGAAACATTAACATTATGATGTAATGCTTGGCCAACACAAACCAGCAAAAATCTGTTCTCTCGATGTTTGTGCTGCTTTTGTTCCAACAGGGACCATATTTCTCATTTGACTAATTCTAAGCATAATTTAGTGTTCAAGTCGCTGCAATTCTGTTACACATTTCACTGCTTATTTTGCATCAGGAATGTTTGTGCCAGCTCTTCTGCAAGGAGGTTGTAGCACCTTGAGTGAGTGTCACTACCTTTTGCCAGGTAACAAGTGACAGGATGAGAGGAAACATCCTCAAGTTGTACAAAGGAAGGCTTATACTGGATGTAAGGAAAACTGTATTACTGAAAGGGTTATCAAGCATTGCAACATTGCCCAGGGAAATGGTGGAGCCTCCATCCCTGGAGATACTTAAAAGATGTGTGGCACTGAGGGACATGGCTCACTTGTGAACTTGGCAGTGCTGCCTTAACGGCTGAACACAAGGATCTTAAGGGTCTTTTCCAACATAAATCCCTCTGTGATGTGAACAGCTTTCTTTTCTTGCAGGAAAGCCATCAATATTCCCTGTGCATCATCTCTCCTTGAGTAGCACAGAGTGTCTCCAGAGATGTATTTCTGTAGCCTGCAGCTCTCTGAACACTCCCTCCCCTACACCTCTGTCCCTATGCTCTTCGCAACATCTTGGAGGTTCTTAAAAACCAGGCAGATGTAAATGGCCAATAACCAAACCAGGGGTGGCTCAGATTCTCAGCATCTCACTTGGAGACTTGTGCAAATACTTCATTGAACAAAAAGAATAATTAATTTACAACATTACAGAGGGTTTTTTTACTGCAGTCCTGTAGTCTAGCTGAGGGTTGCTTGAATCACTTTTTTTTTAAGGAGGCTCTCTCAATGTACTTGCACACAGCACATTTGCACAGAGCATGAAATCTGGGTCTCTGGGAAATCAAACCCAACCATACTCAGGTTACACAAAGTCCATGACACTACTTTTTCTTTCTAAAATGCTGAGTAGATGTCACCCCAAGTGCAGTAAAACATAAGCATCCACTAGAAAGAATTCAGACCACAGGGACTAGCATCTCTCTTCCCTTACACATGATTCCTAAAATACAACAACATTGTACTCCAAAGGCAAATCTCTCTGAAATGCAACTTCTCACTGTTTGTCTGTCCTCTCAATTTGGCAGCAAGCTCCAACTTCCCTCAGAAGACAGTGGCTGTGATAGCTGTGACCTCCACTACTACTAGTCAGTGTAATCAGGAAGCATCTTAAAAAGAGCCCAAAAACCTTGCTGTAATTCACTTGTTAACATCAGATACTACAGCTATGCACGAGGAGTTGCTGAAATAAGAGTGAATACTGAAAAATAAAAAAGGAAAGAGACACCTTTGGTGTT
This sequence comes from Irena cyanogastra, assembly GCA_013397155.1. Lineage (NCBI taxonomy): Eukaryota > Metazoa > Chordata > Aves > Passeriformes > Irenidae > Irena > Irena cyanogastra. The sequence goes on from VWZV01000256.1 coordinate 304,548, forward strand.
TACACTTCTACTTCATTTTTAGTACAAGACAACTAAAAGGACACTCAGAGCTGGAAACAACTTTTATATCTTAAAAGAAGTATTAGAAATACTAATAAATTCAGCTTCCTCATTCTCCTTTTAGATTAAGGCTCAGCTAATTTTGCTTTTGCAAATTCCACATTATTTCTGTTAACAAAGTTGCAGGGGTATATCCCTGGACTTCAGAGACCGATTTTCCATCTCCAGCTCCTAGTAGCTAAATTTCCCTCCCTACATTTTTATATCCAGTCCTATGGTGCAATGCAGAGGCTCTGGGTGTGCTACCCTCTTGAATGTTCCCCCTTTAAAGTAAAGTTTGCATGGAAAAATAAAGAGGCTGATTCTCTTTGTATGCCTGTATTCACAATCACACAGAATACTAAAAGTGATTTCTGAAGTGATTTGCAGATTTGGGTTAGGCCAGAGGGAACCATTACATCTGATTTTCTGAAAAATTTATGACATAATTTCATTCACTGAAAAGGTTCAGCCCTTCCTATTACAAAGTCCAATAATTCGTGGTCAACCAGAGCCTAAATTTTAGGGGAAAAAAAATCTCAACAGCTTGATTTAAAAGTTTCCAAACAAGCTAATTTACATCACTGTGGAAGCAATACTTTGAGTTATTATAAGCCACCCAATCTAGTTGTGCTTCTCTATTAAAGGTCACTCAAACCTCAAATACCTTCTGAATAGGGCAGGCACTCTTACACTCCAATCATGTCAGCTCTTAACCTTCTCTTTGATGAACCAAACTGCTTAAGCTGCTCACAATAAAAACCTTGATCATTTGCTAGCTTTTCTCCAATGCTTTTTCAGATTTTCAATACTCCATTGAAGCCCAGGTACTACAAGTCAGAACACATGCCCAAATACACTTTCTCCTTAGCTACCTAATTACATCCTTTCTGTTTTAACAAGAAATGCAATCATCTTTCCTCAGCATTGACCTGGGAAGCAGAGCTCTAAATCTCTACTGACATGCACATTTATCTCTCCTGTGTGCCAGCACAAGTAATTTCACCATCCCACATCCTTCTGTCTCCTAGGGTGCTTCTAGACCCAGCCTTGCAGAGGGCTAAACCAGCACCAGACTGGGAATCCTGTGTTGAAGCAGTGACTGCTTTCAGTAAGGTTTGCACGTAGGAATTTGCAAACCATTGTCAGACCAAGATCCAGAGGGTACTGATGAATCCCAGTCTCCTTTCTCGTAACCCAGTTCTGAAATCATGGGTTAGATCAACATAAGCAAAAGGAACAACTGAAACAAAGCCAAGGATTTTCTAATCTTTTGCTTTTCTGGCCTCATCTGTCTTTGCACTACTCTAGCCTAAATCAAGTAACTGATATTAAAAATCAAAACCAAAGATAAATATACTTTCAACTCTTCCTACCTCTCTCTTCTTTCCATGTAACATGATATGATTAAGCACAGAGGTCAAAAGGTAACTGAGAAAACACCTTTAAACTATTTTTTACTATTATTTTCTCAGTGCTGTGAATATTTCCTCTGCCCTTCCTCCCCTTCATGCTTGTATATTTATTGCATGTTAAAAACAATTTCTGGGTTAGAAAATCATAATCAAGATAGTCTTAGTCTTAAATTTTCAGAATTTTCTGAAAATTAAATACCACTGCTGTTTGCTGAGTTAGAAATCTTTGTGTAAAAGATTATGATTCCTATAGTAGTGCTTGACCCAAATAAAAAAATTGATGAGACACCACACACACAAAAAAAAAAATTCTAAATCTAGTCTCTGCTTCTTCTAAGGCTTATTCTCAAGCAAGGTTATAAATACATTAAAGAATTGAGTTTGTTATGAGAACACCAAAAATAGATTTAACCTTTATGGTAAAAATTATCGAATTTTCTGCTCCATACAAGACAGGAGATTTTTATGGGTGAAATAAAGCAAATGAAAGCTGCTGAGAATATTTTAGGATAAAAGAGAATTCCCCACCAAACAAATTGAGAATAAGTAAAAAAAGCAAGTATCTGTGGCTCAGTGCTTTTTGTTATATGAAACTGAACCAGCTTTAAGTACTGGGTAGCTTCTTTTTGAATCCATTCAGATCACTACTGCACAGTAAAATGAATTGCTGGGACCAGGACAGACCAAACCTGAGAAAAAGAGTGAAGTCCAAATCCAAGGGTTAAGCTAATGCTCCAGGAACAAGACAGTTTTCTTTCCTTCTGTGGCTATGCTGGCTGACAGGTTTAACTGTATGTGAGTCATTTCATCTGAGCCTTATATCACTCATTTGTAAAATGGGGATAAAAATATTTGCAACCCCATAAAAAAAGCTGAAAGTTCTAAACAGCATGTTAAAATCATCTGATAGGTGTTATATAACTGCTATTTATTATTAAAGCTGCTGTTCAGAGCACTCAGCTGTGTTCAGCTAAACAAAAAAACGTTACTGTCTTGCCTTCAGATCCAGCAAAAAATAAAAACATACTGCAGTGTGAGACTTGCTGAAAAGCAAACCAATAACACACTCTGAGAGCAAAACTATTCTTGTTACAATACCTATTACCAACTGGCAGTAAAATAATATAAATAGGTAAAATAATATGAAAATACCTTTCAGTGAAATCCTGCCATAAGATTCAAGCCCAAGAGCTTGTACTCAGAAAAGGAGCTTAGATAGCACATGGGGCAAATGAGATTCCTGATTTTTCCTTTCATCTTTGAGATGGTCCTTAGCTATGACCTTTTTCTACTTAAAAGTCTGCTCCAAGTTTTGATGAGTTTTCCTGCTCCCAGGCTGCTCCAGAACACCAAAACACAGAGATGAATGATATTGCATTAGGTACACTTGAGTTTCCACTACAGTTCTGAACTATGCTGAGAGGTTAAGGACAAATTCAAAGCTTTTGATTAATTCTGTGAACAGGAGAAAATAAAGACAGAAGAAATCTAGTCTTCTGAAATGAATTAATATAATTGCTTCTCACATACTGAAAAAAAACCTAATAAGAGGATAGAATTTATGCGTATATAGAGACTTGAATATGAATGTATAAAATAGCTAAATATAAGTGAGAAGCAAATCAGAACCAAGAATTGCCTAACTATTTTCACAGATGTCTTCTGCTTTTCGCCATATATAAGAAATAAGGCCTTTTTCACTTAAAAAATAATAATGGTATTTCTGATTTGAGTTGGTTTTTCTTGTTTTTGTTTCAGGCTTTTTATCAACAATATACACAACTTAAACAAACTTCAACATGCTTTTGATTATAAAAGCACTGTATTTAGATCTGAATCTTTAAAGGATTTCTCTAATTAAGCCTGTTCTGAAAGTTAATGTACTATCAAAGTCTGTTGGTTTGGGTTTTTTCTTTATGTTTGGTGGGGATTTTTTTCTTTAAATTTAAGTAAATGGGAAACAAAGACAGGTAGAAACCTGTCTTGTCTAACAAATACACAGACAAGAAATGAAATCCTCTTTCCCTAGAGGTAACCTGGGGAAGCAGCTGAAGTTCATGGTGCAAATGGACAGACAGACTGGTCTGAAAGGCACAGCTATTCACATCAGCCTTGCTCTGTTGGGTGAAATGAGCTGGTCGGTGCTCCAAACCTGGGAGTTGTTGGTTTCCAGGCATGCAAAGCAAAGCCAGGTTTCACAGTGTGGCTTTGGACTGCCATCCAGTACCTTCAGATTGTCATGAAATTTATTTAGAATAAAAGACTGCAAGTGCACCCACATTCCAAAAGAATGAGTATGACAAGAATTAAATTTTAGCTACATTTTTATAATATATTAACTAATAATTATTGCAGCAATTCTGAGTTTTGTACTGAACAATGTGACAAAGGTCTAAGGCAGGGCTGGAAAGCTTACCATGTACAGCCAGGATACTGCAAAAGCAGCCACTTAGCAGACATACAGAGTATTGCTCTGCTCTAAAGCTGCTCTGGAATCTTAGAACTTGTAGAACTTAGGTTTGTAATTAGGAACTAGCAAAAGCTTTGTAAGCAGAGTGCTAAAACACAAGTTACTTGTTCTAAACTACAGTTCTGTGACTGCTTACTTTGAGGGGAGATGTTTTAATCACAGCCTATTTGCAAAACATCCTTCAGTTACCCAATACCTAAAATATTTATGATTAACAACCCTCTCCCTTTAAAAAGCTTTCTTGTGTCAGGAACATACTACTAACTTGAGAATAAAGCAATTCAATGCAGATAAAGGCTTCTGAGCTTTCCTGTGTTGACTAGTAAAATAAATAAATATTGCTGAAATGTAACAAAGAGTAACTCCAAGCTTTCTGTTAAGAAAGACATAAAACACATAGCCAAGGACCAGATTTTCTGGAGGACTCAGCAAATTGTAGGATTTGTACAAAGAAACTGTACTTCTTTAAGGAATTAAGATGACCTAATTACTTTTACATGCAATAATGGATGTCATGCAGCAATTTAGGAGCCATTTTTGAAAATCCACACGGTGGATGCCAGACTCCTGCAAAGGGGCAGGGAAAGGCTGCACCTGGTGACTTCTGTTCTTCACCAGTGCGTGTTAGTGCACTTTCTCCTTAGAGACAGGCTTCCCTGTCTGGCTGCTGATCTGGAAACTGAGAGAAGGAAGCTCATCCATCCCATTCCTCATCTAAAAAAATACAAAAAGCAATAGGAAAATCTATAAAATAATTAATGTTTGAAGAGATTCTCCCTTAAAGCTGACTGCATTATTTTAATAAACAGTTTTTCCCCCTCATAATTATATGTACGATATACCAGAAGAAGAGGCAGAAAAGTGCTTATTTAGGCTCACCAATCTGACAGAGCTGCTCTTTGAGAGATTCTGACAGGAACTAGGGAACCTGCATCTTTCTGTTAAAACACTAGAAACCAAAAAAATCTGTCAAATTCAACTGACAACCCCCTGGTTTTGGCAGCTTTTTTCCCATGTCTAACTCAGTGTATCTTACCAGGTGTTTTCTTCAAGCTCAGAGGTTTTTGAAAGTTTCAGGAAAAGACTCAAGTATTTTGTGGGAAAAATATACCACCTTCAATAAACATTTTTCACAGCTTCCACAGGCTGAGAAGAATTTTTCCAAAAACTCCTACCACACCCAAAAGAGTTCTCTGCTGCTTTGCCTCAAAGCTGTAGAAAGACAAAGAGGGATTCCTGGTTTGGTAAAAAAAATGTCTAAGGACACAAAGAAAAGGGACTACAAAAAATTGAGGAAATGATGACATGGAGAGTAAAAGGGCTCTGTATCCAGGTACTTGGACAAGAGATAGCAAAGCCTAGCCACAGAGCAGAGGTCTGTGCTGACAATCTGGGCTAAATTATGTGGTTCCTGAACTTCTGCTTTCCTCACCTGTATCTCAGAAAAATACCTATTACTTTTTTTATTCCCTTAATAAATGGCAATAGGATAACTCCTCATGTAGTGAATTGGATGATTCTGGCTATGACTTGAAAAATGTGAAATTTTATATCCATAACAACTAAAAGTGAAATGGAAATATTTTTAAGTTTTCAAAAGGGGAATAGAAGGCAAATCTGAATTCCTTGTGTGCTTGCATTATTACAAAGGGTATAAGAGGCTTGTGAGCAAAACATTATCATTTCTTAATTAAAGAAACTCCAACCAACAAAAATCCTCAAGAAAAATATCCAGCTATCCTGCAAAACACCACTCTTAAGTCAATTGCTTAAATTTCCTTTCTGTGCAGTTAATGAATGTAAAGTATGGCTCTTAAAAATTTTTACCTCCTCTCTGGAGTCAGATGGAGAGGACCAGAAAAGGTCACTTCCCTCCAGCACTCCAGAAAAGGGAAAATGGGAAATCAGAGCACAGGAGCAGGGTACTTGGATAAAAAGGATGGTAGATAACGGGTTGGCAACATCCAGTTGGCTGCATTTGTAATCAGTTCCTGCCATATACAACCCTGTGCTGCAAAGCATACTTTGGCACTGCAGCAGGGTGTTAAGTGGCTGAATGCAGACCCTGCTAAGGAAAGAGAAAGCTCCCAAGCCACTGTGTCCTGCCAAAAAGGCAGAAGAGGCACTTGGCGCAGAGGGGCGAGTGAAGCTGGTGATAGGGGTGCCCTGTGCTCTTATCTGCTGAACTCAGCTTCTGCCTTGGTGATTACTGGGCCCTTCAAATGAGAAAGAGATAGGCAGCAAATAAAAATGTGAGCAATAATTGAAAACGCAGAAGAGGAAAGAGAAAATTAGTTCCTCCCAGTAGTTGTCTTGGGGGTAGGCCAGGGATACTTAGTCCAGGCAGGGCTAATGTTGGAGAAGAGTCAGAAATTTCTGACTAAGTCACTAGTCAGCTCCTCTTCCCTTCCTGTAGCACATTCCAGCTGGCTCACCTTCACTGGCAGATGTAAAATATCTCTGGTCCACTTTGCAAGGGGACTGAGAGAACTCTAATGAAAAGAATCAGCATAAAGCTACTTGAAGAGAAATAAGACAATAACTGGGCCACATTAATCCATGTGTCCTCTAAAACATGAAGGGTATGAACTAGCATTTAGAAACCAATCATGGGCTAGTTAGATGCAAAATGTTTCACTAATGTGAAAGCTACAAGAGATGCTCTAATCTTTGATTACCCCTGAGGCCATAACAAACTCAGAAAGAAGCATATGAATTGCTGATTATTTTCTATGGTGATAGAATCTGAGAAGATGCTGATAATGTTTTTGCACAGATTGACAGGTTCCTGGCTGTACTACTTCAACTAAAAGTGAGAGTCATGTAGTACTGCTCTCAAGGCAGAATATGCTGGAGTTGTGAGATTTCTTTTTTTGAGGAGTACACAACCTTTATATAGGGAGATGAAGATAGTGATCCTGAAGTGATCAGTGATCTTGCCTTGCAAGATAAATCCTGACTTTCGGCCACTTTAGCACATGTACCATGATGTGATCACAAAGTATCCTTTCATCATTCAGTACACAAGATAGATGACAGGAGATAAAGAATCAGGGAGGTTTAGAGAAAGAATGGTACAGAAGGTAAAGCTGAGTGGTGGAAGCCAGCAGTGTAAAACTCAAGATTATGTTATAATAAACACATAACAGAGATAACAACAAACTTATCTTTGATTTCCACTGACTATATACTTGACTTACATATTTTGAATGTAATCAACATGCAAGTTGTTAATCTCTTAAGGCGTCTTTAGAGTCATTTTAGTATGCTGAAAAAGAACTCTGTTTAAACAATACCTTCTGGTCCACATCCATCTCAAACTTGAAGTGCCAATTTGGGAAGTTCTTATAATGGTGTTCCCCAATTTTAATAAACAAGAACATTTTAAGTAATAATAACTGATAATTTGATTCAAGCCCTGCATTTCAGAGGGGTACTGAGCAAGACCATTGGGAGCCCGATGCCAGGACAAACGTGATGTCACCTTTGGATGCACTGCTGCAGCATTTCTGACAGAGGGTTTGTCCTTCCATGCAGCAACTCAGGTTCAGGCTCTGACAGTCTGATCATGCCTCTGCTGGTCTGACAAAACGACTTGCTGCTGATATGAAAAGACCAGAGAAGACAGCACCTATTCTGTAATACCTCTTGGCTTGGAATCCTTCAACCTGCCCTTACAAGATCCCCTTCTGGCTGATCTGTTGAAACAGAAAAGTTTTATTCCCCTTACTGAGGAATAAAGATACTTATCCAGTGAGTTAGTACAATCATTCCCCAAATAATTTTTCCTATATAATAAGTCCTAATGAACAAAGACAAATTTAATTGGGGCATGAACTGGCAATTACTATACATACATCCACAGCATATTTAGAACTACTAATGATTTAAAGAGAAGTGAAAGGGAGACAGCTTAAACTAAATCACACAATTCCATCAAGAAAATAAGATATGACTGGGGTAGGCATTTCTTTTACAAAATCAGGATCTGCTCACAGCTTCAGCTCAAAGTACCCCTTGTGGAAAGAAGCTAGGGATCAAAACACTTCCACAAACAAAATGGGAACACTAATGTTTTATCTGGAGAATCACAGATGTTTTCAGAATTGAAAATTGCCAAAGTTAACTACATAAGAAAGGGTTTACCCCAGATTTTAAATATGTTTCCATAAATAAGTTCTTTTGGGAAAAACTGTAGGGGGTGTTCCTTTGAAGATGTTTGTAGTTAATACATTTTACCTTGTTTTTCTGCCTTGGTGGTTACTGTATTAAGCTCCCATGCAAAAATTTTCCTTTTTTAAGGCCACTGATGGCTTTTTAGAAACCATCAGTGGCCTTAAATGTTAAAAAGGCTAAAAACCTTTTAAGGTTTGTCAGAAACCGCCTCCTGGCAAGGTTTAGAAAAATGTTTCTGTCTCTGACAGCCACTGAAGATGCAGGTGGATCCAAAGAAGCTTTGTCTCAGACCATTTCTTTCTGTCACCTTCAGTGAGCACATGCAAGCACAACCAGCACCCCAGAAGGGTCCCCTCAGTCCCTTGGAAGGCAAAGAGATGAAGGGAAGCACACTGGAGGTTTCCCTGTCTGCAGTCCTTGACAAGTCCTCCTAGAATGAAGTGCATCGATTTCCTGATTGATCCATAAAGCAAATGATGGGTTTTTTGGCTCTTCTAATATTCACTTCCTGCGTAAGATAAAAGATTGTGGCTCTTTGGATGATGAAAATGTTATGGATCAACTGGATTTCACTTCTATTACTCAAAATCATCTTCTGGAAAAATAATTTTAAACACTTTTGCGTACTATTGCCCCCACTTTTGAATGAAAAAGGAAAAAAAAAAAAAGACCACATATAAAAAATCTAGAAATCTACATTTGCGAAGGTTGTGGTAAGTTAGAAATAAAGGAAGTGCATGACAGCTGGCATTCATTGTGCCTGTCAGTAGATAATCATGAATGATTTAGTTTTCCAATGAGCTTTGAAGTCCATTGTGAAAGACTCTTAAGGAAAATCAATACCTGCAAGATAAACGGCCAAGTCTGCAAATTAGAAATAGAGAAGTACTGAACCACAGTTTCTTAAAATAAAGACTTTAATCATGCAATGTCTGTGGTGTATAGCAGCATTATTTTATACAATTACCAAGAACTCCAAGGGAGGAAGTAAACACCAAGTCAACAATGTTTGCCAGTTACTCCAGGTCTAATTTTTAATCAAACCTACAGAAGTTTGGAGAGGAATGACAGTTGTGAAGGATAAACATGCCAGGAATTAGGCAAATGACAGGTAACCCAGATAAATATAAACTAGGAAAAACCAGTGTAAACATACAAATTAATCTGTCTCTAGAGGCTACTGTGACTGATATTCAGTAATACCACCAGAAAGCAAATAATGGTTGGTTGACTCTAAAACTACATCTCTAAAGAAAACTCTCTCTGAGTCATAATGAACGGTTCTGTGAAAAAGCTCAACTAGAAAACCTTTGCAACTGGAAAGCAAACAAATCAGTAACAAACAGTTCCTGAGAGTATTAGCAAGAGGATGGAAAATTAATATGAATTGCATCATGCTTAGATATGGTAATGACACACTGCTTCCTTAATATGGTATTGAGTTTTGAGCCTGCTCTTTTAACATACCTGGTTTTTTTCTAACCTTTTTGTGCAAACGCACATCCCCACATCACCCTGACAAACGCACATTTTTCACATGCGTGCTCTGCAATGAATTAGTGATATTTGCTGCTGTTCATATGTTGGGCTGCTGACACGTGAGAGAAGCTGGTTCATGTCACCCCCAACCACCCCACATCACCACGTGCTGCAGCACAAGGCCTGTCAGCAAGGTGTATTTGCACAGCATGAGGAAAAATAATGCTGGTGCTGTTTTAATTTCAGACAGACAGTTAGTTTGTGAAAGGAAACACTTGGCAGTGGCTCAGCTGCTGACTGTGTGCTGGTGATGACACTGCTCCCCTTTCTGCCCCCCGCAGCCACAGTGACAAGCGTGGCGTGCAGCAGTTCAGGGGACGGTCACCTACAAGCACACTGTACCTGCTGCCTGGGCAGAAATGACTCACAACAGTTTCCTTCCTTCCAACAGTTTAATTTTAGCTTGAACATTTAAGCTAACATATGATGGCAAACTAGTATTTTGATAACACTCATTGCCTTTCTATGAGCAGATAAAGAAGTGAGAAGTACAGAAGAAACTATTTATTTAATTGTTGCCCTGATAAACATGAAGAATCACAGAAGTATTATTTTGGAAATATTTTTTTGTTTTGTTTTAAAAAAACCCCAAGATGCTTCACCATAAAGTAAAAATAACAGGTTCACATTTTTCACATTGGCTGGCTATGCATTTTTACACTTTAATGTAGAAATGATACAGAATTAACAATATTCTCCAGTTGCTTTCCTGGTCATATTAGACTTAGCTTGATTCACAGCAGTGTAGGATTTAGGTCTTACCTGTCACACCTGTCTGCCCATTAGCTTTTATTTCTTCCCATTTTACAGCATATAGAAATACACGTCCAGACAAATGCTCAAAATAATTTTATCATTTCTCAAATGTTTAGCATAGCATAGGATTGTTTTTTCCAATGTGCAAACACCACCTCAAGAGACCAAGTTAAAGATCAATGAGCCCCGTTCACATGAGAAGGCTGGACACCACTCCAAGCCTTTCCTACAGGGGAAAAGCAACAACCATGGCACAGAATAAAAGGGCTCCCTAGCACTGTATAAGCAATGCGCTGTTTTAAGGCAGCTTCAGTACTGGATAGGAGAACCAGATTGGAAAGCATATACTGAAACTAAACGTGGAAACACCTTTACTTACTGTGTTAAAATTTGGGAAGAATCCAACAGCAGAGCTGCTGTCCACAGGGAAGGACATAAAGGGTTTGATATCCAGGGAAGGCTGCATCATCAAGGTAGGTGTGCGCACAAGGGTGGGAAGTGCAGTAGTGCCTGCCAAGAGCAAACAAAACCAGGAATTCATGGTATTCTCCTTTCTTCAACACACACAGTATAGCTGACACAACTGCCAAGAAAACAATTATACAGGGGATGATGAGAAAGCTCTGTAGGAGTTAATATCATTAAAAGGAACCTATTTACACACAGTACAGATGAGGCACACCACTTCCCTATGGCCATGGATACTGAGATGCTGAAGACATATGGAATATAAATCACACTGGCAGGTAGAATAAATCCTTTCTACAGCTGCAAAATTCCTCTTGTGCCAAAAAGGCCAGGATGGGTGCCCGTGAAAGTCAGATGCTTTAGTAATTCATGGTTGCCTACCAGATCAGCCAGCACAGACAAAACATGTATGCTGAAAGCCAGAGATTTGTTTCCAGTGATCTGCATGTTATTTTTTCCCCTCTTCTGACCAACTACCAGGTGTTACACCAGCACCATTTCATCAACCATGTAAAAAATCGCCTTTTTTACCATGCAAGGCAAATATTAGAAAACAGCCAACAATTAAATAATCAGCTAGCATATAGATGAACACAATTCTTTACATGCAATGCTAACTAATTTCTAAATTGGAGCTCTCCAAACAACAGTTTTCTAGAAATCTATATGCTGAATTTTTTCTGTATACACTTAAGAATCATTGCCCAGCAAGATCCCAAAGGAATGGGCAAGCACAGACATCCAAATATTCATTTTTAACTAGCTATCTTCCCTATCCACACAACAAGTGTGCCTAGCACACAGTTCCCAGCCATGCCTGTGGGAGTATTTTTTCCCCTGAAACCATACAAAATAGATTTCAAATAAAATTTCCCTTATTGAAATACAAAGTGAAAAAAACCCAAAACAACCCACAAACCAAAAACTCTCAGTGTCTCCTTCCTGGGTTGAATAAATAATTCAACACCGACAGCAGCAGGCAGTGGAACATAAGTGTCCCACACCTCTAAAGGAGGGTGAGTCACTCTCTGTCTCCTACCTCTGTCACAATTTCTCCATAATTACCTCCTTCTCTCACTCATCAGTGGCCAGCAGCTGGGAGCATAACAGGCCTCTCAGGAGCTTCCCTTGTCTCAAGCACAGCTTACACAATACCTGAGCTTTTTCTCATAGAAGACATCTGAGCTTTTCTAACCCAGCCAGGAAGGGGATGGGCAGGAGGGAAGGAGAGGGGGACTGAGAAGGAGCTGGAAGGAGGGGGTCAGAAAAGTAAACAAGCAATTTTCCTTCTCTTCTCTCATAAAATCAAATAGTTTGTAACCACTTGCCAAATCCCTGGCAATCCGTATGGGCTGAGTGAGCACCAGACTTCCATTAAGGGATTTCTCTTTCTGCCTGCTAAGGACACACAAAATTGAAGGTAAAGGAGAGATTTTCCTCCTTTTCATTGCCCTGTCTCCACAGTCACAATTTCAAGCCCATCTTATGGTGTCCAAGAGGAAAGCTAAGTTCAGAAGCCAGATGGGGCTGCATGGATTTTTTGGATGAACAAACACTTATGACTAGCCCTGAGCTCAAATTTTGTTGATGCTGGAGAGACAGTCATTTTGATCTCAGCTGCAGCATAGTAAATATTATATTACGGTCTAGCACATGAATAGCAGGCAGTAATCTATTCTCTTTCTCCTATAGGAAAAGCATGATGATTGCACAAAGATGGGTCAATGACAGCTATGCAAAGAGAATGTTTCATACTGTCCCAACAGAGCTGCAAAACTTGAATGGAAAAATATGGTTGAGAAACTTTCCCAGAATATTTCCTCCCTTCTTCTCTCCCAATACTTTCATAAATGTCACGTTTGTTCCTGCATATAAGCCCATGAGACTAATTGACAGTTGTGCCTAATTAACTGTATGTCAAAGCTTATTCAGGTGGAGTCACAAACAGCAAAAAGCTGAAGGCTAACGTGCCTATAGTTTCTTATTCATACCCATAATGGAAAAGATGAATCAATAGGAAAGTGGCGTGTCAGAGAATTTCTCCGAAGAAATCTTCAACTGCAAAAATGATGATTATTTCTACTAGCTGGTTCTGAAACAGTAGATTTACATAATTTGGATTTCAGAGTTGCATTCAAACAAGAACTATGTTGTATTCAATTACCTAAAGGGCCATCAATCTAACTTCAGCAAGATTCTCTTTGAAGTTCATAAGCAATTAAAGATCTGTGAAGTTAAAGAAGTCCTGTCCTCTCTTTACATAAAAGTACTTCAGGGAAGCTATGGTTACATATTTTAACTCAATTTTACAGGAAAAAAAAATAACAGAATAGACTTAGATTGTGACTGACATTTGAAATCAAAGTTACTTTTCTGATGCTGTCCTTATTCAATGTATAGAAAGCATGTGGCATAAAATCTTTAAAGCATCCTACTGAAAAAAATGCAACCTTCTTTGTACTCCTTGGTTGAGCACAGAATTTTTCACGTGAAAAAGACATCTGAAATTTCTCTCTAGTTTTGCAGTCCATGGTGGTTCTGCTGCCAGAGTAATTTATAACCAGGAGACTAGAATACATTTGGAGCTCACACAGAAAAGAAAACATATACACCTACCAGACTGATTACTGAAGGCATTAATCATAAAAAATGTGTTTGTTTTGTTTGCCAATTTACTACTTCAACAATTACCAGTCAAATATCGGTAACCCTGTTGGACTGAAGTTTGGCTTTCAGACCCACCTCTGGAAGCCTCTGAAGTAATTATCAGGTCAAGGTGACCTAAATTACAAGTGGAAGCACTTCATGAAAAAATCATCAAATCAAATGCAATAGGGAAGTTTTACCCTGACATTGCTCCCAATGGTCAAATAGATTCTCACCACTGCTCCACCAAATCTTTATCCAGACCTGAACTAAGCAGGAATACTGGCACAAAAAAAGATGGCCCTGATAAGCTTCATTATCTTAATGAATTTAACTGATGCTTATCATTTCATTAGCATTTTAATGATAAAGATAACTTACCACATCAAGCACGGATTGTTTTAAACTTCCTGTAAATCTCTGGAATAAATATAGCTGCTCTTTCTTGTAAAGGCATTTACTTATTTCAGCTTGATACTTGTTAAACAACATTTTGTAACTTCAATTTTGACTCCCACAGCAGGAGTTATCCGAGTACTGGGAATGCAAGCTGTGGACAGGCTTTGCAAAAGGCACTGATCCTCACTGGTCCCTTTTACCCTTGTCGAAGAGGAGGAAAAGTGGTTTTCAGATGACCCAAAATGTCTTATTTTATTAAAAGTTTTTCTTCTTCCTACACATGTTTATCTGAACAAACAAGTCCCTGTGTAACAGGTGCTGCTCTTCTTTAGCCATGCACACATGGCTTTGCATACACTGCACTGGGGCACTGATGTTTCTACAGAGGTTGGGAAAGGCTGTAATCTTCACCCAGATTTAATAGGCCTCCAACAACTAAGGTGTGATGGATTAAGCAGCGCAAGTGATATTTTTGGGGAGCAATTAGAAAGTCTTGTATGTGTCACTCCTGTGGCAAGATGTGTCCCCAGGGCCAATGAAGCAAGATTTAGCCTGCCGCCAGCGAGGGGACAGGTGACAACAAGGGGACTTGAAGCATCTCTACCAACAACCCCCCACTTTTCCAATTTCACAGCAAAAAACAGAATTCAAGACTAGCAAGATTGCAGAGAATCACAGTTAACTCTGGCCATGGTAAACAGTCACTGGGCCTCTTCTTCAAGTAAAAGTGGTGCCAAGTTCAGTCAAATCTAAGCACACAGCTTTGCCCTCTATCTCTTGAAAACCATTTGTGACACTATTACTTCTGTGATTTTCTTACTAAGTGCTTTTCTATGTCACTGAAAAACACAAAAAAAGTGTAATGCCTGCTCATTAATTACTCAGATTTGGGTCATTATTAGACCATTATTAAAAAAAGAAAACAAACCAATTCCATCACAAAACATACTCATATAAAACACATTTGTGAATTATTTCAGCTTACTTAAAGAAATGAATCATGTTTGAGACTTGAAAGCTTTCTCTTCCAACATCTTCATTAAAGGCAACTGCAGAGAAATCTGAAGCCATACTCAAGTCTCTTTTGTTTTCCTGTTACCTAAATATGTTACTACAATATTTTAATCCTACCATCAAAGGAAGAAATCCACGCTCAGAGCAAGAGTGTGGAAGAGTAAGCACTCTCAGGACTGAATAAAAGTATTTGAGTGACAAATTTCTATGCATTGGACAATCTACATGCACCTCAGATTGCACATGGTTGCATTTGTTTTAACATGTGCTATTGACAGTATCTGGGAGAATTCCAAAGGGACATTGAGATATTCACATCCACTACTACTTGTGTGCATTACACTGGCAGTTTTCAGTTATGGACACGCTGTGCTACCTTTTTCATGTTTGAATTATCTGACCATTTTCAGGAACTTTTTCTTTCTACAGTAGTGTTGAGTAGTCTTACCTGGCCCCAGAACAGAAGCAGTGTAACTGGTATGACGGATCAGTTCTGGGCTTTTTCCTCCCTTCCCCTTTCTAGAACTGTGTTTTTGAGACACTGCTTGAGCCAACAGGACCCTTTTGAGGGTGGATGACAAATTGCTCCTGAGCTAATTAAGGGCTGCAGTCAGAGTGCACAGCCACCCTGTCTCTAGACCTCACGCTGTCATCTCCAGTCACAGCATTTTCCTTCTGAGCTCCAGAAGGTGGAAGCAACTCCCTGGAAGGATTCTGAGACAGCTCTGCATGTGTTCGCCCAGGAGCTTTTTCTGGGACCCTACAGTGTCAGTACAGTTTATTATTTTGTCAGTAGAAGTTTTCAACATTTTCAGAAATATTTACTTCTGCATGTGGCTAAGAAATCCAGTTTTATAAACAGGTTACAGCCAGAGGTAGTACCTAGGGCTTTCATATTGAATAAAAATCTCTTCAGCTCTATTGCCTATGGCTCACAAAAAAAGCCCAAAAAACCCCAACCACTGCTAAAATAGCCCAACTTACACAAGACTTTACTACACTTGCTTATATGCACCTGTTTGGAATGATATGCAGAAAAAATTATGTATATAACAATCCCTCCACCTAACTGCAGGATGAAAACTTTACAGTTTTCTTCCCTTTTATCTGATGCCTCCATTGCATCATCCCTCAGTTCTGCTTCCACAGTTTTGTTCTCCCAACCTGACAGGTAAAATACAATCACTTGCAAGTCACTACATTTTGTAGTTTGGGCATTTATGGGACACTAGCCCTTGAGATTTTCCACAATGTTTAATATTAGTCATTTTTCCTTTCCAGTATGATCAGTTTAGAGGATTTAGAAACTTTCTAATTTCATTTGTTTACTTACACATGGGTATTAGAGGATGTCACCTGTTTCTGTTTATGCCCGAGATAAACTCATAAAAACAAGTTAAGTGCAAGTAAAATAATTCTGAGTTTCTGAACAGCAGGTGTTGATATCAAAATGCTTAAGGACAAATCTATTCTAGAAGTATCCCATCAATAATACTCCTGAAGGTGAATATTAACACATTAACATATTAACACACACAGCACTCCCCTTATACAAAAAAAGTTAGGAGATAGAGCATTAATTGTTTCCACATTTCACTCAGCAGACCAAACATTTCTTCCTTATAATATGATATTATGAGAAGTGAGACCTGTGACATGGATTCCAGTCTGCCAAAAGAAGTCATGGAGAGATAAGACCATTACTTCAACAAATTTTCCCAAATTAATGTGATGCTAAGAGATAACTCAACATCCAAGCAACTTATTTTTATAAGTAACCTCGAGAAGAAGCCCAGAATATACGTGACATGGCACAGCCCCTAGCTGACAACAGGAAAAATGCTAGCAAGTTTTCTGCCCCCTGGGCACCACACCAACTAAAACATTCATGAATGAGGATGCAGCTCCTTTGGGAATTGACATGATTAGAATCAGAGCTAGTGATACACATATTTTAAAACCTGGAGGGTGCACTGTATTGATTTCTCCTAAACATTATTCAGGTATCAATGGAATAGTCCTTGGCTTACTGATGAATTTAAAAACCAAACTATACACACCTATCTGTGCCTGGCAAATAAAACCAGCTAAATCCTCAAAAGATGTGCTGTTTTGTTTCCTCAGGAGCCACAAGGAAAGGAAGCAAGAACTGGTGTGGAAATTATGGCTGCTCAACTAAAGAACATGGAACACTCATAAGGCAAGTGATAAGAAATCACTGGTCCAGGTCCAGCATTCCATAGCAACATATGGATAAAAAATGATATGCCACATATTCTGCACTCCATTTGGAGTTTATTTTTTAAGTAAGGGGTTTCAGGAAACCCAGAGGCTTTTGATGTAACTTCACTGCAACATATAAATTATCTATATATTGTACAGTGTAAGTTCTTCACACTCAAGAATGACTTACCTAGAACATGTCATGTTATAAAAATAATTCTCTCCCTAAAAAATTAAAACATGATTTCCAGTATGCTTGAGCATGAAGTTAGTATTTCCATTATTATCTATATAGAAATGGTTTATGAAAGTATATTATCAGAATTCCATATTCTCCTTTTGTATAAAATCAGATACCTGGAAATGGGGTATTTCAGGTTTAAATGCATGTAGGCTTCCACCAACTAGGTCAACATTAAAACCAAATTGAAATCTGGTGCTGCTGAAAAGAATGGAATTTAGTCAATCCAAAAAGTCAACCATCACTTACCTAATACTGATAATTATATAAAACTCATCTAGAAAAGTTGTATACCTATAGCTATATATTGCATGTAATTTCACATCAGAATTCTAAAAACAGAAAAAAACTTTACAAGTAAGTGTATCTTTGTTGGATCAGATCCTTCCTCATTGAAATATTAGTTGGCTATTTGGAATTACTTTGATTTCCTTTACCTATCTTATTATTTTCCATCTCCAAAACCTTATGATAGAAGGATGGTCGTTAAAAAAAAGTAGATTGTAGATCATAAATATTATGCACATACTTGATAGGAAGATAACGAAAACACTGATATTGAAAATTTCTCTTGTGATAATATGAGTATTGAAAAAACTGCATTGATACTTATTGCCTTAATCTCTACATTTAGTATATCAAAATCACATATATGGACAAATAATGATATCTAATTTGGAGAGGGGGGCTGCAGAGGGAGAAGATAGAGACAAAACAATAGGAAACTGGAATTTCAGTATTTTAGAGACAAATACATTAGAAAATTAATAAAAAAAAAATCTTATTCTTCTTGCAGTTGTACTGCCTTTCTAATAGTTTTCAATAGCAACAGGAATCCCCACAGATTTTTTTTATGGAAGACATCAGAACAGATGGAGTGGGAAGTGAAGTCCAATAATCAGAAGTGGAACAGATGATCTTGCATTTTCCCTAAATAACTGTGTTACAACTGCCTGATAACATCAGGAAGAGCCCTCTCCTTCCTGTACTTGCAGGACATGTGACTGATGCTCCTGTCCCCCTGTCCCTCAGGCAGCTGTCCCCCATGCTCCCGTGGCCCAGGACCTGCACACCTGCACAGCAAACAGCAGAGAGTTTGCAGCAGTTGTGCTTCACTGCTCATTTCATACATTTTTTTCTCAGTATTTACATTCCCAAGCCAAGCCAATGCCACAAGCACTATAGTGCTATCAAAGCAAGTTTGTTAGCACTGGCTCCTCGTCAAGTCTAAGCAATTAAATAAATTACAAAACATCCTTTACTATATTTAGAAGAAACATGCTGGCTGGAGTACAATTGCAATTTGCTATTATCTGTAGATACTATGGAAGTATTTGCCATTAGTTTCTTAAAAGAGTTAATTCTGTAGACTTCTAAAGCAACCCAGACTTTGACTGAAAAATAGAGTGCCAGGTCAAGGCTTAACATGATCAAGCTCAGTAAGCTGGGTTTTTTCTAATAAAACAGTAACAACTATTAATAAATGCAGTGCTCTGGCCTACATTAAGGTCAGCTGAAGTTTTGCAGTCTATCCCTATTTCTTTTTCTCAGAATCCTCTGGATGAGTCAAGCTTCTCCCTCTGGTCTCCACAGACTGAGTGAGTAGCATTACCTCCTCCTCTCTTCTTATCTGCTTCTAGGAAACATTGCTTTGGACTTGTTTTCACTTAGAAGTTTTCCAAGTATAAAAGAAAAAACAGCTGCATCTTTTTCAGCTCTCTGTTCTCCTGCCATCTGGACTAATGGAGATCTTTCTGAAATCCTTGGGATCCTCCTACTTGATTTATTTAAACCAGCCCTCACCCTTGCCTTTTGTACTGTCCCAACCCAAATGCAGTGAGAGAAAGGTGTTTGCTTTGCTGCTGTCACCCTTAATTGAAAACACATCAGGTAATACCTACTGAAGCCACAATCTTGTCCAGAGCATGGTGCAACCTCTATAACAATCTCCATTTCTTTCTTCAGTACATATTCTTTGGTGCTGGGCACCAAGCCTGTAATTGTCCCAGGATTAATCACTGCACCCTTCTGGTTCAGGAAATACAAGTTTTCTTACAAACTGAAGCTTCCCTGATAAAGAGCAGGAACAAAATAGCCCAATATATATTACCTTGAAAGTTTCATAATTTGGAGGAAAGCACTTAATTGCAGTCAGTTGTTTAGAGTCTGTTATCCCTTCAACTCTCATATAACCTGATTTTTCTCAAAACCAACTCTTACTCATGATTCTGGCACCACTGAGGCCACCATGTAACCCTCAGTGAGCCCCAGCACAGGCTTTCTTTCAGGAGGTACAGAGCTGTCACCCACAAAAACCAAACCAGTCTGTCACCAGGAGTGCTGCTGAGGGAATCCTTTGTTGTTTGTTGGACAAACAGATTTGTGCTTGCAGCTGGTTTCTTGCTCCTTATTCCCCTTCAGTATGCCAACTCACCAGCTCAGTAGTGCTGTGCACAAAGGTAAGGGGGGTCTAGACACACATATCCTCACAGATGTGTCTAATCCCTTAACCACATTAGAGAATTTCCAACGCTCTCGAACGTCATCATAGCTCAGAGAATTTCATGGCTCATTTGCTTTTCCTGCATAATACACAGTCTCCTATACTAGTTACCCAAGGTGCTTTTTGTTTTCTTTTTTAAGTTTTTCTATTGATGTTGCCCTGTAAACAACCTTCAGATAAAAGATTGCTAAACTAATTTAAGTTGTTCAAAGCGGTCTCTTGAAAATATTGGCAATGGAAACCCAGGTCTCCACCAAAGGAAACCTACTTTCCTTCCAATTACAGTTTTCAAATTTTCAGAAATTTCAAAAAATTTGTATATTTGGTCCACCCCTTTTCTATCCAAACCACCACAACACCAATCACAATCTTCCCCTTACTTGCCATCATTTCCATAGCTAGGCACATGCCTTTAAAAGAACCACTATCTTTCTGTTTAGAAATAAAAAAAATTGATACAGGGAAGAAAGGCAGATTTTAAAACCTTCATGGTATTGTCCATGTAGTCTGCACATGTTCCACATTGAATTTAATTGCTCTGCCACAGCATAGGCCATGCAGCACACAAGCACCTGTCCAAAAGAGAACAAGCATGTACAGGTTTTTTCTGGCTGTTGCCCCCAACTAAAGCAACAAGAACATCTTCATAGGATTTCCTGGAGGATTTCAACTTCCTCATAATCAGATGACATACTACATCTACTTCTTTTCAGAGCCCATGCTCTTGAACATCTACAGCAAGGGACAAGTCAGAGCCCAAGCTTTACAAGTTACCAGTGCATCCTGTAGCACCACACCTGGAAACAAACAGTGCACAGACCTCTCTCCACACATGAGAGTGGGAGCCAGGCTCAGCACTTCTCTCACCTAAAAATACACAGAAAGGTACCTGAACCTGCCTGTGGAAAGAGCACAACAGTTGCGTTATTCTTCTAGCTTTATAAAGTTCTGTAGGCCATTTACAAAAGGTACTACAAATTTACCAGTGCCTTACAATATTCAGAAGCTTCATATGTTTTTGCTGTGACCACACAATCATGAATGATTTTAGGAAACCAAAAGGCACAATAAAACACAGACCATGCAGTCTCATGAAGGCTTCCCACTGTTAATCAGTGCCATGATGCTTACTTAAGTCACTAAGGGTATAATTCACCACCTCTGCAGCACTTAAACATATACACATATGAAAAACCAGCTTAAGACTCACAGGTAAATAATAATTTCATTTCCACATGGTGCTTTTGTGACTTTGGGTGCTGTGAAATAGTGAGCAACTGTCAAGCCTGAGCAAAGCTGGGCTGTTGCAATTGTGTGTTTAGCTTTGATGACCTGTGAGAAGAGCACACTGTGTGTCTGAAATGTGCCCCCTGATTCTTGGGGCTGTCCTGTGCAGGAGCAGGAGCTGCGCTTGGATGATCCTCATGGGTCCCTGCCTACTCAGAATAATCTATGATTATGTGAGTGTTTGCAACTTGACTCTGGAAGGAGGGCAGCCTCCTATTCAACATTAAAATATAACCTAAAAGACTGATAAACTGAATTTCACTGGCATTGTCCCTGCTAGTCTTCTTAGAATTAAACTTAAAAGGGTTCCTAGCTAGCTGTCTGCTACAGAGCTTAATTTAAAATAACTTCTGGGGGAAGAAAGAAACAAAAAAATGAAAAGAAATTGTGTCTTTGAATTTTTTGAAGAGTTCATAAAAGGGAACCTCAGAGCACAGGGTTACAGACAGCATGGGGTCATGGCATTCAGAAGATCAAAGTCCACAAATTCTACCTCTCTTGAATTAAGGTGCACTGCTTTACTTATTCTCAAAGTCAGCACTGATGAATAAGTAAGAACTTGAAAATTTATAAAACTAAAATACATGCTATCTACCCTTTATTTACACAGGGAGAATGAAGACAATAGAGTTCAATATAACAGATCTGGTAGCCCAGATCTGAACAGACCACCACATTTGTAATGTTATTGAACATTAATTAAACACCAGTATCTGACTAAAAACCTTACTTTGCCTTGGGGTGCAGCAGTGCTCCAGCCCTGCCAGGGCTGGTACATAAAGACTTTTGATGCTGTTATGTTTTCAAAGAATGCATGACATGAACTTCGACAGTTCTACCCTCAGCTTACCTTCAGAAAGAGAGAAGGAAAAAAAAAAAACGAAAAAAGAAAAGAAGCAGGTAACAAAATGTTTCTCTTAAATGAAATTGAGAATGGACCAAACAAGAATTTTTTTTTTTACCCAAACATTTGAACTGACTTAACAGTGCTTCAACTGATATAAGCGTTTCAAAAAAGGCTTCTTTTTTCTTCTAGTTTCCCAAAGACTAATTAATTTCACTTTAATATTATTTATTTCATAAACTAAATGTAATTAACCAAAAACTATGCTGAAAGTAAAGACAAATTAAGAGAAGTTGAAAGCATTTTTAAAAAATGTGCCATCCAGCCTGCATCTGCTTACCATACTGACAGCAGGAGCAGGGTGGGCAGCCCCACTGCTCCTCTTCCCCTAACACTCCCTTTGAGCCAGCACAGGGAATCAGAGCAGTTGTAAACAAACACAAACCAACAAAAGAGAAACTTGCCTTCGAGCAAATCAGTGAGCCAGTCAAGCTGAAGTCGTGGGTGTGGAACAGAGAGCACCAAGTCGGCAGCAGCAGCAAAGAAAAACACAGTTGAGCACTGATGCATCTTATTCTCATCCAGACTCATCTGAACTAGCCCTCATCTCTCCTGCAGTGTAACAGTCAAATTTCATGCCTGCCACGTTGTGTTTCTGGTTATTTCTCTCAGGATGGTGTCTGTTTAAGCTGACAACACGGCAGTGTTAACTCAAGTTCACCTTATGAACACAGCAATCCAGTCCTGCATTCACAGAATAGGGATTCCTGCTCATGTGCTGCATTGGTTGTTACTCAGCTCCTGATTTCCCTTATATACTTTGGCATAATTCATTTTTCCTTTTCTTCAAAGGGAAGATAACCTATTTGTTCTTAAAGTTAGTCAGTTTGTTCTTCTCTTTTAAAATTACTGTGATGCCATCAGCTCTCTCACTGCTCTGGAGCCTCTTTTACAAGTACCACGGATCTGTATTTTCATCCATGCAAGTATCCTTGTGGTGTGTCTGTCAGAGCCAGTGCTAGGAAGAGTCTGGTTCATCAATACACTCTGACCTGCTCTTGCAGCCATTTTTGGTTATATTGGCAACTGTCACATGAAACATAAGTGATCTTTCTAACAAAAAGTAATTAAAAATTAGCTCCATGCAACCCAAACTTCTTGGTTTTATCACTCATGATAACAATCCAACTTTTAATTTGGTATTCTGTAAGTATTGCAAGTGCACTTAGAGAAAGATTGCTTTAAGTTTAATGCTTATTTCAGTCTCATTTTATTTTCTATTTTTTCCAAGACATTCATGTTGCTCTTTCTTCATAATTCTTACCAATTTAAACCCCTTTCCATTTCCTACCTACATACAGCTCTTGTGCTTGAGTCTGTAGGAATTTTATAGTTTAGCCAAATTATTCTTGCCACATTTCCTAACTTGCCTCTGCCATGAGACAGTTTGAAGCTGTGTTCTTTTAGGGTTTCTTTAGAAGAACTTTCAAACCCTTACGGTATGCTTGATAAAAAGAAATATCATGATAAGCATATCTTAGAGAAAAAAGCTCAATCCTCTTTTCAGAACTGCTTTCACTACTGGTTGTTTGGTGTGTTATCATGGTGCAACATTTTGCTGCATAATTAAAAACCAGCCAAGATGGCTATTCTGTCTTTTTTTTCCTACTAAAAAGCAACTCTCCCTCAGTTCTAATAAATAAAACTTTTCCCTATCTTAAAAATAAGTGAAAGATTTCACTGTAATTTTAAGACCAATAATCAATACTTCATATTCAGTATCCTAAATGCTAATTTAAAGATGACTCTAAGTAACAGGAAGACTCCAGCTTGCCTTCTGGAACAGGTAGTGTATTTCCCTTTCACTTCTAAATCCCTGGTTATATACTGTGGTAAATAATTGAGCCTGTAATTCTGAGCAGTGAGAAAGCAGCCACTTTTTTTTTTCTCCCTGTTCTGATGCCTGATTTAAGAATGTGCTTAAATTCCTAATCACTGTGCTTTAAACTCACATTCAAACATTCTTACGAATTCTCAAGAGTACCACACATCTTTAACCTCACTTCATACTTTATGATTGGCAAGACTGAAGATAGGACTTTCTGACTGAAAGGCAATGCACATGTAACAGAAAGCATACAGTTTGAAATATGACTTTGTATTTCTAAAATATTCAAAACTTAACAATGAGAGTTGAAACTATATAATTCAAAGAAATGGTGCTTTGGTTTTGTGAAGAGGAAAGAACTGGTAAAAAGCACAAAGAAGGAAAAGTACTGCTATTGCAGAGGCGTGGCTTCCAGCCCTAGTGATGTTTCCATAGCTATAATGCCACACCCAGCAAAAGGGAAAGCAAAAACACTGAAATGCTACCCAGATTCTTGGAGAAAGGATTATTCATGTAAGATATTGCAGTCAAAGTTGAAGGCATTTGATGAGTATACATTTAGACACAAATTTTTAAAATACTTTATAACTCTGCTTTTCCCTTTTAATTGCCTATATTTACAAAGCCAAGAGAAGCAAGCTTACTTTTATAAACTTGAGATCTGGAGCCATGATTTGTGATGTACAAAACTGGCAAATAATTCAAACGTGGATCTATTACCCTGGTGCAAATCTGCCATCATTCCTTTTAAGTCCAGAGAATCACGAGGATTAGCAGCAGTACAAGTGTGAAATTTGGCTGAATAACTCTGGCTGGAGGAGCTCTGTGCAGAAGCAGCAGCTGCTGGGTCAGACACCACAGTGAACCTTTCCCAGTGCAAAGCAATAGCAAGACAAGGTACCAAAGTATTTGTTATCGCTCTCATACTACATGCACAGAAACTGCTCCACGTTCTTTGTTGACTAGTAGTTCTCAAACTGCTGCACAGAGGAGCCTGCTGAGGACATGAAACGCCAGCAGTGCCTGGAACGAGGTGAACAACTGACATCCCACAGAGCAGCACTGGGAGGAGGAACCCAGCAAGGGAGTCATGCAGAGCGACTTGGAGTGCAGGGCACCACAGCCCGCCCACTCCTCTGTCTGTTACCCCTTCTGTTGGCCTCTGCCTCCATTTCTGGGCAGATGCCTGAATTACAACACCTCACATAAATACCTGCTACAGTAGCGTGCTAAATCTGCACGGGAAGGATGAAACACTGGCTCCTCAGTTAAGGTCAAGGCTGGTATGTTTCTGTGGATGCACCACAGTTTCACTGCTCATCATGCAGTCCAGAATGGGTTTAAAATACGCCACATATCTCCCCAGCAGATACAGCCTTTTGGAGTGAAACCACACCTCAGAATACACTCAGTGCCATAGAACCCAAGGATTCTAACCGAAGTCCCTAATTCAGGAGCTGGATCAAGCAGGCAGCTCTGAACTTGCATTCTGCAGTTGCAGTTCAATCACCTGAAGAATGATAACACATTTTTTAACAGAGTCACCTCCAGGAGAAGCATGAGTGATCTCCCTCCACCTCCACTGGTGGTACCTACACCCTTGCAATTTCTGTGTCTTTTTCCAGAATTTTCAAAACAGCTCAGTGGAACTGTTCGATTTGAGTCTGGGAGAAATTTCTCCATTACTATAGTACGTTTGTCAGCAGATGGAAGATCAGATAACTGAATTTAGGATTAACTTGCTTTTATGCATTTTGACCAGGAAAATGCATGATGACCTTAGTTGGTTCCAATGAAAATATTCTTAGCATTTGAAAAAGTATAGTCAGATTGGAAGAAATAGAAGAATAAGAAGAATAGAAGAATAATTTCCATTTGCCAATAGGAAAATGCTTAGATTTGTGAGAAAAAGGTGAATTATTCTAAATCTACCTCAAAGATGCACTATGTATCAAGTTTTGGTGGTTTGGGGCTTTGTATTCTTTGGTTTGTTTTTTGGACATGAAATTCAAACATCTTCTATTAAACACTTTTCAAAGTTGCACCAAAAAAAAAAAGTAATGCAAAGTAAAATTTAATCCTCAGGTATGTTTTCTATTATAAAAGAAAAGAAATGTATTTCACATATTTTAAATGCTTTATGGAACACATTTGAATTACGGAATACACATTAATTGATTACTGTGACTTATGCCTCAGTTAGAATAGAAAAAAAGACAGAAAAGAAAGGGAAAAAAAAAAGATTGGTTTGTCTTTAGACAGCACCAGAGCCAGAATACAAAACAGCCATAAACTGTTTTTTTACAAACATCTTTTTTCCCCTAGATTTAACAGCATTGTTTGCAACAAAGGATTTCAAAAGAGCAATCATTTAACATGAAAAAAGAAGAGTAAATATGTCTCCAACACAAACTGAGAAACAGTCATCCTATTACATGAGTGCTCACCTGAGGCAAATTATTTAATTCTTGGGATCCATTATGAAAGATAGGAAAAATTAACTTAAAATGGGAACACAAAGAAATCATAAGACCAACTGGATTCCAGTGTGGCAAGCATCAGAAAACTGCAGCTGACTTTGAGACTTCAAACTTGGGTGCCTACAAGAACAGAGGTATGAACATGATGAGCATTGCCCAGTTTTTCTATTTCTGTACATACATGCTTAGTTATAACAGCAGAGAAAACCTGTAAATCAATCCAAAACCACCCAGTCTTCATATGTTGGGCTAGGTATAGATTGATAAATCGTTCTATCAGGCAGTGGTGCAGAGTTAAAAAGACTTAGACAAAAACTACAGAAAATAAAAATATCTGGACCTTTTGTCTGAAAAATTTTTAGTGCCCTTGGCCATGCAGTGTGAAATACAAGAAAAACGTATAAATAGTAAAAATGCTTGATGTGCTTCCAAGTAATATGTGAGTTGAAAGAGCAAGGGATTGGCCTGCCAGAGTAGCAATTAAGGTGAAGGAGGAAAAAGCCTAACAGAAGCCAAATAACCTGGTCACAGCATGAAGGACAAAGCTCAAACTATCCATGTGTCCTTTACATGAAGGAAGGACTCATAAGTCCATCTCTGATAAAGCTTATTGTGCTGAACAGCAGGTACCTTTTAACTGCGAAAGGATTTACAAATTGAAAAGAGACTGAGGTAAAGCAAGCTCTGGGAAGTCTAGAAAACACAGAAAGTTAAATATGGACACCCCTGGGACAACACGCGGCAGATGCAGAGGCTAGAAGGGGTACTAGTATTTAAAAGACTTCTGAGGTAAAGAATTCTGAAAGCTTTTGGAGAATAGAGAGAACTGAAATAAAAAGATGTGAGAAAAACAGGTCTGAACATCATGGAAAGCTTCTTGACACCAAGATTATTCTGGGAGATATTTAATGTTCACAGTGGCAGCCTTTTTCAGCTGAACCAAAGTGCAGAAATAATCTCCTAAGAGATTTTGAGATTCTCAACAGCACATGCATTTGTATCAAGATTGAACAAAACAGTGCTGTACATACAGGAGAAGCAATTCTGCACTGGCAAGGAGAGGATTAGATGACCAGCAACGTGCACCATCATTGCACTTGTTAAAGACAATTTGCAATAACGTATTGATAGTCAGTGTTAAACTTTCATTCTATGAAGTACAAGCATGGCCTTACTTCATTTCAAGGGTGCCATATCTTTCAGAAAGTTTTATCATGAGTTTTGATGAAGAGATCAATAAAATTTCATAGAAGCAAACAAAACCACAAGCATATGTTACCAGCTAACATCAATGAGAACCCCAATGCAATGTATTTTATCGGGTCTATTTTACAGCAAAAAAATGGGTCCTTCCTCCATAGAGTTGTCAAAAGCTTAACATTATAACATAGAAATAACTCTATATTTCTCTGTATAGAGCAGTAAAATGCTCTAGCTTAAGAAACAAGAACACTTATTTCTGTTTCAAATTTACATTTTTATTTTCTGATGGTACTTGCAGTCTTTTTCACTTGAAGTGCAGAAGACAACAGAAACACTAACAGTGTTTATTTTAATTTTGGAATTATGTACCTATGTCTATGGAGAAGTAAAGCAGAAAAACTTTTTACACTTCTGTCAAATCTGGTTGTTGACAATTGAACAATTTGGTAGTTCTCAATGCGGGAGTAGTTGCAAATTCTAGGAAAAGAAGGTTGCTAAGATTCCCTCTCACTTTGCAAGTGGAATTTTCCACTTCATATAAATACTATTTTTGTCAAAGTAATTTGTACAGTCATGCTACCACTGCATATGAAATGGAAAGTTCCACAGCTGTAATGGAACTGGGAGCTTTTGTTCATGGAACACTTTTATTTTCATATTAAGGACAAACGTGCATCATAGTCAAAAGCAGCATTGCTTATCTTCACAGTAAACGCAAGATTTACAAATTTTATTGCTAAATATCAGTTGTATCTGAAAATAAATGCTAATGTTTCGTAATGCATTCCTAGCAAAGTTCATGATAAAGCAGCCTGAGCACAGCTGCTAGTTGCCATGTGCCTTACACCTACCGTAACAACCAGCTCAGATGGAAAGCACTGTGAGCTGAATCAGCAAAAAGCAGAAGGAGCTGTCCTTTAGGGATGCTAGGATTTGTGCAACTGGCAACAAAGAACAATATCTACCCAAGAACTTATATTTACTCCTTCTAGAGTGATAGCAACTTTCAGCTATTATTCCTACATATATCAAAGTATTTTGATTAAAATCTGATCATTGAATCATGGAATCTCAAGTCATCCAATCCATCTACATGAAATAAAACAAGAATACTGCCTTAAATCTACAATGTCAGTCAAACACCACATTATTGAAAAATCACTTTACTATAAATAGCACTCAGAACAGCGAGAAAAGAAGTACAGGTAAGTGAAAAGCTGGCAGAGAAAAAAAAAAAGACCCCCTCCATGGAATTTCATGTATTTTCTATACACATGTGTATCTCAAAAAAAAAATCATATCTTTTAACAGATCTATTGAGGAGAAGCTACAAAAATCCCTAATACATGTCACAGTTAAAGGAATGGTGGGGAAGCTAATGTGGTATTTGCAGAGCAGATAGAAAATAATGACAAGTGTCAAGATCTTGCTCATAGTCTGGAACTCTAATTACTTAAAAGAAAATATAGAGGAAAATAATTAGAAAGATGATAGCAGTTAATGATGCAGAATAATTGATGGAATTAGAACAATTGCTCAGGCATTTCAAGGATCATCCTTCAACAGCAAGAAAGAACTGTTCTGTCTAATAAAGGTAAGAACAACATATCAATATCAACCACTTTTCTCTAGAGGTCTGGAATCCCACTGCTCCAGGTTTTGCTTATGCTGGAAAAGCCATAGTTACAAAAGCATAAATGTGTATTTGGCTTGTAAAGAATATTGTCACTGTTGATAAATTACAGGAAAAAAAATGATATGCAACTTTCAGTTTTCAGAAGCGTTTATAGGGCTGGAATTTAGAACAATAACAGCTTTGCTTGTAGATGGAACAACTTACAGAATTGCTGAGATTTAACACATACGAAACGTCAAAAGGGAAATGCTCCCCCAAAGGAGTCAAGCAAAGGGAGGAGGACTAAAATGGGATATAAAATTTCACTGACAGAGTCAGCAGATTTGAATTCACAGAAAAGAGCCTGAGTGGATGCTGACTTAAGCAAGCACTGCTCAGCTGGAGGCCAGGCTGGAGTTACCTGGTGGCCTTCAGTTCCTATGACAGACATACATTTGGCACCTTTACATACACAACTGTCCTTCTCAGGAGAGCAAACAGGTACAGAAATGCCTCCAGTGCCTGCAATACAACCACTCTGCTAAAGGTCAGTCTCATGAGTTACTGTTGTCCTGCCCCTCACTAAAAAAAAGTTCATCTCATTAACTGCCCTGGCAACTACAGACCCCCACTGGCAGTGACCCATATCAATTAATTAATCTCATCAAGAACCTTTACCCAAGCTGATTTCACTCTTAAAAAGATTCCCACCATTCTGTCATCTTGTACTGCTTTACGTATAGTTGAATGTATGGGAAAAATGAATGAGTAGGTTAAAAGTAAAAAAAAAAAAGCCAAACAGTTCTCTTAGTTACTGACATCACAGTGATGTGCTGACAGCAGAACTGGTAGAATATGCAGGATGCCTTACTCTTCCCCATGTCACTGGTATCTCCCCTCAGCACCACGTGCCCACACTTTGCTCTCACAGCAAAGCAGGAGACCTTGCCTTGAGGGTCCCCTCCCCACCCCACCCCAGTCCTGGGAGCCTTCCTGTAAACTATTCCACTTTTCATCATTGCAGCTTCCTGCAAAGTTCAAGTCCTGATCTTGTAGAGAGCCACCTCAGTGCTGACTAGAAAGACAGCTTTCCTAACTGGTCCATCTTTTGAAGGATACATATTTGTATACACTTAAAATATAGGAGAAAATAAGTAAGACTAAAATTTCATCAGTTCCTTCAAACTAATACTGACCTTCTCACAAGACAATTAGGGAGCTGTTAACACCAAGTAATAAATAGCTTGTAACAGTGCTCTCCTTTGAAATGTTCCAGTGTTAACCACAACAGTGGCTGCATTGCTCCCTTAAGCTGATCTGGTCTCAAATGGCCCAGCAGAAGAAGCTGTGAGCAAAAAAAACTTAATACAGGCTGTAAGAGCTCAGCCTAAGTTTTGTCATACAACACATTGACATTTGAAAGCTTGATGATGACGTAGGTTAGAATTTCAGTTTCATTAAGAGTGTTAAGAAAGTCTAAATAACTGGGAACTTTAGAAACTCTATTATTTGATTTGAATAAAATTCATGCTTTAGGTTTATCTATACACTTTGAGACCCAAAAGACTGCTCAGAAAGCTTTCATATCTGAGACAAATGAAAACAAACAAGGAAATCAAACTTGAAGCAAGAGTTGGATGTGTTTCTTAGTGCAAATAGGCAAAATTGCGAGAATGCAACAAATTAAATAAAATACACTAACGTTATCTTCATTTAAGAAGGGCACAAGCAGGTGTAACTGGAGCCATAGGCAACCAAGGACCATGTGAGTGTCTGTCCAGTTTTCTGAAGTCTAAGTACTGTGTTGTTGTCAGTGAATGAAGCTGTTCTGTTTGCCTGCATCAAATCAGGGTTTGTTTGATGCTGCCAAGGAAGCTCTGGAGAACAACTGATTGCACTTTGCAAGGCAAATTTTGCTCATGGAGGAGAAAATCCTTTTTTGATAACAGAAACAGTTGACAGTTCAAACAAAGGGGAACCCCACAACCAGTAAATGAGGTGAGACTTTCACACAGTATAGAGCACAGACACAATACTTTACCTGGAGAAAGTGGCACTCAAATTCAGCTAATTCAAGATTGCAAAAGGTGCCTTGGTACACACTGCACTGACAACATGCATGCATAAGTATTAAGAGGCAGAATTCCCATAGTACATCCAGCACCAGCAGTTCACATAGATTTGTCAAATATCAGACAAAAATTACTCAAAATAATAGTTTTATTTTCATTAACTTAACACATCAGTCACTACTTTTTCTTAAGAATGGATTTCCTTATTTAGTATGTCTCTGCATAAAACTACTATAATTCCCATTCTCCCTGCTTTAACATCAATCATCCTTTTTAAAATTTTTTCTCTCATAGTTGGTTTCCAGCATTAGTCTCAGCAGTGTTCAGTCTGACTTTCTCATGGCTTTTTCCCCCTGAATTTTTTTCAATTTTACATGTCAGTATAACTTCTTAATCCCTGACAACATGATATTAAAATCAAAAACTGATGATAATCCCACCCCAACCCCTTTTTATTATTTTTAACATACTTCCTTTTTCAGATCAACACTGAAGTTAGATGAGAACTTCACTTTTATCGTCTTTAGGAACAGACTCCACTTTTCTAAAGCAGCTCTTGTTCCCTGTTCCATCAAGAAACTGAGAAGAAAGCTTGAGCTGCTTTCCAGGTGGCATACACTGTACATACAAGGAGCTCTTCACTTTCTATGCAATCCACTCCATTAGAGAAGGTAAACCACAGGTTTGAATTTTAAAGCAGGACCTCATGTATAATTTATAAAAACTGCCAATTGCATCAACCTTGCTTTTTCTGGTGTATTTTCTGCTTCAAAGTGTCCCATGCTGTTCTACTTCAGCCATAGGGGCAGTATCAGTTACTGGCTGTAAGTGACCCTGTGCTGGCATCCATTTTGTTGCTATCAACAAACCCTTGAACATCACAGATTTTTGGCTGACAACATCACCTACTGCTTTGTTGTTACTGCTTAAAGTTGCCATAGAGACAAAAGAACAGCTGAACAGCAATCTTAATGCTCAAGAAATGGTTATTCTTTAGTAATAGGATGCTACTTGCCAGTACAGAGTCTCAGGTTCTAATGGAATTTATTTTCTATAGTGAGTTTTGAGTCAGAGCCTTGCTCAAAAAAAAAAAAAAAGGCAAAGACAAAAGAGCCTTGTGTTTCCTCCTGCCCACTGTAGTTCTGCTGCCACTGAAGAGGCAAAGGAGACTGTCTTCCTGCTGTGGCACAAGATAAACAGAGCAGATGCTGACTCCAGCCCCATACCCTGAAGGATAAAGCAGCCACTGCACAAAGACCCTTACCTTATTCTCTCTTCTTACATATGTATTTTCTTTTCTTATGTCTCAAAATGGGAGGCCATAAAGAAGCTTCATCTTCCTCACCAAGTGAAGTGCTTCACCATCTCACACAAAGTGCTGCTTCATCCATAGAAACACAACACAACCTAGGGAAAAAAATCAAGGATTCCCTCCTCGAATTTTTTCCTCTAGCCATACAGATCTGTTTTCTCTCCAGTACGACCCTTCCTGCATAGAGTATGTGCAGGAGCTCAGACTAACAGCTGAATCGCACTGCTCACTGCTCCATTAACTCATATTACAGTATTACTTGCAACTGATGGGAATTGAGGGCACTCAGCCCTGGGATACTTGGCATCTTTCAGATTCCAGTCCTAGGTTTTGAAATCCTTCCATCTCCTCATAGCTCCTGAGTGGACAGAATGCAGACGATCAGAGTAAGTATTACCTTTTCTATCTTAAATCCTATTGTTGAGAAGTCAGAGAATTTCTAAAGATAATTATAAATAGCAGATTATCCCTGGTTTGGCACAAACAGAATACAACAAATCAGAACCTCGTCCTGCAAAGCCAGCCGTCCCACAGATGGAGCAAGCAGCTGTCAGGAACAGCTGAAAGAATATTTTCCTGTCCAAGAGCCTTCACCTCACCCTCAACTTGACACCACTGCCCTGCTCCCAACACCTTAGTGGCAGCATGAACACAAAACCTGTTCCCTGGGGCTGCTGCCTGATCCTCCCCCAGCAGCAGGAGCAGCTTTGGCCCCTCAATTTCCTGTCCCATGAGCAGACCCTGACTTATCTGTTCCTGCAAGATGCGGGATAACAATCAGGAGGAATGTTCTAGCAAGACAAGTAGTAGGGGATAATGCAGAAGAGGAGGAAAACTGAGATACAAGTGATTCTTCCTCCTCCTCACCAGGCCTCCCTTCTGAAAGATTCCTGCACGCCCTTTCCCAGCCACTGAATTTTCTCACCCCCCTCCTCTGCTCCCCACAGCCCTGACATCCCACTTGAGGCTCCTTTCACCTCTACCATGGCCTCTTGTGAACCCTCAGCTTTCAACAACCTGGCCTCTGTGCCAAAATACATTTTGTTGACACTTCAGAAAGAACACTTCACACTGACAAATCATGAGCTTTTTGCTCACATTGGACAAAATTTGCTTTTACTAAGAAGCCTTGAATTGACTTTGGAGCTCACACAGGAGCAAAAATATTAAATGTTAATATATGAAAGGGCAGGCAGGCTGTAACAGTGCAGATCTGTTCCTCCAGCTTGGGAGTTTCCAGCTAAATGAGAACATTCTAATGATAAACTGAAATTAAACACACAGATTGATTCCAGTTTTACAAATTCTCTGATCTACAGAAAAGGTGCTTAACATGGAAATAAAATCTTCTAAAAATCACTACTTTTTGTTCTTTTGAGCAAGTAATTTTTTATCAGTTAAGGGAGAAAAAGATACAATTCAGCATCTCAGACATCATTCATCTAGGGGCTTACATGACGTAAACAATCACAACAACAAACAGAAGGAATAGGAATATAAAAGTAACGTCATCAAAAAGAGGGCAAGACCATATTTTAAATAAGCTCCTTGCCCACTCAGGAGTTACATCAATCCTCAGCAGGTCCTGCTCTAGGCTTGCTCAATCACACAGATTGCACATCTTAGGCAAATCATCGGGGCAGATGCCCAGCAAGACAAGAGCTCGTTTCAAAAAGAGAAAGTGCTCTGCCCTGATGGAGGAGAGAGGCAGCAGCCCCCGTGACAGCAATGCCCCACCACAGCACACAATGCACCCCCTGAAGAGCATCCATTGGGGCAGCAGGGGGCTGAGACCTGGCACCACCCCACCCACACAGCATTCTGAGTCTGAGCCAGCTCACAGCCCCAGCTACGGACAGAAAAACGCAGGCTGGCAATCACTGCTGACAGACTGCCACGTCCAATTCTGCACCTCTCTGAAAAGGAGAGCTGAAGGGAAAAGACAGATCTTAATATTAATAATAACAATCACAGAATTACTAGGCTGGAAAAGACCTCTGATATCATTTAGTCCAACCTATGACCTTGTCAACTAAACCATGGCACTGAGTGCCACAGGCTGTCTTTGCACAAACACCTCCAGGGAAGGTGAGTCCATCACCTCCCACGATGATGAAAATAATAATAATAAACCACAATGACATTTCTGATCCTTGTGCCCCCACAGTCTAGACTGAATGGAAGGGAAAGAAGTCCACACTCCATAAAATGAGGTAAAACTCAAAGGGAAAAGGAAACAAGCTGAGTGGCAGCCTCAGACTCAGTCTCAATGGTGCTTTTATCAAACATGTTTGGAATTGCTCTCACCTTGGAAACAAAAAAATCTTCCCTGAAACATAATTTGAACAAACGTGTGATGAGACAGGAAATAAAAGGTTTCAGTTTAAAGGGCTATATGGAAAGACTGTTTTATAGAGGAAAGACTTTTGGAAAAGAATTTTCAATGAAAAAAATTCCAGATGGAACTCAAAAAGTAACAAAGCAAGACACAGATAACATCAAGGACAAGTTGTATTTGAAGATTAACATACATTCATAATATATGAGGCATAATCAAAGGGTGTGTATTTAAAACTTAGCAGCTATTCATACAAAATTGTTTTGAGGTACAGTGCATTAGTAGTGAAGAATTAAGCT
This sequence comes from Irena cyanogastra, assembly GCA_013397155.1. Taxonomy (NCBI): domain Eukaryota; kingdom Metazoa; phylum Chordata; class Aves; order Passeriformes; family Irenidae; genus Irena; species Irena cyanogastra. Next base: position 339,775 of record VWZV01000256.1, read on the forward strand.
ATGCGAAGCATAGCTTAATTTATTTGAGGAAACTTGAGGAAAAAACCAGACGTGTAACTTCTTCAGATGAAGTATGAATCTTTCCTTCACATGATTGAAATTATTATAAACTCTTGACTTGCAGTGCTAGCAGTTTGCCTAGTATTTCAGCTCCTGTATTTCTATTTTTAAATACCATAAATAAAGAACAGTATCTGGATAAGGCAGGGGGGAAGGACTAGGGCTCTCAGACTACCTAAGTGCAGAGGGAGAACCGTGTTTAAGACAAACACTTAGGTCAAATACATAAAGCTTTTAAAGTTTATCAAATCACAAAAATGAAGAATGATGCAGAAACTGACAAACACACCTACAGATCATCCAGCAACTTCTAGCAACAACCACTAAAAGCAGAGGTTTACCTGCTGTCTTGCTGTATTAGCTAAGGAGCTCCTTGCTCACCAGTCTGTGAAAAGGGGACTTCCTTGGTGTGAAGGCACAGAGCTGGGAAGCCTTTCTCTCAGGAAGTCTGGCAGGGAGAAGCTACAGAGCTGCCCTGGAGCAAGGGGCCTGGGCAGGGCATGGGAGAGCAGCCACAGCACCATGCAATGGCCTTGCAATAGCTCAAATTAAGAAACCTTGCTGCCCTTCTACGAAGTCCATCTTTCACCTTTTTGATCCTTTTGGTGTGAACAATCAATCCAGATGCAATTTAATTGAAGTTTGTGTATCTTCTTAGAGGTCAGTAGCAGATTCATCATTATTTCTGTTCATATTGCCTTAGGGAATTAATCCTTAGGGTAAAATTCTGATGAAAGGCCTTAAAATTCCCCCTGGATTTGTATTCATAATTGACAGTATTACATAACTTTTAAGAACTGAATGACTCACAACTGGATACAAAATACTGACTTTGTAGAAACTGTTATGCTTCTTAGTATTTCTTACACTTTCTTTGCTCTAAGGGTCCAGGATTTCAATCCCTGATGTTTGGATTTACAAGAAGCAATACCTCTCTTTCAAGCAGAAGCATTTCCTTTGTTTAATTTTAAAAAGCAAAGACAGTGCAGAGATCCCAATTTTTGTTAGACTTGCATAACTACATCTCAAAGTACTTCTCAGGCAGCTGTAACAGAAAGATTTCCCAAATCTTACAACTCCAACTAGGGGCAAAATAAATCCATAGGCTTGTAGACCCAATGTTAAATGTATCTGAATGAATCTTTCCTATTTAGACCAAGTATTAGAAAGTTTGAATGTGTGTTCTGTGGTTAGTTTTTCTGTAACCAGCTCACCCTCCCAGTTCACAAAAGCTTCTCATTCCTGTTAACTCAAAATGCTACTCAGATCCTGGTAATGTATCTTTGGAACATTAAGACTATCACTAGCTCTTAAGTATCATACCACAGTTTAGTAAGTCTTTACATTTAATTTGATTGGAATCCTGTAGAAAGAAAGTTACTGACTTGTTTTCGTTTGCCTGTTTATTCCACTATTATGAAGCTGTAATAGGATCCCATCCCTTTCATTATTTGATACTATTTCTTAATGCCCAAACTTGAACAGGTACTCAGAAAGTAAAACGATAGAGCTCTTCATGTCCCGTGGGCAGGCTGCTAAAACAGTGAAGTGACGCCACTTACAGCTGCTGGAACTAAGCATTTGGCTTAAAGGCCTCTCATGTAATGAAATGTGTTTCAAAGCACCACACAGGCACAGAGAATGCCACTAAAAGTAGTTTCAGGGCTGCTGCATGCAAAGGAACAGCAGCATCCAAATGGCAGAGCACCCAGTGTCACCTTTATGATCCTGGTGACCAGGACACAACCAGTCACCAACTTCACTGCAGGGAAAGCACTGTTCAAAAAGTATCTGGGAGTTGACTTGAAATTGACAATTTTTAAATAAATATTTTAACAAGGTTATTAAGACTGCTCAGTTTAACCAGACAACACCATTCCTACCTCTAACACCAGGATTAATTTAATTACTATCTGAGCCCCTCTCTACATTACAAATGTTTGAAGCATAAATACTGTAAGCAAAGACTGTCCCTTAGTTTGATACACCCTGGTTATAATTAGGAATGACGAGATGGAAGAAATGAATGGTATTTCAAAAGCTTAATATTGGGAAAACCAATATCCAAAGCTATCTATTCAATAAAGCAAAAGGAAAGTGACCCATGGGAAAGGCAGGAAAACCAAATAGCTTAGGACTTTTAAAGGAAGATCAGAAAGTAATGAAATTAGTGAGTGCAGCCTATTTTCATGTGTTTCAATATCAGTTTCACTTGCATTTCAATTGTATTTTTAATATTAAAACTTGTATAATGTATTTTAAACGTGATAATTACATAATTTTAAAATTTAAAGAGCACAGAGCCACAGAGTAATTATGTAGTCTCTAACACTGCTCATCTTGAAGTATATCCCTTACTATTGAGTGTGCTCAGTGAAAAACTGATTAAATTTGTTCTACAGCTAGAGTTCCACTTTATCAGAAATGTACATCACTCCCCATGGACTCCTTTGCACTCAAGATGCAAAACTAAAATGAAAATACCCCCCTTTTATGAATTTACTTATCTTCCATTTAAGCTGGACAAAGACCAGATTTTGTGGATTGCTGATCCTGTTTCTATTCTCACATGTGCTCTTGTCCATTAGATTAATTCCACTAGCCTCAGAGGAATCCTATGAGTAAAGAATAAGCATTGAGCAAGCCAGCCATGACACTTTGAGCAGAAGCACAGACCCTGGGAGAGTGTGACCTGCAGCACATTAAGCAGCTGATGGGCAGTGGAGATGGTGACCAGCCTTTAGTTTCAAAGCATGTCAGAAATCCAACATACCCCAGCTCCTCATTCCACTGCAGCAGGCAGCAAAGCTTCCAGCAAAACCAGCATTACGAGATAAAAAAATTTGAAGGTAAAGGACAACAGTCAGAGGGAACCTTCTAAAACCTGATCATTCAGCTGTACAGCTCAGCAGATGCCACAAGCTATAAAAAGAATGGGAAAGAGAGATGGACACTCTACTCCCTCACCTCCCAGTGTTCCCTACATCTTTTACTGGCTGAACAGCTACTCTTTCATTGCCATCAAAATCACACAAGCATATAAATACTATTTCAGTTAAACCATAGGGCTGAGTGTATCCTTACCCTTCAATCTTTCCAAAAGCTTTAAACATTTTTAATTGCTCTCTTTTCACATGCTTTCTTGTCCTGTTGTGCTACTGCATGTCATTTCAGGAAGTTGGTGCTAAGTTTTCAAAGACCATTTCAGGACTACGTTTCAGACCTGTTATTGACATTTCTACCTCTTTCAGCTGTGCCACCACAACATGGTGACAGACTTTAAAATGTGGTATCTCAAGTCACTAAAAAGCAGTTGGTAATATCAAAAAGCTGGTTCATTTTTCCACTGGAAATAAAATCCACAAATCAGCCTAATAGCAGGCCTGGAAGTATTGACAAACTCTTATAAGAATTAGCCACCTTTTCAGAATTCTTCTACTTTGGTATATACCCTGAAGAGAAAAAAAAACAAAAAACACAACAACAAGAAAAACTCAAACAAACAAAAAAACCCCAAAAAACCAAACCCCAAACAAAAAAAAAATCTAAAAAAGCCAAGGAATGTAGACAAAAGTAAATATTTCCACATTGCTTTTTAAAAGTAATCACTTGATGTTATTTTATAAATATATAGAACTTTTAAAGGAGAAGCTGATCTGTGCCTGACTTATGTGACAGCCACTTGCTGTAACTCTTGCATTCTGCCCTTTAGTTTCATGAAGGCCTCCTAATACATGGCAGCAAGAACCACTTTCCCAATAAACCTGCAGGGCTGTATTCTTAAGTAATCTTTAGCAACATAAAAGTAATTTATGACTTCAGAGTCAGCAATACTTATACTAATATTTTTAAATGTATACATTATATACAAGGATATATTCTAATTCAGTTTATTTACAGCAATGAACAAAGAGTACTTAAACACAACTATAGAACTATATGACAAGTTTAGCATTTTTGGAGGGGGAGGGTTTTGTTTTGGGTTTTTACTAATATCAGCCTTTTCTCAACCAATCAAAAGAGGCTATTCTACAGCCTTAGAACACCATTCCAAGCTGTCAAGCAGCGTGGTGGGTTTGTGTAATGTGGTGAAAGGTATGAATGAGTGCTTCACTGGACAAGAAATACAGGCAACCAGGAGCAAGGTATAGGAAGACAAACTTGGGCATTCTTTTGCATTGGACAAATGCCTTGACATTTAATAGAGCATGCATTTCTATACAGTGACAAAGGGGATGAGTTCAAAAAGCAATTTTATCTCCTCCATTCTGAAGTATCTGTCTTTCTTGAGGTTCCCCATAAGAATCCACAAAGAACAATGTGATTCTGTACTTTTCAGCTTCATTTTAGCACAAATCACAGCATCACCAAGGGCATATGTTTTAGTTACTGTGTAAATACTTGTTAAAAGCAGAGGAAAAAAACTAAAAAAATCACATCAGAAGTAGTAGCTTAGCTACACACGAAACTCTCTCTTTTTCTACAATTACCACACAAGCACAGCCATACAGGGAAGGTGCTAAAAAAGAAAGCAAGGCAAATGAAGTTGTGTGTGGACATGAAGATCCAGGATAGCCAGCAGGTGGGTTTTGATAATAACATACAGGAAATATTCTGTGTTAATCATGGTGAGATCTGGTGAGATGCTTCATCACTTGTGGATAACTGCACTTCTCACGCCAGTCTGTACCTGTTCAAGTGAAGGAATCTGCTTTAACAGGGACCACTGGACATTGGTTTGGATTTATGCCTGAAGGGTGTATATACAAAGTTCTTTGGGGCACACTGCCCTTTGAAACATGGAAGATTGAGTTACATTTCTCTTTGGTAGTAACTGTTAATGAAATTGCCTAACAAAACAGATTTCAACCACGGAGACTACAAAATCAAATTTGGTTTCATAGTATAAGCTGAACTTCACTATCTGGTTTTTATTGCTACAACAAGCAACACATTTAACTAGGAGGTTTGCACATTACTTTTTTATTGGAGGCCCACATTTCTCAGTAACTTATGTCGGTCTATTAGTTGAAGTTTTCCTTGCCTAGTTTAAATTTGTTATGGCTTTAAACTTCAAATCACTTCTGAGAACAGCTATTATAAGTAACTTGAGTGCATATAAGCTTGAACAAATTAAAGCTTATAGATATTACTCAATTAAGATTATCTGATGCTATCCACTGCAATGGATTCTTAAAATTTTGAGGAAATGGCTCATATATTCACTGACTGTTGGTACATGAAAGAATTTACTAAGCCTGTCCACCTAATCATTTGTTTATTGTTGTACTTTCTGAAGTGTTGAAAATCATCTTTCCCTATCCTCACCTTTGCCTCAGATTTCAGCAACCTCCCAGAAACTCTGACCAGTCTCTGAAAGGAGTACTGCCTATGCTGATGCCACAGCCAGCACCTTCACACACCTGGTTCCTACAACCACTGCAGCAGTGAAAAACACCAGCAGGGTAAGACAGCGAAATGTCTACTCTCAAACCCAAAAATTTTAGCTCAGTCCCAACATCCCAGTTGCCTCCTTTCATTCCCAAAGGACAGGTTTTTCCAGGGGTTTGAGGACAGGCAGGTTTTTCTGTAAACCATTCTCTGTAGGTGACTAGCAGTGTGACTAGCAATTGTTCCTACTCAGTGAACTTAGGGAAAAAACAATACTTTTCTGAGTTCTCACAGGAAGGATAACAAAAACAAGAGACATGTTTAGCTTCCTCTTACAGGTTCCTGGATTCAGCAACTTTTTGCTTGAATTGAAAATTGCCAACTTTTATTGAGATAAAAACATTAGGCTTGTAGATCAGAGAATAATAAGAAATAAAAGTATACTGTCCCCTGTCCTGTCTTGTCCCTTCCTGGTTTGCACTGAGGTCAGTGCATTCTTGCACTTTTACCTTCCCACCCACAGTGAGGATAAAAATCTCCTCAGAGGCACACAGGACAAACAAATAAACATGACAGCAAAGAATTAGAGAAATACGTAAGTTCATCATACATAAAGAAACTCCTTTTTTTTTTCTGCACAGCAAGCTGTATCAGGATCAGATTTTTCTTTAACTCATCTTCATTAGAGTCTCAACAAAACACTACTGAAGGACCTGATCAAAATCCCAGTAATTAAAGCAGGAGAAAACTGCTCCAAATATAACATACTGAAAAGCAATCCCTTGTTTTAATTGCACAACTCCAAACCAGAGCCAACAAGGTTGTGCAGAATTCAAGCCAAACCCATCCCAAACCAAAGAGGTCCACCTAAAAGCAAGTTGTTGTTCAGATAGATCCTACCTTCTTTTACCAGTTGAACCAACATTTGTAGGAGAGAGTGCTGCTTGTCTCCGTGCTCTTTACTCTATTGATTGTTGTGTAAATATTAGGCTTCCTGCTTGTGGAGAAACTACTGCAAAGTTTCTTTCAGTTCTGTTTGCACATTTCCAACTTGGGCATGTTTTAGAACAAGGAAGTTTATGTAATGTTCCTGAGAAAGTGCAGTACATCATGGCTCATTTTAATTCAGGTATGAATACATGACACAGATGAATTCACAAAACACTCCTTTCATCTGAAATTTAAATAGTAACCCTTTTTACCCTGAAGGTTTAAGCAGCTTTAAGTGATGAAATTATTAGATTTTTCTGTTTCTTTACAGCAGTGCTAGATTGAAACAGCTCTGGATGAATCTTACCTGAATTTATTCAAATACAAATACACCATCAACCATAAGAAAATTTTAATAAGTCATCCAAAAGATGTCAATGTTCTCTACAGCCATAGAATATAATTTTAAACTTTACTCATTTCAGTATTACAGCACATAAAAGCATCTTCTCCCCAAAGGCCAAATTTTCAAGTACTAAACAAACCTAAATATTCCTCTGCAAAGTCAAGAAGTCTGTACATGCATCTGGGATATTCATCTATCTAAACACAAACCTTTGACACAAATTTTATTTGCACACTGTTCACTACCAATGCTGCATTACTGAAATTCTTGCTTACCTATAAATACGGTTTCATCTTTCCTTTTTAAATTACTGTCTTTAGAAGATGTCATTGGGAAAGTGACAGCAGATTACTTCTGTAGGTATGGATCATCCTTCTTTACTCAGACACCTCCCACAAGTTCAGGGTTCTGTTCAAACCCCCCTTCCCAGGACCCTTCCTGACCCCACTGCTGTCTCTGGTCCCTGTGGCTCAGTTCTGGTCCCTGTTCCTTGACAGCAGGGTCAAGATAGTCACTGCTACCAGTTTGGGTCAGACGTTTTCCCCCATTTGCCAGCACTTGTACGGCTCAGCTCTTGCCAAAATTTGTATCTTATTTGGTGCACAGGTGTCCAGCTTTTACTGGGTTTCTCTTCTCAACAGATTCTTTCTCTTAGTGTAACAGAGCTGCGTGTTCTGCATAAAGCAGTTTTGATGGGTTAAAACTGGAGCTTTTTTGGTTAGTTGAGTTTGGCTCATTTGGGGGTTTGTTGTTTGTTGAAAACCCCAATGGGTTTTCTTTGTTTTATTTGTTTTTGATTTTTTCCCCACTTCCTGAATAGACAGAATAGTCTCTTTTACTTCAATCCCAGTCCAACTGTCCCCAAAGGCTTGACACCAATTTTTGGACTCTCACTTTTCTCTCTCAGCTGACAAATCGTTTTTGGGCTTGCCATCTGCTAGCCAAAGCTGCGGGCAAACATGCCTGGCCAGCACGAACTGTCCACTGCCTATGGCTTGTGGACAGGAGAGAGGAACAACCCAAGATTTCTGGGCTGTCTGCACTGCCCTGCAGAGTGGCCCAGTCTGTGGGCCCTCAAATAACCCAAAGATAAACGTAAGTCTAGACATTACCATGATAGTTGTAGCATAGGGAAACTGTGTCTGGGTGTTTAACAAAGCCTCTTGAGGCTGAGTGGAAGATGTGGATTGCTCCAGTTTCAGACAGAATTAACACATTTCTAAATAGAGATTGCTGAAATAAAGTAAATGAACAACAGGAACAACCAAATCACCAGATTTCTCTCAGGCTTCTCTGTTAAATCTGCTGCAACGTGTATTTCTGTGTCCATGCAGCAAATTACTATTGTGACTGTATCTGAATGTACAAAATGACTGAGAAGCAACAAAGAATCCAGCACCCAAGGTATAACATTATGATCATCTAATGAAACATAGAAACAATGTCACAGACATTGAAGAGAAATATGAAGAGAAAAAGGACAAGGGATAAATGCTTGTGAAGTAGCTGCATTAACAGTCTTGAAGCACATACACACATGGAGCCTAATTTGCTGAAATCTCATCAACTCAACCAGACTAAGCTATATTCTGCACTAATCTTAAATTCTGCCTTACAAAAGCACCTCTCCAGGCCATTTTCTTGTCTTTAGAAAGTTAAATAACGTGACAGTAACAAAAAATTATGGTCAATAATCACACATCATTTCAGGTAAAATAAAAGAGAAATATTATGTAGTAGTTTTAAAAGCCATGGAATCCTATAAGATGTAATTTTGTAATTTACTACATACCAAGTATGATCACACATACACAGAACAAAAAGTAATTTAAACATTCAAATCACTGAAAATGAGCATTCTATTACTATTTATTTCAACAGCTGAAAAACCTACCAATGACATTCCTCCAGTCAAGGTTGCTTTATATGAAAAAAAAAAAAAGGTGCTTTCTACAAGCTAATCAACTAAATACAAACAGGACTTTGAGGATAGAAGAGAGCATTTATGGTTTTGACCTAACAAGGCATTCTAAGAGGAACTTTTTGAATGCATCATGCATATTTTAACTCTGCAGTTAAGCAATGCTGCATAATCTGCAATACATTAACAACTGAGAAACTTAATGAGTTTAAGTTCTTCTTTAAAATACACATGAAGGCACTCCATATTGCAAATGCTACTATTTGTGCTTATTAAAACAATTATATAAATAATATTAGTCAACAGATTTTAGCAGCATAATGATAAAAGAGAATTTAAGATATGGAATAATTAAGCATTAATTTTTTTACAGTGAACCATCAGCAGGCTCACAAATAAGAAACATTTCTTTTTGTATTTAAGAAATACATTCTTCCAATGGACTTATTAACAAAAATTTTCATTTAGAGCCTTCCTTCAAAAAATGCCACAATTACCATCTAAACAGGGGAAAATGAAGCTCAAGTGCTGATTTTGCCATTTGTATTTCTTTGACGCAGTTTACCCAAAGATAAAAAGTACCTAAAAAAATAGATCACAGTCACCCACAGTGCTAAGATTTCCAAATTTGACTACTCTGTTCCTAAACTGCAGCAAATGAGTACAGCTTTCACTAATGGATTGCTATTAAAAATAAATCAGCTAAACATTTCTCCTTCCATACAGCTGGAGCAAGCATACAGCGCTCGATTATGCAGCTGCTTGAAAGACAGATTTCAGCCTCCACATGGAATTACTTACCCAGAAGCATGTTTCTCTTCTGCAGTTAGTTCAGCAGAATAGAAAGTTCTGCACAATAGATCTAGCAAAAGAAATGTTCTCACAAGCTCCTTTTTTACTTGGTGCAAGCCTTGAGTAGGGTTTGAACTTGTGCTGCTGAGAAATATGGCTTGCTCCACAGAGCTGCTGGGGCACTTTACTGCACTCCCATTGGTGAATGACACCTCTTCAGGCTCTGCACAAGTGATGCAGACAGGCAGCAGCTGGTGCCACCTTAATTTGAGGTAACAAAACCATTAAAAAAGAGAAAGCAGTCACTTCTGTAAAATTTTTAAAGTTAATGTATTTTAATATATCTGTCCTGCAATTGGTTTTAAACTAGTTGCCTATCTTTCAGCAAGAAAAAAAACTCCTTACAGAGCTAATACAGTGCGTCAAGGAAAATCTACACAGTAGGCAAAAGTAAATGTTCCATCTTTCCATAATGCTTAATTTCATTACAGCTGCATTTGTCTGCTCTGATACAAGAGTTCTTTTAAAGAAATACAAACAGGGAGCTGGTTTAGGACTTTTTATTTAGCTCAAAAGTCACCTATGAGAGCAAGTGGGACACGCAATAAAAACATTCCGAATGCTGTGTTACCATGGCAAGTACCTACTGGTCCAGTAAAACTGACCACAGACTATTTACCCAAAATTAAAATTAACATTTGCTATGAAGAGAAAAAATATCCCTCTTCGTATTATAGAGGCAAAAGGCACACAGTCTGAAACCTGGGACTCAAATAATAAACTTCAAACAAAGAACTCTCTAATCTGCAGCTCCTCACTTTGGGACATGCTGTGTCAGTACACCTCAGCTGGAGCCTGCACAGAAATTCTGACTCCCTCAAAAGAATTTTTTCAGGCACATCCTAGTAAGAGTACTTGATAGAAGGAGTATTATTAAAAATAATAATAATAAAAAATTTGAAAGAGAGAGTGAGAATACATCCAACATCATTAGGAACAGATTTTTACCTGATGTAGCTCGCAGTTACGTCAAATAATTCCTCACAGAGAACTAAAGATTACAGAAGAAATCTTGTATGTAATCCTTGCACTTTAATCCTTTGTGTTAAACATATAAAGACGTACTTAATCTTCTCATTTGTTTTTTACAGAAGTGAAGGAATAAGAAGATAGGTAAAAGTTAACTTTAAAAAGTAAACTTCTTGGAAGAAATTCCCACACCTCTAGAAATACTGGATACACTTTCTGTGACAAGATTAAATTTGTACCCTGCCCTGAATAAAGTATATTGTTCCAGTGACAATACTTCTCTAGTAAGTGACTGTTGGTTACTCAAAGCAGCACACGTGAAAATTTAGCTTAATCTTATTTTATTCTACAACCTCCTACTCCTCCCTTCTACTAAAGAGGGATTGCTTTGATAATTACCTGATAACATGAGTTAGCAGCAATTAGTTAATTTTGTTACATGTCCTGAAATATTTGGTACTCTTGTTAAAAAAAGTCTCCTTAAAAAAAAAAAAAAGGGTTGTGGGCATTGCTAGCAGTGGAAAAAATGAATCAGCTTTGACATAAAAAGGCAAATAAAAATCAAACCAAATTAAAAATAAACCTCTGATTTTTCAGCAAATCTTGGAAGATGTGACTCATTCTTATTGCACACTTGGGATTGGCAGCACCAAACTTCTGTGAAATTTTATGTGGGTTTTATGATGACTTCACAAGATGACCAGTATTCTCAATAAATACTCTGTTCTCTCATGCTGATAATATTAATAATTGTGTTTTGTGTGATGACTGAAGGATTTTTTTTAATTTCACTGTTAACTGCAGAAGAGTCTTACACATTCCATAAACACATGGTAGGTTTATGCATTATAGCAAGACAAAACATCAGAGACTGTAACTCCCCCAAGCTGGAGACATAGCTCCCTCAATCCCTCCACTTGCTCAATGACTGCAGGGTCTCTTTTTTTGGCAGTGTTTGATAGTTCCTTGCTAAAACCATTAAAATGTGCCACTTTAACCATATATCTAGTTTAACATGCCGTAGCTCCTTTCTGTTTCCCACTTAATGGCATAGAACACCCTGTCTTACAGAAGGCCAGGCCCTGGTTTCAGAGGAAGGTCTTAGGACACACTGATCTCAGATTTAACATGTCAGCCTGCCCCCTAGCTCACATCTGAAATGGGATCCCCAACCACAAACCGCCACAGTTTTTCCTACAGTTCTCTCCTCCCCACCCTTTAAGCAATGTTAATTCCCATCTACTCGACTGACAGCCACTGTCCCAAGATTCTGGAGAAGCCCTGACTTTTTTTTTTGTCTGAGAAAGCCTCTTCAGAGATCCATAACAGCAGAGAAAGCCTCCCCACATGCTGAGCATGATGGGCTCTGGGTGTTGAGGGCATGCAGTGCCCTTGGTGCAAGCGCAGCAGAGGCGCTGTGGGTGAGCAGGAAAACAGGACAACAGCAATTCCTTCTGGAACAGCAGTCTGGGGCAGTCATGCAGCTACTGCATTATAGATGCATAGGTCACAAGGGTGAGGATAGTGGCTAGAAGAGAAAAAGGAGAAAGTGGAATACAGAAGAGAAAGGTGTGGGGGGAAGGTTTAAAGACATTATAACTTGTGAGAACAGCACAATGAAAGGGCAAATATTATTATACCAGAAGGAGAGATTAAAAGAACACAAAAACATTAATATGAAAGCAAAACTGGCGAAAAACAATAGTAAATCAAAAGAAAGAAAATGCATTTTTGCTTCCAAAAAGCTATGATGTGCTGACCTTCCAGAACACAGTGGTACAATGTTCACTGCAACTGTCACACCCACACCACACATCTAAGCAAGGCAAGGGGAAGAGAGAGAGACCGCAAAAGTGCACACATTAGAACCACAGAGCTACAAGAAGGGAAAGGCCTCTTGGAGAGGTTATCTGAGGGCAAATGCACTCGGGTGTCATTCACAAGCAGCTTCTATAGTCAAAGAAAGACAAGCTGACACTGAACAGCTCAACTGCCAAGATTCTCAGGTGGTGGCTTTTTTTTTTTTTTTTTTAAACCAAAGGTCATACTTCAAATTCTTCCCCTCTGTATTTTCTCTCTTTTACATGGAGGCAGGAGAAGTGACATTTTGAGCACTTTCAATAGGTTACTTATTATCTCACTAAAAAGTTTTACTAACAAACAAAAGTCACCCAGAATCCAAAAACATCTACTCAAAACATGTTTTTTTCACTTAGAATCTATGCCCACCCCCCTTCCAGGTTGCTTTGATACAAGCAACTCTCCCTAGCAGACTGGAATACACCATGCTTGTATTTTGGCTGTTTAGAAACTTGGAGAACTGTCAGGATGTGACTGAAGAGAAATGGACAGTCTATGGAGATGTGCTATATTTTCAGATTGAGCACTGAAAAAATCATCTTCCCGAGAAGTCCAAAATGTAGCAGTTTGGACTTCTGTAAAGCTCAGTGCCAAACAGCAATAGCATCCTACTGTCAAATTCATAAAAGGCTTCTCTGCATAGCCATGGTTGGATCCTTTAGGTTTTGTCCTTTGCTTTTCATGCAAAAGCAACTCTTAAGGGCTTGGTGTTCCTGTTCTCAAGGTTCTCTTCAGTGCACTGTATACTAGTCACATACAGAATTGTTACACCGAATGTTCACTAAAGGGCAGCCTAGAAAAAAAATGGGCAATATTGGGTAATAATATAAAAGTTAAGAAAAAGACAAAACTTAGTTGCTAAGGTTTGACCTTATTGTTATTGTACTGTCCATCACGATTCTTAATTCTCAACTTTGTTCATCAAATATTTTCAAATATATTTTCAACAGAAAAATGCTACTGTTATAATCTCAGATAGAAGGCATTTCATTAATATTTCAATAAATTTATAATATGTGGAATATCACACTAATGAACTAGAAGCACCCTCCATAGACACTGACTTAAACCAACTATTAGTATGTAAAAGAAAGGACCTTTATTCAACAAAAAACAACTACCCTCCCCACTTCTTGGAATAAAGGATCAGTAATCCAAATCGTATTAAGCATAGGTAATGCCAAATCACCCATACTTAGCGTCCAAAATTCAACACCAGGCTCAAAACAGAGGTGAGGTAACTTTGTCAGGAGAACACTGATGCCCTGTCAAACACATTGGGAAAGCTGCTGGCCATGCTTGAGTAGTATTTTAACACACTACACTTAATATAATCCCCAAGAATCATCCCAGTTTGAAGGAGGAGAAGAGAAGTTAGAGGTGAGGTGGAACAACCTGATCCTACTGTACAGGCAAAAGACATGGTCAAGCACACGTCCAGTGAGTAACAGTTAAATCCCTTTCGCAGTAGATGAATTTCACAAGACATGATGCACTACCAGGGCTTTCCAGAAATATCTCAGAACAGAAATTGGATCAAAGGAGTTCAATTATTTTATGAAGCATGGAAGTATTTCCATATGTAGCAACCAGATGTCACGTTGTTTAACACACGCACCTTCGTCATGATGAGGAATGGCGCAGCCATAAGAACTTAATGTCAGTTTAACTCTCCCCCTGAGCAGGAATCTTCAGATAAATTCTTAAATCTTTCTCCAGCCTCAAGGACTGCAACAGGTTCTACAGGTACGCAGCCTTCAAAGGCCTAACAAATACGGCACGACACTCCCGTTATAAATGCACAGTAAAATCTATTTTTGTTCAAGCCATTAATCACCATTTCCGCATCTCACTTGCTACTTTGATCTAAGAATTTGTCATTAAAAGGTCTAGATGACAGCAGGTGTTTTAGGATTCATCCCAGTAAGTAGTTACTTCATTGCAGTTGGAAAAGAGAGAATGATGAACTTATTTTCTGCTTTGGATCTTGTACTCCAAAGCCCTGGAGAAGAGGATATTTCTCATGCAGTATATGAGACACCTTTAACCCTTCCTCTTTATCATGGGTGCATAGATTCTGAAAGACTCTTAACTTTCAGTTCTCAAACTCCACATTGCATTTCTGTACAACCTCTATACAAATTTAGAATTGAAAAAAATATATATTTGGAAGTGGCAAAATTTTAAGTCATATATATCTCTTCTCCAGCATCTGCTTCCCAAGTTCATATTTATATATGCATATAGACTTCTTATAATGACAGAGAGTTCCTAAATAATGTGAATAGTAAGGTATCACAGAGGATAAGCACCTTCAAGCCAGTCTAAATAACATAAAAGATCCGTGATTATTTTTAATATGTATTACAATAATGGTGAGAGGTGTCAAAATTACATCAAGCTACACAGTACCAACAGCTCTCCATACACAGGCTAAGAAAGAACTCTTGACCTAAATCACAGTTCAAGTAAGCAGTACCAAAAAGAGATACATGTGACAAGTACATCAACTTTCATGCGAAGTGAATTAAAGCATCTGTAACTTTCCCAAAGTCAAAAAGAAAGTATGTGACATGTGACGCTTCATTATGACAAATCTCTTCCACTAAGCATGTTCTATTCTGGTCATTTTACTTAGTTCAGTCATCTTTACTGGAGCTGAAAAGCAGTTATTCCACCACAACAAATACATCCCAGTGACATTACTCCTGAAATACATATTTTTCTTTTAGAAAGTGATGACGTGCCATTAAAAAAAACCCCAAACAATCAAAACCCTCAAACACTCAACAGTCCAATGCCACTTTGTCACTGAGGAAGAGGCAACACTCATACTCCAGAAATTCACAAATTCTGATGCAAAAAATTGCACCCAATAAGGTTGGGGAAGCTTTTGTTCTTAAGCAAAAGCATAAGCACTTTCAGAAAAAGAGAAAAAGGGAGCAGGGTACACAGATTCAGGTTGCTGAATAAACTTCTACAGCTTGGGCAAGGGAGCATGTTGTGGAGTATGTTTATGCCAGTAAGAACGAGTGTCTGAATTCCATGGAAATTATTTGACTTCACTGTTGTGAATACCTTGAAAGACCATCTTTACCTATCTTGGAATCCACTCCTTTGGCACTGGAAATATGAAAACTCAATAAAGGCCACGGGAGAGGTGCTATAAAAATTTCCATGTCGATAACTTTTTTTAATCAGCATCCTCTGATAACAGGCATTAGCAAGTCATCAAACAGAAGCACAGTGGGTCACACTCACATGAATGTTACATTACTGATAACAAATAAGCAAGACATTAGCACCAACATGAAAAGGCAAATTCAACACAGCCTTCTGAGACATTATTTAGTTTGAAAATACATTCAAATCCTGTGAATGACTACTAAGAGCCTCAGGAATTATTTAAAAAAATCCACAAAACATACAAACAAACAAACTCTCCACCCACTCCCCCCCAACAAACCAAGAATACTTTTTTTTTTTTGCAAGGACTAATATTCAAAAAGTTTGAACATAGGCAAAAAGCATTAAGACAGTTTTACTTAGAGAGTGAAGGTGTAAGAAATAAGAAATGCATCCAGGTATATCACAACATGAGCTGGCAGCACAAACTGACTCCAAATTACCATCTGAGTTTTTTGTTATGAAAAGCTTAGCATCCTGATGCAAGAAGAAGCAGAAAAAAGAAACTAAACCACATAAAAACCACCATTCATGACTCACGGATTCACTAATTAAGGGATCTTATTGGAAGACTTATCCAAAAAATCAATATCTCTCTCTGTTCATATTTTAACTTACAACCTCTCTCCGGCATGGACATTCTTCTTTTAATGGCAGGTCACAACAGGAAGCTTCTACAGGTGAAATCACTTCTGATGAATTGCAGGGGTGAAAGCCTTTACATTTCTAAGCCAGATGTTTCAACTGGGTGCAGATATGACACAGTATACCTGCACTCATTTGAGCATTTGTGTTCAGCCAGAGTCATAAAACAGGCTGAGGAAAATCTCCTGCTTTCAGGGGCTGAGTTGCTTCACGGGCACAATCCCAGAAACTTAATTTCT
Organism: Irena cyanogastra; assembly: GCA_013397155.1. NCBI lineage: Eukaryota > Metazoa > Chordata > Aves > Passeriformes > Irenidae > Irena > Irena cyanogastra. The sequence continues at coordinate 356,234 of VWZV01000256.1, forward strand.
ACCCATACTCTGTAAATGTGGAGTGAGATGTCTGTTCTCTGAACTGTATATTGGCTCCAAACTTCTCCCACACAGCCTCTTCAAGCTGGGGAGGAATTGCACATTGCGCAAACTCCCTACCCTTCAATCCTTCCTCTGTTTGTCACTTTCTCTCAGTTTTCCTTTTCTTGGTCTTTCCATCTATCCTTTCTCTACTTAAATTCACACTCCACTGTTCATAACTATGATCATACTGGCCTCTCTTCCTTTTCTTTTTTTCCTCTTCTTGCATACCAAATCCTTTTCCTTTCTGGTGATGCTTGAGTTAGCAGCTGGGTTTTTTCATTTTTGTGAGGATTTTTTTGTCTTGTTTTGGGTTTTTTGTTCTGGTATTTTCCCCCCTTTTTTCCCCTTCCCCCAGGATTGCACAATACCTCATCCTGGAGTCTGGGTTTCAGTATATCTGCAAAAAATCAGATCAATGGCACCCACTTCAAAGCCAGCTGGAAAGAAAATACACTCTTGCATCAGCATAACTATATTTCAATCCACGGGAAGGGAGAGAGCTTACAGAATAGAACCACCCAGCACAAAAGAACCCATGCCAGGGCTATTTTGGACATGGAAGATGCATGTGAGATGCTGACCAAGGGCTCTGCACTGCACTGGGAGGATTTTTTCTGTGGTCAGGCAGCTGGATTCATGTAGTAAGACACAGCCTGCTATAGTGAATTTTTTCTGAAGCAGATGGATGTTGTTACTCAATAAAGAGACCAGTCTCTCTGAGCACGGTGACAAGTAGTAGCTCATTTTTATTTCAGCCTTAGGTGTGAAAGTCATTTAAACTGCTTAAATGACACAAGACATGGGGTTAATTTTTCTTGGCTGTCAGCCTTCTTTTTTCACAAAGTCATCAAATTGTGTACATGGGCTTTGTAGAGATGGCATATGTTCAGACACATCAGAACTAGAAGTAGATTTACATCTGTTAAAATCCATCCCCAAAGGTTTGCAGGTTCACAGATGCACACAGTCATTGAGATATTTCTGAGACTCCTTAAGCATATATATCTACTATAAACAGAAGCATATGCTCCCAAAGCTGTGTATGAACAAGTGTTTGGCTGAGAATTTCCAGGCATTGGATGGAAGAAAAACAACGTACCCCAACTCCATGAACAGCACTGCGGCAGTGGCTTCGCTGTCCAACCTCCACCTATGCCACTTCAATGGAAAATTCCATCAGCTTGCTCTGCAGCTTCCAGAGCTAACAGCTCTAAAAACATCACAGGAATTGTGTAGGTTATGTTACTACAGTTCAAAAACCACAGCAACATCTTAGAGCAACTACTTCATCCTGAAACATTAACTCTGAATTCTGTTACATTTGCATTGTAGACATTACACCCTCCCTTTATTAATCTGGATAAAATACTAATCTTGGAATTTTTACCTTGAAGGTTATTCCTTGGTACCTCAGCTGCCTTTCATCACATGCATTTGGGAATGAATTCCCTTCAGGGCACCTGAGATGTACCCGTTTTGTCCCTTTGGGACAACATGCTTACACAGGACATCCTTTCTGTAAGGGGATACAAGGTCATTCCAGGCACCTGTTATGAATTTCAAAGGAACCTAATTTAATTAATCATAGACTGAAGTAATTTGGATTTGCTCAGTCAGATTGGCATGTATTTTCTCTGATTTTCTTGAAATGAGTTTGTTTGGAATTCAACAGATTCACAGCACTGCAGTCTGCCACCCTTTTGGCAAAGTACCAACATACTGCAATGCATGGCAGGATGCAGATTTATTCCCAGAAAAACATAGCTGAGCTTCTAATCATCATACCGAAAACCGATAAGAATCTCATTATTTTTAATACAACAGACCTGCATATGCATTTTTAAATTTAGAAATACTATTCAAATTCAGTTATTTCAACATTATTATTAACCAAATAAAAATATCAAAGTGTAAAGCTGTTTGACTAAGCCTTCCCTAATATGATGATTACTCCTGAGGGCTATTTCTCTATTATCTGCCATTCAACCCAGTTTCCCAAAGCACTGATCCTCTGAAACTGCACAGAAGCCAAAAAAGCTGCAGATACTGTGTCCTTGGAAAACTAGGCCAGCTGTCTTTCTGCAATTCTTCAGCTTCACCTCAGTCTAAGGCTGAGGTACCCTTAAAAGAAATCACAACCCAAACTGTCTTTAAATGAACAGTACAGAAGCACAGTTGCAATCACACCTGCTTATTCAGTAGTAATTCAGGCTGCCCTGACAGGCTGGATTCCCCCCAAAAATACAGGAAAAACCTACCACAGTGAGTGGGGCTTACATGTGCCCAACTCATAAGTGACACTACAGGACAGCTTTTGTTGAGCAAGCCAGTTCACTGGGGAAGCTTTGTGCACTGGCACACAGTGAAACACCAAGAATTAACATCCAGGACCAGCTGAATGAGATGGGCTCTGCAGGACAGCCAATATCTCCCTTAGCCACAGAACATTCTGGCACCTAACAGCACCTAAACTTAATGGAAAATTGAGACAATTTTCTTTGTCTTTTAAACATATAAGGACTCTCTCCTTGAAAACGTCTTCCTCACATCACGTCTCTACCAATTTATGAAGTTATTCCCATGACTAATTCCCTCACTTTGCATATGCATGTGTGGCCTGCTGAGCTCAGCAAAAAAAGTGGTGGATGTCACTCAATATCTGCCAGTTAAAAAAATCGTAATAGTTGTGTCCTTAAATAGAACATTGGAAGTTTGGAAAGGCAGTTTTAATTGAACTGAGCAGAGGGCCACTTTCTGTAGATGAGTCAGTTTATGAAGTCTGCTCATTTTGACAGCTGTAGAACCATACTAAACACCTGGGAAAGATGCCATAATGACTACCAATATATTTAAAATTCCAGTAAGATCTTTTCTATGTCTCCTTTAGAAACAAATGATAAATAATAAATTGATATAAATATATACATTGATTATATAAATAAAGTATTGTCTGGACAGTTCAACTGCGTGGCTTGGGTTTGCTGTCTGCTCTACAATATTGCTGGTGAAAACAAGTACCTTAACAAGCACCTTCACTTAGTGAAGGGGCAGTATGAGAAACAACCTCACCTGCTTTCAACATATCTGCAATTATTTAATCAGGATGAAATCTTACTATTTCTGTATTTTGCACACATTTCTAGGTTTTCATACCCATTGGTCTACTGAGCATGTCAGGTATCTCCTTTCATTTCATTGATTTCAGGGGAAAATTTAGCGGTTAAGCAGACTTGGTAAAAGACGAACAAAAATGGTTGATCTTAGAATAACTCTTCTCAATTTCATATTTTTTAGCTATAAAATAAGATTTTTAAGAATTTTCTTTTAAAAATCTGCTCCTGAGATGGAAACTTGAGAAAGAGTAAAACTGACTTGGACTTCTACAAAAAACACCACACATGCAGGTAAATGAGTGTTTAATTTGGCATCTCAAATCATTAAGTATATGTTGTACACAAGAAAATAACTACTTTAGAAAGGAGTATAGGTTTCACATAAAAGATAACTCAGAAAGGAAAAGCCTGCATAAGTAACTCAATGTCAAATCCTACAAGCCAAGAGCTTACATCCTTCAACACCAGTGTGAAGAATACAGACCACCAGAGCAAACTCTGTCCTTAGTGGGTTAACCTGCACAGGGCAGCCATTCTCAAACACATCACAAGAAAGATATGAGTATCTCCTGAACCTAGAAAAGGACCCTTACAGAAAATTTCTGTCATCTTTGGAAGTAAATCAAACCTTCAGCCAAGCAATTCTCTCCCATAACTGTAAATAAACACATAAGATTGGCGGCAACAGAACTGTGAAATATCAGCAGTTCCACATTAAGAAATGGGCAAGAAAAGGTAACTCAGTGTTTTGGTTTTGGGTATCTCTGATGTCAGGCACAAAGGAACTTTTCTGCCTACCCCTCCCAAGCAGTTCCCATCAATTTGTCTCAGTCAGCATTGCTGGCTCCTGACGAGAAAATCTGACTAATGAGACAAGTGTTCCTTACCAGAGCCAGGTCTGGATCCAGACTGAAATTTGAGATGCAATGAAGAGCCAGAGCAGCTTTGTCACAATCCTTCACATAACCTTCTATTTTCTTATGTGAAACAGAGTGGCATAAAGACAGCACAGAAATACATCTTGCAACCTCACATCCACTTGTTGAGGAAGACAGATATCCTCACTTTTCCTCTACAGAGGAGGGGGCACCATCCATCCATAACAACTCACACATAATGAAGAGCACAAAACAGAAACCACATCTGACATTACTGGCTGTGAATCCAAACAGAGAGATTCCAAAACAGCATAACAAACTCTGGTCATTTCAATCACTTGGAAATCTCAGTATGAAAAAAACAATATGCTAAATCTTAATTAAGATTAATCTTCAATCCTCAGTCCACAGGGGCTTTGTAAACAGAGATAGAGATGTGATCATCCCAGTCTACTCCATGCTAGTCAGGCTGCACCCACAGTGCTGTGTACAGTTCTAGTCCCTACAAAGCAAGAAACACGTGGACAAAGTGGAGAGGTCCAAAAAAGGCCCTTAATGGTGATCAAAGGTCTGGAGAATCTGTCCTATGAGGAAAAACTGCAGGAGCTGGGATTTTCTCCCTAGAAAAGAGAAGGCTTAAGTGGCAACTCATAACAAAATTTCAGTATTCAAAGGACAGTCACAAAGAGGATGGAGGCTCTCTCTCCATGAGGATCCACATGGAGAAGACGAGGTGTGAGAAGTACACTGGGAGATGCTTCATCTTGACATGAGCAAAAATTACAGTGAGAAGAAGAATTCACTGCAACAGCCTCCCCAGGAACGTGATGGAATCCTCATTGCTGGAGGTTTCAAGACGTGGACAAGCTGCTAGATAATCTCATCATGACTCCCCTTCCCAGGAAAGCTTGGACCAGATGGTTTTTCAAGATCCCTTCAAACCCGGGCTGTTCTCTGATACAATTAACCAGTTTTGCAAGACTATGTTGTGATAAAGTCTGTAAGTACACATACATAAGCTGATACCAAAAATACATTAAAATAATAAATCCATGTAGTGACAAAAATGTGTCACAAGAATGTTAAATTAACATAACACAATTATATCAGAGAATTTAGCTCTTGTTCACCTCTTTTCAAAATAGACATGTGAAATTATGATTTCCACAACTCTGCTTGTGCAGTGTTTGTTGCTTAAGCAAGTTTCAGCTCGCAGGCACTATACATAGCACAGTCCACCAAAGATCAAGTTTTATCTAGAAACAGATGGATCTATACATACAATTCTAGAGCATAAAAACACTGTTAAGGAATCTCATTAAATCTATACTCATTAAGTCAATCTACAAGGAAAAGTGACCATCCATACTGCTAACAGCCACTCACCAAAATCCCTGTAGATGACGTGAAATGAGTTCATTCTTTGTAGAGAATTCTGAGAGATGGAAAAGCCACTGTTCTTATTACTAATGATCACAACTCAAAATACTGTGACTAAAAATATTCAACATATAAAAATTTCAAGATCTATTCAGTTAAGAGGCTTTTTAAATACCTGCATTGCTCCATGTACTCTCTGAAGCTGTACTGTGAAAGTGACATAGGAAATCCACTTCTGTATTCAAATAAAATTATCATATAATATCAGGGTTTGGAAAGGCAAATATGAAATAATTTCATATCTTCAGATGCTGAAACATGATGGGAAATAAAAAGATCCCCCCATAAAATTGTCAGGTTCTCTCATATAATATTGACAAAAAAGTGCTTTTGTATTATAACTAGCTGTGACAGCATTTAACATCAAGTGTTCTGTGCTCCTCTTCCTCAGAGAAAGCATTTTTGTAGCAGAATAGACAGTAATACTCACCTGGGAATGACCTTATTATCATCTTGCAAAGGGCTTGTGTTTAATTATGACATATATTCTTTAGCTTTCCAAACCCAAATCCTTTATTAATCTTGTACTTCTCATTTTTATGTTTTCTATCCAGAAGAAATTTAGCTCACCAAAATAAAGCTATTATCAATTTTCAGTATATTACATTAGTCTAACACATGTTTTTTCATCTTCCCTACCTTACTTCATTCATGTGAACTTTATTATTGCAATATTGGCTACTGTTTTACTTAAATCATCTCCTCTCTGTTACATGTTAACATAAAGCAACAGAACATCATTTCCTCTCCGTTACATGATAAGATAAAAAGACAGACCACAATAAATTCTCAGCCAAGAGGTCTACACCTGCTTTAAACCCTTTTGTTTGCAGTAGAGAGTTAGCTGGCACTTAAATGAGGAAGAAAAAGGCATTATAAAACATTTCTGCTAAATGATACTGGCTCAGGAAATGAGAGACCAGCTCATTAACACATGAATCTACCTTAAAACATCAACATACGTTCCTGCTCAGACATCTTCAAATAATAGATCAAGTGGATGTGGCTAAGACTATTTCAAAGATTTCTTCTCTGTAACATATAGCGGTCAAGGGTTTACTCGTCAAAATTGTTAAAACAGAGCTTTAGTAATGGTCACAATTGATGTCCTTTTTATAGAGAAGCCTCTGCATAGTATCATTAATTTTACTTGACCTGAAATGAAAGTCCTATTTCCCCTTTATACCTTCTCAAAATTTGTTGTTATTTTTATTTTTGTTCCTTGCCTGGGTGAAGCAGAGGTCATACTTAAGCACCCTTAGCCACCTTGCTGAAGAGAATACTGATGTGCAAGTTACCAAGAGCAGATATATCTACACAATTTAAATCCCTATCAAATGAAGTGAATTCCCCAACCTTATTTTACTTTTTATATCTATTTTATATAATGATATATTATGTAGTTTCTTAGGGTTTTTTCCTCAACTTGTTAGTAAGAACAAAGTATTTCATGCTTTAACAAAATCTCCCCTTATCTTGATTGATTTGAGGATCTTTCCATCAGGATAGGAAAGAAAAAAAAAAAGGTAAACGCTAATTAAAGCTCTGGTCCTCTTTGTTAGCTAGAAGTTTGGGAATCAGAGCTTAATAAAATAGCTGCAGAATGAATATCCTGCTCATCTGACATCAAAACTTTCAAAGGGGTAAGGGTAAAATATTTAAGAAAGTTTTCCCATAATAAGCACTGGCAAAAATCTTAATTATGCTGAAACTGAGATCTATTTTGTCTTTTTTCTGTCATGAATCTTCATTCTGAAATGGATACAGTTGTTTGAAAAATTCCAATTACATTATCCCTCAGTGCCTCTTGATCTTATGCAGACTCTCATAGTTAACATTTACAAGAGAGCAACAGCCTCTTCATCTATAAAACATCCAAGTTTTAACAACATTATGTATGAAGGTGAAGTTCACTATGCCACGTGGGAACTGAAAATCAGGATGTATCTTAGCAGTAGCTACATTAAATTCTGCATACTTGCTTTTATGCCTGGATTTACAGAAGCTGTGACAGTTTTTAAATCTGTTAATGATGTGGTACAAAAGATCATTCCCTGAGGTGATTCTGCAGTCCTACTATCCCAAAAGAATGCCTTTCTCTCCAGGTACAAGAATCCACAGATAGGCAAAAATGTATTCTGCCTTGCAAGCCACACCAGGAGTGCCACAGTGAGAAACAGCCTGGTTTTTACATCAGTAAGAGCAGACTCATTTTTCCCCATCTTCTTTAAAAATGTGTATCAGCCAAGTGTGATGATGCCTGTTGTAATTCCAGATGACTTCCAAGTCATAAGATTTGAGGAATAAATAATTTAATGCAGATGAACTACATTTCAGTCTTGTCTAGATTATACAGTTATTATGTTTACATTGATTCAACACCCATGCAAATTAAAGTACCCATTGAAGGTTAAGAGAGTGAACAAAATTGTAAGAGTTTATTTTTCAACTCTATAATACTTCCCTTTCTCCTTGAGTGGAGACAAACAGAACTGTCCCACAAACTCATCAATTGAGTTTAGAAACCATTAACTCAACCTAAAAGGTCACTAAGATAAGAACAAAATCAATAGGATTGTCCTTCAGAGCTCTTTTCAGATGTGGCTAATAAGTCTCTACAGCACAGCCTTACACACTGGCTCATTTTTAGCCAAATATTTACCCTGGTTGCAGTGCAACTTCTGGTTTGCTTTACAAGCTGCCAGTGTTCTGGTTTTGACTATAGAACCACTTCTTGCATCTGGTGGGGCCACACTGCTTTAAGGCTGTGCTTAGAGTACATAACAATGCCATCAAGCCTGGATAATGCACAGCTTGCTGAGGAGAATGGGAAAATAATGCTCAAATAATTGAAGACAGCATCTGGATATTATAATTATGACCAACCATCTAAGCCAGAATGAAAATCTGCATTAGGGTTGATGTTAACTCATTAAACACAAGTGCAGAAATTAACTCTCTTGGCCTGCAGCCAGTGATGACCCCTCTACTGCCCAGCCTGAAGGAAGGCCTGCACTCTGAACACACCAAAACTTGCTGCACGGATGAGTGGTGGGAGAGCTCTCATAACAAGGACAGTGACAAGCCCTAGCATAGCTCATGTTCAGATGTTGAACTTTTAAGGCTCTTTGCAAAGCAGTCCCTCCACCCCCTTGTCAATCCTTCTGCCACTAAAAGCAAGCATAACTGATTTTTTCACAAGCACATCGCACCTTATGCCACCCCTGCCACAGAAAATTTCTGTCTGATGGCCACCCCATCCTAAAACTTTTAATGGTGAAAATACAAACAAGCTCTGCAAACAGGAGCATCTTCCCTTTTAGTCAGAACAGTGGTACTGCCTATAAAGGGACTAAGTACCAGCAATCACAGCACAGTGTGCCTGCTTATCATGTGCACACCCTGAAACAGCCACTGCTGAGCTAAGCTTAATGACACACCTGAGAAATTGGCCTACCTAGATTCTATTTTCAGCAATTTGGTGCTTAACTGCTATATTTGGAAAAGATAGAAGAAAAAAAAAAACAAGTCTGTGTTTGGGAGCCATGCAGAATGTTAAATTACCTATTCAAAACAAATGATCCAGACAAAAAAATTCAGCTCACAGGAGTGGCTACACAGGTTTCCTTTGGTATCATGGGAAAACCAGGGTTATCATCTAGGCACAGGTCATTTCACCTGTGCAGGGAAGCTTTGCAATCTGTCGCACTTGAATAGATGCAGAACAGCCTTTATCTACCATTCTAAACAAGGAGGGCTGGCACTGCTTCACAAATGCAGCTAAGGACCACCCTAGCCATCCTTCAGCATGAAAAGACTCCACAAAAATGGTCAGCAATATCCAGTACCCCAGATGAAGCCATCCCTGTTCACAAGGAGTACTGTCTGGAGGGAGTTTTTCTGGTAGCATGTGAGTCTGAAACTCCTCCAAGATTCTGACAACAATAGCCAAGTCATTCTCAGCTGACAAAAGTGGAAGTAATTTTAAGGCTCGACAAGGGCCATAAAGGTCATTAATGAGGCTGAAAAAAACCAAATATCCAAAGCCACACCACAATGCCACAAGCATGAGAGACAGACACACTCAAATTTGTTAGGCCTAAAGCCCCTGACCACACTAAAATACATCCCATACCTTTATGTTTTTACTTCTTCAAACCCTCCTTGCAATTCCCTCCTGTACACAGGAGAGAAGAACTGCAAGTAAAAAATTCTCAAAATATCTCTAAGCAACTCTAAGGGCATTTGCTGTGACAGTAATAAGGAGCATATAATGTCATGGATAGAATATTTTATCTGCACTTGTTTAGCTTACGTATGATTGACTGAAAAGCAGTTATCAAATAATTTTTCTTGGTTGGAAGGGAAATAAAGTTATGTTTTATTTATGGTTACAACATACAACTGGAAAGAAAACTTGTTTATTTTGAGGTTACCCTAGAAAATCATCATTATTTATAGGAATCAAAAGTTGGGGCCTTTGACTTCCAAAACACTTCCAGATGTTCTTCCAAAAAGTGGTTTCTTTTAGTAGCTTATGCTAGCATTACAAAAATTGTCTTATTTTAAACAGCTGAAAATAAAATGCCACATTATTTTATGAACGACAACCAGATATCGCATGTATCTCAGTGACTTCAACTAGCCCGTCTCTTCCACTCCTGCTGGACTCTGTTATCCTGAATTTTGCATATTCCAAAGCAAAATTCCAAACTTCCTCTGCTTGGACATAACAGGATATAAACAGAAACAAAAACCAAATAATTTATGCTGGTTTTTATAATATACACAACTCCAATTGTAATTCCTTGAAATAATTTATCACTCTTGAGATGTCTAGTGTATCACTTCTCTGCCCACCCCAGTTTTGTACTCTGGGATTATTTTTCTTATTTTTTAATGCTACAAGTCCATATACTATAGATGTCGAAGTATATATATATATATATATATATATATCTCCCTGTAAAAATTATACAATTAGACAGCTGAGATAACCTATTAGACAAAAGACTAATTTCTGATAAAAAAATCAAATCATGCTTTGAACAACATTTTTAATGTAGTAAATAATAGATAGGGAAGTTCTTTATTCTTAAAAGCCCAGTTATGAAGAAGCAGACTTTGAATCAGTTCCATATGCCCATAAAATTGCATGCAGGTCTTGATTTTTTCTTACATTTCTTTTCTGTAATGATTTATTCTACCTATTTTGAATACCTCCTTGGGTGATGTTTTTGTAGCCACTTATTTTGTTGAGTAACATTCATGTACTTCAAATGTTTTTACTCTCAGACATTGCTTAGGATTTACTTCCCTTTTCTGGTTTTTTCATTATTGAAGTATTTTAAAGCATTTCAGAAGTTTCCTGAGATACAATCTTTACCTCCTCCTATAAAAATAGCAGTGCTTTTTCTTATCCTTGTCTTTTCTATACTACCTCAATCTCTCAACATTTGGAACAACTGTGTTCTTCCTAGAATCGCTTAGATTTTATTTGCTTTTGGTTTATGAAATTTATTAGGTGTGAAATGTTTCATTGCCTTATTTACTGGCTTCAGTGTCCTATTCTGGGAAAGCAGGCAGATCAGCTACAGGCACCCCTAAAGACGACAATATTAATGACTCCAGCTGATGTTCCTACTTTTCCAGCCAATGGAAATGGGAGTGCTGCTCCTGCAAGCAGCATGCTTCCTGAAGCACTGCCCCTGTGCACTCCGAGTGCTCAGTGCCTGGAGTGAAGCCAGACATACACAGAACTGCAGAAGACACATTCTGATCATCACTTACCAAAGGAAAAAAAGTCATTTTTAATTTTCATAAGCGGGACTACTCAACATAAAACCTAAATTTCCCTCACCTAGAAGTATTAAATTGGTCATTCAATTATCAAATAAAGAAAAGGGGATTTAGGCAACATAATATCTATGATCAAGAAATTCAATTTCCCTCTTAAATGCAGAAAAATAGGTTCAAGACCTGAAGCAAAATACTGTGCTTCTATCTCCTGCCAATTTCTGTGCCATCCCAGTGTGCCACAGAGCCCTAGCAGCAGTCACTCCAACATCCTTGACAGTCTGTCTCAGATACTTGCATTTCATTTATCTATGGTATATTGACCAAATAAACACGTAACACCATCCCAACATGTCCAGAGCAAAACACAGTTTAACAGCATTAGACAGATGAAAAGGAACAGGCAGTGTACAAGGACACTGATTATGATCATTACAAATCTGTGTTAAAAACTCCAAATTTAAGTAAATTATATTTTTGTTGAAGTATAATGGAAGCTTAAGATTCAGCAAGCATAGTTTGGACTCTCTGCACTTAACACTGAGGACCTGGAAACTTGCGTGTTTTCAACATGCACCACACCTTGAGATGGGAAGAGATCAGAGAGCTCCTAGCTCCCTGTCTCCCTCTTCATAGCCTGTTAGACTGCACACTCATTTTCTGAGGGTGGTTCCTTGACTCATTCTTCCTTTCAAAAGCAAATGCCCTCATGGCTGAGCTTTACTCACCAGGCACGGAAAGAAAACAGCAACTCTGTAAGGAAAACCACCAAATTTTATAGCTATCTCATTAACATATCAGCTATATCATGGTTAGCCCAATTAAGTAAAGATAACCTAAGTCAAAGACTGTCCTACAGGACAAATAAATTCAATATTAATATTTAATGCAGCAAAACAGATTAATGTTCAGGATGCTCCTCTTCTTGTTTTGTTCATATATTAGACATTTTTCTACTGCGATACAATCAAGTGTTGCCAAACAAGCACTCACTTTCATAAGAAACATCAAGAAAATCATTTAAGAGCAATTTTTCCTACACCTCTCTATTCCTCTAGTTTGCACTATTGTCCTAATGCCTTATGTTTCAAAGGCAGATTTAAAAATTTTGAGATTGAGTCTTTTCCATATTTCTGTACGAGTCTAGCACAACAGAACTGTAGGTCTTAAGACATACATGTCACATAAATAATAATTCACTTCATTATGGTAACACAAGACAACAAGCTCCAAGAAAAAATGTCTCTCATTTGTAAAGATGATCATGATTAGTCCTATGCCAAGACAAGACCAAAGATGGCTTTTTTTCAAAGCAACAACTACAAAAAAAACTACTGCATAATCTAAAATCCTGTTTAAATTTTCTTTTTGCTACAAGGCTATATTAAATAATTAAGTGATTTTTTTTTTTTACACCATTAAATCAAGACTGAGTACCTATGAATTTAAGATTCCCTTACTGGACATTAATTTCAGGCAGGTATTTTTCTTTATAATTCAGCATATCAATTATTTTTTTTTTCCAAGGCATGTTATTAAACCTTATGCTCCACATCTCCTCCAATTTTTATTACCATTCTCATACCCAATGGTGAGGCTGACAAAAAGAAGTGTAGATTTGACAACCATAAGCACAGGAATCTAGCAAGAAATTACTATGCAAATGTGTCTGGGAGAAGATAACATTAATAAATATTTGCTGATGGGCCTTTTGCTCCAGTAGGTGACACATTTATAATGAAAACTTAGCAGTAGTTTAAGCCAAAGATCAGAAGCCTCAGGTGTACGTGCCACTGGGAGATGATGAAAGAGGAAAAACACTTGCATGTGTTGTCATTTTAGAGGAACCAATCCAAGCTCACCAAGTTGGTGAAAAGCTGGAAGGAAAATATTTTCATCTTTTTATAAATGCTTTATTTACAAAATAAAAAAGTATTTTTTTCTCAGCAGTTGCTAGCTTCCTCATTTTAAAAGGCCCATTAAAAAATAATAGTTGTTTACCAGAAGGAAAAAAAAAAAAAAATCAAACCTTTGACCTTATACTTTAGTTAATTTTGCAGCTAAAGGAATGCAAGCCATAGCAAAGTATACCACATTTCTACTTCACTGTAGAGAAAAATCAGTTACAAACCCTGATACCAAAAGAAAAATCTAAGAGAAGGGGAGAAAATACTACCACATAAACGACATAAAATTTGAACTAAAAGAGTGTAAGACGATGTTTCAGAAAAACAAGTAACTAACCTGAGGTAACTCCACTTCAGAAAGGGAAAGTAGAGGGAAGGCTTACACAGCAGGAGAAAAAGCAGGCAGTTCAGGACTGACCAGTTTTCCCAGACATTCACAGTGATGTGCAAAAGAGAATTCTACTCCTGTTTTAGTCTGAGCATTTTCACTTTAGATACTGCTACAAAATAGTGTTCTTCTTTAATTCAAGCCATGTTATTTTTAGATTTATTCACGGACAGCACTGTCAAAATCTTGAATACAGGTACACATACCCTGAGCCAGAAGTGAGAAGAGCTTTGATAAAGGTCAAGTTTCAAGCAAACTGCAGAAATAAATTCCAAGCCATACTTAAATTCATACAGCTTTTTCATTCCCACTTCTGTGGCAGAAAGTTTAGTGTCCAAAAAAAAAAAAAAAAACCAACAAAACCATATTCTGGCAGCATACTCCCTGGAATCAGAAATACTGAACAGCAGCTTGCAAAGTATTAGAAAGATTAGTATTAGTATTACAGTCACAGGCTTAGGAGCAAGCCTGCTAACAGTACATCTTGTCAAGACAGTTCTGTGCAACCCAACTGTAAGCATTTAACCTCCAGTAAAAGGGTAAAACAGGAAGGAACTGGTTGATAAATAAATTAGTATGCTTATGCTAGTCTTCCCACAAAGTACAGAAAGAAGTCTTCGTGGATAGGTGGATGTAGCTGCTGGGGACATGCTCCAAAGGAGGTAAAGACATTCCAAGGATAATAGTCTGAATATAACTCTGGATGATTGTCTCTAAACAATGCAATGAAGTGAGAAAAAGCCAATGGCTAACGAGCATGACTGTCAGTACTAATGTACAAAAAAAAGATAAAAACTCAACAAAATTATTTACATGGTTAGATTACAGATATTCTTGTCCTAGAATCTAGGTAAAACTGTGAGGAAACATCTGTCAGGTAAATCATATACTCAGTGTATTTACAAGATGATTAGATTCTCTATTCTCCACTTTGTCTTCACTGAAGGTATGCTTGAGATCAATGAAAGCTTTTGAAACTACCACCAAGAAAATTAGGCAACATGATAAGCACACATCACATACAAGAAATCAGATAAAACTATGCCAATACAAACCCTACATCGAGATTAAGCTAAAATATTATGCATTTTTTCTTTTTGAATTGGTAAAATAACTTTGAGTGACAAAGTTCACTGCACATCCCAGATGGTACCAAGCAGTGGACACAGAGCTGCTACTAAAGCCTTTCAGTATTTAAAATACAGTATTAGAAACAGAGTCCAGCCTCTAAAAAGAAGCAAAACAAGCAGTCCATACCATAAGCAAGGAATTTGACCTGGAAAATTACTCCCTTTTCACAGAGAAAAGCTTGATCCTACCAGCTGAAAGTAACTAGAGGAGAGGAAAAGACAACAGAAGTCCAGAAAATCTTGAGAAGTGTCAGTATCATGCTTCTAACTTGATACAAAGAAAGAGAGCTTTATGAACTCACTCCTGGTTGAAAGAGCATTTGTTCCAGTTACAAGTATGTCGTGCAGACTTTAAACACCAGGACCCAACAGTCCACGACTCTGGAGGCAAAGTTGTCTGATTCATCGGCGAGTCACTGAGGCCACTGGTGTAAAATCATGTTATTAAAAAAGTACTACATAACCTTTTCAAATGTTACACAATCTCTGCTTGTAATTGAATCCTTAATACAAACAGCGTTGGACTTGAAATCAAGATTCCTTGCCATTTTATTAGAAGAATGTATCGAATAATGGAGGTTCTTCAATAGTAGAGAGGAAAAGGGACCTCCTAGCACATAATTAGAAAATTCAAATTGGCAGTAAGGTGCAGTTCTTAACTGCAAGGGTAAAGGTTTATTTAAACAATTCAACAGACTAACAAGTAAATTCATCACATCCTCAAGTGCTTAAATTGAACTTGAATGTGTCTCTAAATAATGTGTCAGTTCAATTGCAGATTTATTGGACTTAATAGCAAACACTTGCATATTTGGGAAAGCAATTTCTTCTCCTAAAGAAATTAATGCTAGAGATTATTTTGTCCAGTATTGTAGAATAGATAAGGCTTGGTGATTCCTTCAGTCCTCAGAGTCTATGAGCCCCAGTGGATGCACTGATTCTGACTTTGTTTACACCAGAACCATCATACTAGACCATACATGGCTTATGAATGTGTTGACTTCCAAATTTCTTGGTAACAAGTTAACTTTGATTAGTGTAGCAACAATAATTTTCTAATTATTTTCAGTTAATTGGTAGACGTCCCCTCAGACTTTGCTTTGCACTGGCAGCTGATTGCTCCACACCACAGCAGTACCATCATGTTCCACTAGCATTCAGCAACAACATCAAAGAGAAAAGAAGAAAGGGGGAAAAAAGAGTTTCTAAGCGATTATGGTTCCTCAAAGGCTTCTCTCCTCTGTGTGTCTGCACTATTACTGGCTGTTTTTCTACAACTATGCAACTCCTGAAACCTTGACTTTGCATAACAATTTCTCCTGACCCAAGAACTCTATTAAAAGTGGGCAGTAAACAACATGTTCATGCAATAGATGGCCTAGAAAATAATATACTGAGTAAAGGGATTTCAATTTCAGGCCAGGTAGCACAATAGCACAGCAGTTTCTTGCCATTTATCATCACTCAGCTGCCTACTAAAAGCTGCTATTTTGACACATTTTAGGATATGTAATTTCTAGCTACGTGTATTTGACCACTCAATAAGAAGACAGAACAAAAACTGCCATTTTTCATCCAGACTCCATGCATGCTCCCTGTCTGAGACTGGGTGAGGTGCCCACATGCTTCTCAACTCCTAGTGCTCTTCCAGCAGTTTGCTTTGGCCACAGAGGGGTCAGTGTTGAACAGGCAAGGCAGATGCTCCTTGAGAGGGCTGGAGCAGCTCCCCTGTGCACAGCTCTGGGAATGGTTCTGGGAATGGTCACCCCAGGCACAGCATGGATGAGACTCACAGACTGCTCATCTGCAACCAGCAGGAACAACTCAGCCCTGCTCTCCACTCTGCAGATATTCAATTAACGAATGACAGTTCTTGAGATTAGGATTCTTATCTTGGTTATTTAAAGCAGTTAAAACAGCTTTGATGCATTGCATTAACCTTGCAAAGGGATGACTTGAAGCAGTCAGGGTAGTGTGCCATCTATCAAAGCAACACCAAGCTTCCAAATGAGGAAAGCAGTATAAAGTAGAAATACTTTTAAAATACAGATAGCTTTATCTGCCCAATTCATCCACTGATTTCAAGTCTGGATAATCATAACAAGTATTTTTGAAGCAAAACTGTAAAAATAGGTAAAACAACTGAATTGAGTCTGAGGCAAAGTATGTATTTAGTCTAAGGCCTGACATTCCATCGTCTACCAAGAATTTAACCAAAAAATAAACACATTAAGCATAGATACCATGCAATAACTAATAAGCAGAGTAGAAGTCTAATATATACTTAGCAGAACAATACCAACTCAAATATTTTTTCTACAAAGGTAATCTGAAAATCTCCAAAACAAAGTTGCCTTGTTTGTTTTGAGGAAGATTGAAAGAAAAAAAGAATTTTCCCTTGAAGGAGAAATACTTACTAGATAGGGTGAATTATTAAAATGAGTGTTTGCAACTGATAAAATAAAAGGACAACAATATTTTTATTTCTTTCTGCCAGATTTGTCCTTGTTTCTGGCAATAGCTATCAAGAACATATCTGGAACTCTACCACTTCCCATTCTTTATAACCACATTTAAAATACCCAAAACCTGAGGCTGTTTTCATAAAGGTTTGCTCTCCAGTCAA